>CM033280.1:20296674-20847184 GCA_019343175.1 Oedothorax gibbosus
TTGCGTTAGTTATACTCTGTTATACTCTACTTTTAATGTGTGTTTAAGAATTTTTTAAAATTCAGCCAAAAAAACCTTTCAGAAATATTTTTTAAATTGGTGAATACTATTAACACCGTCCTTACTGAATAAACACTTAATCGCCATCATTTAGCGATACATTTTTAAAAATGTGTCGCCAAATAACGTAGCATGCCTGCGCCATTTTGACGGAGACAAAATGGGACGTGCTTTCTGATATGATATAGCACGGAGACGTTTATCTTGTATATATTATAGGTCGCTGCTCAACGTACATGCTAATGGGACTTATCTGGCAAACATCACTTTTTAAGTTAAAATTAATAAAATTTGAGTTTTATTAATTTTTCACAGTTCATTTATTTATTAGTTTAATCTTTTTTGATTGATGCCGGTCTTATATCGATCGGTAATGAATGGTTTTATAAATAAATTTTTTATTATGAAATGTAAAAGAAAAAAATTGAACAATTGAAGAGCTTAGTGGAACAACGTGCTAAGTGACATAAAGGTGAAAATGAGCTTTAAAGTTTTTAGTTTGCACTCAGATCTATTGAAAACGTTACTTCCAAACTGTAAGAAATATATTAAACTTACAGTCTATGAAAAATTAGAAACTTGTTATCGTTAAAGAAGTAAGTAATCTGTTCATCACAAAAATCTCAATTTTTTCCAAAAATGTCACTTAGCGCGTTGTTCTACTAAGCTCTTCAATTATCCTAGAAGTAATAGTATTTTTGGTAAATAAACAATTCCCATTAGCATGTACGCAGTGAAGAGTTGGTTTAACAATAGGTAATATTAGTCCTTAGTTCGTATGTTTTAGTTAACTTAACTACTAGTTTTAAATTTAATTATCACAAGTTATGTTTAACTTCACTCCATAATCACCAATACATCATTTTACATTGGACGAATACCTGGCTACTTGATTGCACACCATTCTAGCCAATATAATTTCTAATCACTGTCAAACATGAATTCCAGCTTACTTCCGCACTCAATTTTCGCTCTATTTCCGTTTCATGGACGTAAATCTCTAAATCTCCCACTCTCGTTATATTCTCCAGATTCGACGCGCGTCGACTCTCATCCCGATTCCCGTGTCCCGACACCTTGTCCGCCCGGGTTCTCGTCTTTTCCGATGTCGATACGACATCGTTCCCCCCGACATCGATGCGTCCAATTACGACTTTCGAATTCCCGTTGTCGATCTCTCGTGTTTGGGAAAGCTGTGATTTTCGTGCTCACCTTTTTAAGCTGCCCATACACGGAGGGACCAGAGAACATGTGAACCTTCGCCAATCTTCCGCCAAAACATGACTGGAAGCATTTTCACTTGTCAGTGATTGGTTTTGTGTGCCACGTGCAGTGTTCGAAATTCGATAAAGAAATTTAGGAGCAGTCTGTGCGACCAACTTAAAAAAAAAAAAAAAAACTAGGAGCAAATGCACTTTCGCGATTTTATGGAATCACAAGAGTTCCGGCATTTTAGGATAACTGGAGTTCCAAAACTTAAGAAATTACAATTTTCTACAGCCGTAGTTTCTGTATATTACTGTCGTCTGAATTTTTGAAGTTTTTTTCAATCAGTGTCTATATTTGACAATCACCGCAATTTGGAGATTTTCTGAAGTTTGCCGAAGTTTCGAAATTTATATAGCATTTTAGGACTGCTGAATTTTTTTCGATTATATGATCACAGCAATGGTTTGCAAATTTAGGATCGGTGAATATTTCTGAGTTTTGAGATAATTATTTTTTGCGAGATTCTTGGAAACCACGATAGAAAAAAGTTAGTATTGAAGATTTTTTGAAAAACTGTAGTTGCGATCACTGCGATTACATTTATTTTGTTGTCGCAAAATCCAAAAAAACTAGTCGCATTTTCTGACTAACTTAAAAACTGACGCATTTTCTGCGATTGTGATTGTCGAACCCTGCCCATGTGACACGTGATCATGGCCAGAGTTTAGATGTCACATGGGCACCAAAAAAAAAACACTGACGAGTGAAAATGCTTCCTGTAATGGCTTGGCGGAAGATTGGCGAAGGTTCACATGTCCTGTCCCTCCGTATATGGAAAGCGTGTCTTGATGTGTTGTTTGTTCACAAGGTAGACGTATTCTGTACTTCTGGGCTTAAGTTGGATTAACCCTTTGCACTCCAGCCTAATAAGCAACAGTAGGAACCAGTAACTCCAGAGCTATATTAGTAAAAAGTGCATCCATTAAAGTTTAACAAAAATGTGGTCGCTACAATGAAACAAACCAATTTATTGTTATATATATTGCAATAAAGTTTATTGTAGCTTATATTTAAGACTAAAAGAAGAAACTTAAGGCTTAAAATTTTTCCAAGTGTGGTATTTTTCAAAGCCCAAGTATTTCCCAAATGCGGAGACAACGGAGCAGTGCCGGATTTAAAGACCCAGGGCCCCTAGGCACTTGATATTTGGGGCCCCCCACCATCTCGAAGCTATTTCGGAAATTGACCAAATTAAATACACTAGTACAGAACATATAATTTTAATCGACTTTAATAATTATCAGAATAATACAGTATGTTACTATAGTTATTCTATAAAATTTATAAAATCACACGGCGAACTTCTGTGCAAAAGAACTAATGGCGTCATCAAAGTCAGTTGACAGCATTATTTCTGACTATGTACAGTAACTGAGAGTGAGTTGAGCCTGTTCTCTCCTATGTTAGATCTTAAGTAATTCTTTACAGATGATTTTCAAATTTTTTAGGCGATATTTTGGCGATTTTATCTTTTTAAGGGCCCCCTTCCTGACTGGGCCTCTAGGCCTGGGCCGTAATCCGGCACTGCAACGGAGTGCAAAGGGTTAACTAAGATAAAAAGCATGGCGAATATATTTTTAAAAAGCGTAATGGGAATATTTCTTATGACGTCACGCTATCTAAACTGCTATTTCATTGGTTGTTTCGTTTTCTTTGAAAAAGTGTTGAAACAGCTCATTGGTTTAAAAAAAGTCACGCAATCCGAACTGCGATGCCATTGGTTGTTTTGTTTTTTGTGGCAAAGTGTTGAAACAAGCCCATGGAAGAGTTCAGCATTTATTTAAAAAATTAAATGTCTCAAAAACAATAAAATTAAAAGCATTAAGTGTCTGGTTACGACTGAGATATCATCACTTAGGTTTTTTTTTAATATAAATGAAAACTAGGTAACATTACACAACTCTCAATTACCGCGCTCAGTCAATATATTTAACGATAATTATATACCCTATATTATAATTTCAATAACTTTAAAACCTAAAAAAAGTTCGATCATTTGCTCTTGCAGGATTTTCTCGAAAAGACAGATATATGTTAGAGTTGATGTTGTTGCTTATCCTCTTTGTCTGACGAAGTCGGATAAGATCTAAGAGTTCGTTAACTGTAAGGTAGTCAAAGCCTAGAAAAGGACTGCAATATGGTCCTCTCTAGAGAGTCCCATGCATTCTATAAGGTATTCATGAGTTAGTTCGATATGATAGTGGTTTCGGACAGACAGATGGACCAATGAAAAACCACTTTTTCAGCATCGGCATCTTCCAAAAACGAGTAGAAAACACAATCTCCATTTCACATTTTCAAATGAAAATTGTAGACGTCTATAAAATATCGACTGTGTTCTCGTAATTTTATAATGTCTCGTAATTTTCAAAGCCTCGTAATTAGATCAAATAACAGTGTCCTTCGATATTTTAGTTTTTTTTTGTAATGGAAAAAACTAACCAAACAGTTAGGGCGTTTAACTCAATTTGATTTAGATAAAATTCTATTTCGAAATTCAATATTTAATTTGAATAGATTACTTTAAATTGTAGAAGTTACTTACTCTAATAATTTGAATATAATATTAAATTTAAATTATAATAGGAAATTCGCCACTCAAAGAGTTAATTTATCAGTATAATTTAAAACTAAACAGTCTAATATGAAAATATTTCGAAATAAATCAAACAGTTAAGTTTTTAAATCTACCACTTTAACAAACTATTATTCTTAACAACAAAATTAAAGTCTCATGATTGCTGGCACATTAAAATGTTTGAACACTTTCCGAAAACACTTTGTTTTGCAGCGACTGTAACGACAGTAACAAGAAGTTAACTCTTCGTTCTCTGCATCATGGGGGATTTCTTAGGTCTCTCTTTCATTGCATTTCCACGTAATGACAGCACGAGAGAGTGCTGAAGCTTCAGTATTTCATATTCCTCGACTATTCCATAGTACCCTCTACTCCCTTACAAAGTTGGACTTTTTTTGTATTCCTAAAATCATGAGTGGGTCCCTTTTAACCTTTCTACAATAAAAAAAATATTTAAAAGTAAAGTTCGATTTTGCTTGAAATCAATGAATCGACTACGTAAACGACTGTGTAGATAAAGTTGACAATTTGTTTCAATAGGCTCGTGTCTAATGAAATTCTACCTGTTCTAAATAACTCCAAATGCACAAACTTAGTATTTCAATATCCGTAAAAGATAGTTAAAGTTTAATATTTTTTTTTATTAAAACAATCTGTTATCTGCTTCAACATAAAATGAATTTTGCAATAGAAAGATTTGGGTCATATTGTTGTACAAAATTTAGTATGTTGGGTATTAGAATGCTTTTTATAAGTTTGTCTTTTCAGTGGTAAAATAAATAATTTGAGTAGTTAGAGCGCTGTCCTTCAGTTTTAACGTTTCTTTGTTCAAAAGTATCACTTCTTGTGTTTGTATTCGTTTCGAATCAGTCTTAAGCACTGGATAACCGGTGTAGTAAGCTTTTGGCAGTCAGGTATCTCTTTACGACCTGAGCTAGGGAATTGTGCGGGTATAAAAGAGATTTATCAAGGTCTTCAAAAATATTGATGCTTAACGCAGGTGGCTTGTATCAGTCGTTTATTTGTATAAAAAAGGACGTAGTTGCTGGCATTGATGCTGTTTAAGGCAACTTTTTCAATGAAACTCTTAACATTTAGTCTCATAACCTTAAATCAACGCCATCTGAAAGGGTCTTAAAGGGATATTAATATTTGGATTCACACAAAAACTTGATGCTACATATTGATAGTTATTGCATCTCAATAACTTACTATTAATTAATAAAACTAAAGTTGTGATGTGTGTCCGTCTAAAAAAAAACTAACAGACCTCGCGTCCGTTTAAGTGCAAAGTCAATTTCTATACCAAAATGTGTATTTTTCTGCGAGTTTTAGTGTTTACGTAAAAAAATCCTATCTGCCAAACGTCAAAATTGAGCATTTTTAATCTCATTGCAAATGCTGTTACCAGTAGTTATGACAGCTCTCTTTAGTACCGGAAAACTTTTTTTAGAAATGTATTTAAGTTTTTAATAGTTAAAGGGTTTGGGTTTTTTAGATTTTTAATAAATTAATTTTGATTAATGTTACATCACTTTTTTATTAGAATAAATTGGCATCAATTGTATGATCAATGGGAATCTTTCTTCTGATGTCGCGCTCTCCATAATGCGATTTCATTGGTTGTTTTGTTTTCTTTGACAAATTGTTGAAACAAGCTCATTGATCTCTAACTTTGATGATTGTTTCTTTTACATATTTGTCTTTTTTTTGTATATGCATGAGTGACTGGCAATGCAACGGCACTATCAAACGTAATTAAAATCGAAACTATCAACGGCAAAACAAACCTATAAATAAAGCAAAAAACCTTTTTTTCGACTAATGCTGGAATTATCATGGGTTTCTACTTAACTTAAATATTTTTTTAAAATATAGTATGACAGATATTTTTGAGTAACTGGATTATTTGTACTATATCCTCTATGATGTTCACTTAGTCAAAATTTAAATGAATAGTTTTAAAAAAATGTTAGATGAATAGTTTTTAAAAAATACTTTAAATGAAAAATTTAAGTGAATAGTTTTATACTAAGGTCAGAAATTATGTTATAACTATAACTAGCGAACATATTATTGACTAATTTAAGTTCAAATTTATACTAACTGTTAAATCACTATATAGTTCTAAAATAATGAATTATTCTTTGAAGGAATGTTTAGCCTAACTGTTGTTATATCTCACTCTCTACAGTTAATTGAATTATCATGGTACGGTATCTGTTTACAGTTACAATATGCTCATGAAATCTGTTTACAGTTACTGTTTCTGTACGGTATCTGTTTATAGTTACAGTATGCTCATGAATTATTTTTTGTTAATTGGAAGTAAAGTACTACGTCCTATATATTTATATATTTTGCAACATATCAAAAACGTTCATTCGTTTATGTACTGTTTTGACTTTTTTTCCTTCAGTTATATTAGTACAGGGTGGCGCAAATAAAAATGGCCCCAACGTGGAGATAAGAATACGACAGAAATGATGCCAAGTCAAAAACCAATACAGAAACAGGTTTGCTAACTGAAGTTATTGATCGCTTCAATATTAAACCCAAACAAACGCTTGGCGACTTATTTGCCGGGAACTACGCTATGGTTTGAGAAGTAGTTGAAATGAAATATAAACCAGGTTTGTAGAGCTGATAAAAAAAAAAGTTCTCACTAGTGTTTATTTCGGTCGTTATCCTAGAGAATCAGACCTTTTTTGTTTTAGTTAATACAAAACATTCTAAATTGATTGCAAGACCCAGAATCTGGTGTTCAGACCCGTTTCGGAATGTTTTTGAACTTGTTGATAGCACATCCTGGCTGACGCCATTTCGTAACTATTTGTTGCATAGCACTCTTTTTATGCCCTTTTACACATTTAAATTCTTCAACAAACAACTGGTCACATTTTTTCCACGAATTCGTTTTAATAAAATTTTCTACAATGAACACTCTCTGCTGTACTGTGAGTTTCATCTTCTCCTGTGAATTGATCAACATACACTCACACAAGAGCAACTCAGACTGACGCACTACGATCTGAACTGGCCAATGGTCCATGAGTAGCTCTAATGTGATGCTAATCCAACCAATGCGAAAACAGGTTTGTCAAGTGAAACCATTGCACGCTTAAATAATCTTTTATTTCCACTTGAAAGGTTTCAGGCGGCTTCAAGAGTTTTTCTCGCCAAGCATTTCAACGTAATCCTATCTCTAGACCGGGGCCACTTTTATTTGCCCCATCCTATATAATTGTTTTGATTATTTTATCAAAACATTTTGATATTTTTTTCGATATTAAAATGCTACACCTGTTTCATTCAAATTTACTCTATAACTACAAAACAATTTTAGATAACTCTTACCCTTCAAGTTGTTAATGTAACTACTCTAATTAAAAGCATAATAAAAAAAAGAGTTGAAAACTTTCCTGGTTTTGCTGATATTTTAGCTGTGAGTTCAAATCTCTAGTTTTAGTATAGCTCTTAGTAGCCTGTTCGAATCTAGTTCAGGTACTGGTGATATTAGACATACCACCAGTGCAGCAAAAACCACCATAGCGCCCCTAAATAAACCAAACTTAAAAAAAAAATATATATATACTGAAGTATATGATTTTAACCGAAAAATTGTGTGCTTGCCATTGTTGAACCATATTGCTCTCAAAATTTGGTTAGTGGGATTTATCATGAAATTTCTTATATAATGGTAATGACTTTAAGATACTCAGACTAAGATCATGTAGCTCAAGTACGACGTTGATCTACTAACTCACATTGTTCGGTTGGTCCACTTTTAGTTGAGTATGATGGCCTTATAGTTTATTTTGTGAAGCGAAACAATCACGAAATTACAATTTAAATACGTAAAATAAGAGTTTTAGTAATGCAAGTATTTTTGTTTTAACTTAAGGATACGATTGTTACCTATTTTGTTAAAACAATTATTAAACTAGATTTTTTCAAATTGAAAAATATATTTTAACTATTTTCATATCGAATGCCGTCATTTTCTTAAACTTAAAAATGATCTTTCCCCTTGGATTAATTTGAAACATATAAAAAATGAAAGCTTGATTTGTATGTGAACAAGAACCGAACAGCGCATATGTAAAAAGCTAATATTTCTGCTTGAAACGTTTTGTTCCAAAGTTTAACAATTAAAAACTCATTTTTAGTTTAGTCATTTAAAATGCCGAATGAGATGATATTTTGTCTATTTTGCAAAAAGGGATATCGAGGTGACCCTTTATTAACTTTTCTTCGAGGATATAGTTTTTACATGAACTGAATATTTTTACATAAAAGTAAGAGTCAAATATTTTTTAATGAAAAATTACACAATACATTATCTTGTGTATCTAGAGCATTGCTACTAAACATTGTACAGTTCATCCAGTTACAACTATTATACATTAATGGTCTGAAAAGAGAAATTGTCAAAAAAAGTAAAAATATTAAAACTTGACAGATAATTTTAAAGTTGTATCCTTATAGTTTGTAAAATACAATTCTTCAAGTTTGTCAAGCATGTATTAGAAAAAGTCATCGATATTAATTTGACTCAACCTTTTAACAATTTTAATTAAATATTTATGAACGTAAAACTTATAACTGCTTTATTAACATTCTGTTTGATTACGTAATCGAAATTTTAAACTTGGACTACTTTATCATGATTCCCACGTTTTTAAAAATACCCTGAAAATCCTTAAAATTGTAATAATGTAAAGCAGTCCTCGAAAAAGCCATTCGCTATCGATGCCATAAATTAAAGTAAATTATTTTAATACGTGTTAATTAATGATTTTCTTCGTAATATTTTCTTAATCCATTGCATTTAGTTTTAATGTAATAAAAAAGTAGATATATGAAGTAGAATAACATCAGCATATTAACAGCCTCTCATAACCAAACGGTAATACAAGACACAAATGAAAATTACCAACCCGAAAATCTCCAGTTTTCTCACATAATTAAAAGAAAAAAGCAACAACTCGCCATTGATCTGTTCTTTCTCAAGAATGTTCTATTCTATTTCGTTCCCACGTTTTTAGAAATACCCTGAAAATCCTTAAAATTGTAATAATGTAAAGCAGTCCTCGAAAAAGCCATTCGCTATCGATGCCATAAATTAAAGTAAATTATTTTAATACGTGTTAATGATTTTCTTCGTAATATTTTCGTAATCCATTGCATTTAGTTTTAATGTAATAAAAAAGTAGATATATGAAGTAGAATAACATCTACTAAGAAAGAACTGAATATTAGAATATTATAAAGATTTGTGTGGTTAATATTATAACTTTATAGAGATTTATACGATATATCACATATACAAGATAAAAAGCATTTAAACTGCACGTCCCTTTCTTAAATGGCCATTAGAAGGCTAGACAATTTTCCAGTTGAGAGCAATTGCATGATGACGCCATCTAGTAAGGGCTAGTCACTAGAGAAGGCGTGAAAATGAGTGAAAAATACAATTTCTCAGTCCTAGTGCAGTAAAGCATGATACTTGAAAACGATTTTTAGCAGTTTTCATGGCATTTTAGACCTAAATTTAATATAGCGCTTTATAGAAGTTAACAGATTTTTACATTGCTTTCAACGGTAGACCGCCAAATTACGCCAACTGATAGAGCAAAGATGGCGATCGCGTTAGCTCCCCTGTTATAGGAGCTTTAATTAAGGGCTGCCTTTGACCAATTTTGACGCTCGCCTTTCTCACCGAATACTTCAATGAGCTTATATTCTGAAAATCCAAACGGTACGATGGAAACCAGAAAGTCGTGTGTTCCATTGTCGAACCGGATTGCTCTATAAATTCGGTTAGGATGGTGGCGTTGATACAGTCGGACCCCTTAATTCGAACACCGATAATCCGAGCTATTGTCAATTTAAATCATTTATTTAAAATGCACACAACAGAAAATCCAATTAAAGTAAAGTTAAATAACAAAGGAGAACAACAAATAAGTCCACATTAAAAGCAAACTTTCAAAAAATAAAGATGCATATACAAATAATTACTTTTTTTTTAAATGTCAATATATTTAGATTAACATTAAAAGACATATAATAGATGTTAAGAACTTCAGAGAAACCATTAAAAATTCTATAAAATTTAAAGAGACAGAGTGCGTCTCTCGTCATTTCGTATTAACTAATAAAGTTTTCGAAAAAGTCGATTTACGCTTTGGACGAATGACTTCCGTATGTCCCTTTGGTTTAGAATTAACGAGGGTTTTTATTTTCTAAAATATTTCCTACGTATGTTCTAACCGGATTTTTCCAAATTGCTTCTTTCAAAGGTAGCTTGTGTTTAAAGTTTTGTGCGAGTATATTTTTATAGACCCCAATTTTTTTAAAAATTATTAGATATACTGACTAAATTGAACATATAACATATAATTTAGTAGTTATTTATAGTTGATTTAATTAGTTTTTTAATTTGTATTAGGCCGCGTGTGTTAGGGTCAATAATTTTCAGACTGGACAATTTCATGGTGGCCCCATCTGTTAGGGGCTCTCGCAATTTAGACACTTGTGTAATGTCCCCTTTCTAACCGAATGCATCTTGAAATGAGCTTATATTCTAAATATCCGAACTGTATGGATGGACACCAGAAAGCAACCAGAAACCGATCTTAATTTAACTCAATAAAAATGAGACTAATTTCCCCTTACTATAAAATTATTTTCTTAAAATAAGTGTATTTATCCAAAACCAAAATATTTTGTTTCATTTAAAAAAAAAACACGAACATTTGAGAACTTATGCCAATATTGCATTACACATTCTTTCCATCTTATTTTGTGCTTAAACCAGATTTTCAGTCCACTTTTAAAAAAAAAAACTCCCCAAAATGCTAAGTCTCATTAGCAATAGTTTACCAAAAAAGGTAATTAAAAAACTTCTACATTTTGATAGTAGATTTTTTTAATATGACTTAATTTTTTTTAATTTTTTGTAACAACTAAATTGAGCGTATAATTCAAAATTGATTTTATTAGTTTTTGAATTTTAAAAGGCAGCGTATTGAGGGTCAATCATTTTGAGACTGCACAATTTCATGGTGGCTCCATCTGTCGGGGATAGGCGCTTGTATAATGTCACCTTTCTAACCAAATGTATCTTTCAATAGAGCTTATATTCTAAAAATCCGAACAGTATGATGGAAACCAGAAAGTCGTGTGTTCCATTGTCTAACCGGATTGCTCTATAAATTCGGTTAGGATGGTAACGTGAATACAGAAAAAATTACATTAATCCGAATTTTGAACAACTAACAGAACAGCAAGAAGTTGGCATTTAAAAAAGTCAATAAGTAAGATTCTTAGTAAACTCATTTTCGAAAACCAAAACAAAAGTAGTTCCAGGCAACAAATGACAACAAACCGTTGGAGTTGTTGCCATCCAAGACGTGAAACAACCCCATTGTTTAGTTTAAAGGCGCTGCAAAAATATTCATGCAATAGGAAATAGTAAACAACTTTTTTTAACATAAAAAAATCTTGTTTAAGAATGATATATTTACACCAATATATATTCGTTTTTGTTTATATTAAGAAATATTAGTACAAACTATTGATGCAATCATTAAAATCTTTGTTAGTCAATTATTGATATAAAAGAACTAAAAGACGATAAAACATTACAAAGTAGTAACTAAAATAAGTAAGTCTGTAAGACTTCGGTTTTAATACTTATTTGGTTCAGCAAATCGTTCTAGAGTTTTAAAGTTTCTAGAGTTCGTTCTAGAGTTTATAAATATATAGTTAAAATTTAAAATTGTGTGAAATAACTATCTTTCAGTTTAAGATCAAATTTTAATGAATGTTTTATATGAAAAATGTCTAATGTACAAAAAGTAAAATTTGTTTTAACTTTTTCTATTAAGCAGCGTTATTTACACAGCAAAAAATCATAAGTATAATTAAGCACAGTTTAAAATAAACAATACCTTTATTGTTGCAATTGAGAATTTTATAAAAGCCCTAAAAAAATAATTTACGCCACAAAAAAATAAACGTTTAAATATTACAGATCTAAGCCATTTATTTCGCCTTTTGTTATCAAGAAATTGGTACAAAATAGAATAGGAACTTCAATTCAGAGCAATTGCTTTCAAATCTAAATAAACTTTACATCAAGTTGAAAGTGTGTGAATCTGCATATTTTGGCGCATCTTCGTTCTTCTAAGAACTTCAGCAAAGATCTTTCGTGAATAGTTCCAAGATATAGAGTATCTAATTAAAATTTCCAAAAAAATAGCCAAGTTCAGACTCAAAATAACCAAATGTAACTTATTACATCACTTCCGGCATAATTTACCAAATATGCGTGAAGTTTTAACTTAAAATTTTTAGTAAACCTCCATTCAAAAATAAAAATAGAACAAAGTGCTAAAAATACTCAATTATTGAACCCAAAATAAACTCGGCCAAATCAGTTTTAGCTAATGATTAAAATTCTTATTCGCTAAGCGGACTAAAAATTAGTCAAAATGGCTAATAATAGCTAAGTCTGTCTCAACACCTGAAGATGCGAATCATATTTTACCATTTATTATACTAATTGGCATTTTGTAAAGATGACAAAAAAATGTTATTCGAAAATAGTTTCAATGATTCCAGTGATCCTTACAAAAAAAGATTGATTAAAAAAACCTCTTAGATTCATTTAAAATTGTTTTCAAACTTATTTCCTTAATATGTACATTATTGATTCAAATTAAAAAAATAAATCAGTGTGGAGACTAGTTTTAATAAGTGAAATTTTTTCTTTGCAAATATTTTTTCATGAACTTCAAATTGTGTATGCATATACCTTGCGTCGTGTTTTACTAAGGTTTCATTAGAAAACTTTTTAGAACTGAGGGGTACAGTAAATAAAATTTTATTTTTTAATATTCATTTCAGTAGCTTTCATTTTAAAAAAAATTGGTAGCTCATTGTTTAATAGATTCTACTCTTTCCTCATTTTCTCTAAAAAGAATTCTTTTCACAATATAAATTTTATTCGATTTTATTTTTTTAACTAAAATATATTGTTAAAATTTAAATTTGTGCGAAATAACTATCTTTCAGTTTAATTTGTATCGAATTTTTTTTAATGAAAATTTTTATTTATTTTGTGAAAAATTGTATTTTCATAATTCTCTCATTTTTCCGAAAAAAAATTCTTGTATTACATAAATTTTATTAAATTTTATTTTTTTAACTAAATTATATTGCTGTAAAAATTTCAATTTGTCTAAAATAAATATCCGTTTAATATGTATCGAATTTTTTTTATGCAAAATTGTATTGCTTTTGTACAACGTTAATTTAACCAAAACCATGCCATTAAAATAATGTCAAATTTACATGTCATCAAAATTTTGTTAATATTTTGCATTTGATATTATTACTATTTCATCTCTTACGTGCATTCGGTTAAATAAAGTAACGATTAGGACTTAGGGTGATTGATATAAATAAAAAAATAATTATGCTAAAGAAATTAACAGCATGGCGGCTTCTACCAATTCTTGAATGATTTTTAAAAATTCAAAAAAAAAATATTAGAAGCTAATTTACATGACGGAATTTTTTTGAAAATAAATTAACCCTGCGAAAAGTTCTTAAATTACGTAGGTTTTAGAAGAAATTTTAGTAACTATTAAATTTTAGAAGTAAATTTGCACTACATGAAACCACTGACATTACAAGAATTTCGGTAAAGATGTGTTCAGCATATTAACAGCCTCTCATAACCAAACGGTAATACAAAAGACAAATGAAAAATTACCAACCCGAAAATAAATAGTCTCCAGTTTTCTCACATAATTAAAAGAAAAAAACAACTCGCCATTGATCTGTTCTTTCTCAAGAATATTTACTACAACCATTTTTTGGTTCTTTTGATTTTGAAAACCATTTCGATACGAACAACTCTGAATGGTTTTCATATCTAGTCCTACAACGTTTTGTTTAACAAAAAAAATTTCCTCAGTCGGGGCAAAAATGCCGCTTCCCCTATCAAGTAGAGGTGTTCTATAAAGATTCCACTAGTCAAGCGGCATAATATTTAAATCATTCACGTTTGCATACAGTTGGTCTGTTCCCTAGCATTACTACCATGCTTTCTCTATCAAAGAAAGAAAAAACTGGTTCATAACAAGTAGTGGTGGACTAGCAAGATTCTACTGATAGGGAAGAAATATCCTTGTCAATTTATTAACGTTTGTTTACATACAGTTTCTCAGCTATTAGACTGACCGAAGCAATCAAGTACATTCACAATTGCAGGCAGTCAGTGACTTTCTTCGACCAAAACCTCCGTACAAGTGGTGGTTTTGCTACACATATCTTGCACTGGCCGAAGAAACAGCAAGTTCAAATACATTCAAGTTTGCATGAAGTCAGTGTGTTTCTACGAACAATATTATCCCGCTGCCACTGAAGAAAAAAATTGTCCTATACAAGTGGTGGTTTTGCTACACATATCTTGCACTGGCCAAGACACAGCAAGTTCGCATACAATCAAGTTCGCATGAAATCAGTGCGTTTCTACGAACAATACTTTCCCGCTGCCACTAAAGAAAAAAACTCGTACAAGTGGTGCTTTTGCTACACATCTTGCACTGGCCAAAGAAACAGCAAGTTCGCATACAATCAAGTTCGCATGAAATCAGTGCGTTTCTACGAACAATACTTTCCCGCTGCCACTAAAGAAAAAACTTCGTACAAGTGGTGCTTTTGCTACACATCTTGCACTGGCCGAAGAAACAGCAAGTTCAAATACATTCAAGTTCGCATGAAATCAGTGCGTTTCTACGAACAATACTTTCCCGCTGCCACTAAAGAAAAAAACTTCGTACAAGTGGTGCTTTTGCTACACATCTTGCACTGGCCAAAGAAACAGCAAGTTCGCATGAAGTCAGTGCGTTTCTAAACAAAGTACTTTTCTGCTGCCACTGAAGAAAAAAAACTCCGTACAAGTGGTGTTTTTGCAACACGTATTGTTTGTCACACTGGCCGAAGAAGCAGCAAGTTCGAATACATTAAAGTTCGCATGCAGTCAGTGCGTTTCTACGAACAATAATTTCTCGCTGCCACTGAAGAAAAAAAAACTGTCCGAACAAGTGGTGGTTTTGCTACACATATTTTGCATTGGCCGAGGAAACAGCAAGTTCGCATGAAGTCAATACTTGGTACTTTTCTGCTGCCACTGAAGGAAAAAAAACTGTGCGTACAAGTAGTGGTTTTGCCATACATATTGTTTTGTTACACTGACCGAAGAAACAGGAAGTTTGAATACATTCAAGTTCGCATAAAGTCAGTGTGTTTCCACAAACAATACTTTCCCGCTGCCACTGAAAAAAAATAACTGTTTGTACAAGTGAACAATGCTTTTCCGCTGCCACTAAAGAAAAAAACTGTCCGTACAAGTGGTGGTTTTATACACATATCTTGAACTGGTAAAAGAAACAGCAAATTCGCATGAAGTCAGAGCGTTTCTACGAACAATACTTTCCTGCTACTACTGAAAATAAAAAAAACTCCGTACAAGTGGCGGTTTTGTTCGAATACATTCAAATTCGCATGAAGTCACTGCGTTTCCACGAACAATAATTTCTCGCTGCCACTGAAGAAAAAAAAACTCCTATACAAGTGGTGGTTTTGCTACACATATCTTGCACTGGCCAAAGAAACACCAAGTTTGAATTCATTAAAGTTCGCATGAAGTTAGTGCGTTTCTACGAACAATACCATCCCGCTGCCACTGAAGAAAAAAAACTGTCCTATACAAGTGGTGGTTTTGCTACACATATATTGCACTGGCCAAAGAAACAGCAAGTTTGCATTAATTCAGTGCGTTTCTACGCAAAGTAATTTTCTACTTCCACTGAAGAAGAAAAAAAAAGCTCCGTACAAGTTGTGGTTTTGCAACACATTGTTTTGTTACACTGGCCAAAGAAACAGCAAGTTCGAATAAATTCAAGTTCTAATGAAGTCAGTGCGTTTCCACGAACAATAATTTCTCGCTGCCACTGAAGGAAAAAAAACTGCCCGTACAAGTGGTGGTTTTGCTTAACATATTTTGCTCTGGCCAAAGAAACAGCAAGTTCGCATGAAGTCAGTGATTGTCCACGAACAATACTTTCCTGCTGCCACTGAAGAAAAAAACTGTGCGTACAAGTAGTGGTTTAGCCATACATATTGTTTTGTTACACTGGCCGAAGAAACAGGAAGTTTGAATACATTCAAGTTCGCTAAAAGTCAGTGTGTTTCCACAAACAATACTTTCCCGCTGCCACTGAAAAAAAATAACTGTTTGTACAAGTGAACAATAATTTCTCGCTGCCACTTAAGAAAAAAAACCTGTCCTATACAAGTGATGGTTTTGCTACACATATCTTGCACTGGCCAAAGAAACAGCAAGTTCGAATAAATTCAAGTTCTAATGAAGTCAGTGCGTTTCCACGAACAATAATTTCTTGCTGCCACTGAAGGAAAAAAACTGTCCGTACAAGTTGTGGTTTTGCGACACATATTTTGCTTAACATATTTTGCTCTGGCCGAAGAAACAGCAAGTTCTAATGAAGTCAGTGCGTTTCCACGAACAATAACTTCTCAGTGCCACTGAAGAAAAAAAAACTGTCCGTACAAGTGGTGGTTTTGCTACACATATCTTGCACTGGCCGAAGAAACAGCAAGTTCGAATGAAATCAGTGCGTTTCTACGCAAAGTAATTTTCTGCTGCCACTGAAGAAGAAAAAAAAAAACTCCGTACAGTGGTGGTTTTGCAACACATATTGTTTTGTTACACTGGCCGAAGAAACAGCAATTTCGAATACATTCAAGTTCGTATGAAATCAGTGTGTTTCCACGAACAATACTTTCCCGCTGCCACTGAAGAAAAAAAACTGTCCGTACAAGTGGTGGTTTTGCTACACATATCTTGCACTGGTCAAAGAAACAGCAAGTTCGCAGTAAATCAGTGCGTTTCCACGAACAATAATTTCTCGCTGCCACTGAAGAAAAAAAACTGTGCGTACAAGTAGTGGTTTTGCCATACATATTGTTTTGTTACACTGGCCGAAGAAACAGGAAAATTGAATCATTCAAGTTCGTATGAAATCAGTGCTTTTCTACGAACAATACTTTCCCGCTGCCACTGAAAAAAAATAACTCTGTACAAGTGGTGGTTTTGCTACACATATCTTGCACTGGCCAAAGAAACAGCAAGTTCGAATAAATTCAAGTTCTAAGGAAGTCAGTGCGTTTCCACGAACAATAATTTCTTGCTGCCACTGAAGGAAAAAAACTGTCCGTACAAGTGGTGGTTTTGCAACACATATTTTGCTTAACATATTTTGCTCTGGCCAAAGAAACAGCAAGTTCGAATGAAGTCAGTGCGTTTCTACGCAAAGTAATTTTCTGCTGCCACTGAAGAAGAAAAAAACTCCGTACAGTGGTGGTTTTGCCTAACATATTTTGCTGTGGCCGAAGAAACAGCCAGAGCAAAAACAGAGCGTTACTCGTTACTGCGAACAATGCTTTCCAGCTGCCACTGAAGAAAAAAAAAACTGTCCTGTACAAGTGGTGGTTAACTACACATCTTGCACTGGCCGAAGACACAGCAAGTTCGAATTCATTCAAGTTCGCATGAAGTTAGTGCGTTTCCACGAACAATACCATCCCGCTGCCACTGAAGAAAAAAAAACTGTCCTATACAAGTGGTGGTTTTGCTACACATATCTTGCAATGGCCAAAGAAACAGCAAGTTCGAATAAATTCAAGTACTAATGAAGTAAGTGCGTTTCCATGAACAATAATTTCTCGCTGCCACTGAAGGAAAAAAAACTGCCCGTACAAGTGCTGGTTTTGCTACACATATCTTGCACTGGCCGAAAAAACAGCAATTTCGCATGAAGTCAGTGCGTTTCTACGCAAAGTAATTTTCTGCTTCCACTGAAGAAGAAAAAAAGCTCCGTACAAGTTTTGCGACACATATTGTTTTGTTACTCTGGCCGAAGAAACAGCAAGTTCGAATGCATTCAAGTTCGTATGAAATCAGTGCTTTTCTACGAACAATACTTTCCCGCTGCCACTCAAGAAAAAAAACTCCGTACAAGTAATGGTTTTGCTACACATATTTTGCACTGGCCGAAGAAACAGCAAAATCGCATGAAGTCAGTACGTTTCCACGAACTATACTTTTCCGCTGCCATCGAAGAAATAAAAGGTGTCCGAATACATTCAAGTTCGCATAAAGTCAGTGTGTTTGAACGAACAATACTTTCCCGCTGCCACTGAAGAAAAAAACTGTCCGTACAAGTGGTGGTTTTGCTACACATATCTTGCACTGTTCAAAGAAACAGCAAGTTCGCTGAAAGTCAGTGCGTTTCCACGAACAATACTTTCTTGCTGCCACTGAAGAAAAAAAACTGTTCGTACAAGTTGCGGTTTTGTTACACATATTGTTTTGTTACACTGGCCGAAAAAACAGCAAGTTCGAATTCATTCAAGTTCGCATGAAGCGAGTGCGTTTTTACGAACAATACTATCCCGTTGCCACTGAAGAAAAAAAACTGTCCATACAAGTGGTGGTTTTACTACACATATCTTGCACTGGCCAAAGAAACAGGAAGTTCGAATAAATTCAAGTTCTAATGAAGTCAGTGCGTTTCTTTGAACAATACTTTCATGCTACTACTGAATTAAAAAAAAAAAAACTGTCCGTACAAGTGGTGGTTTTGTTACACATCTTGCACTGGCCAAAGAAACAGCAAGTTCGAATGAAGTCAGTGCATTTCTACGAAAAGTAATTTCCTGCTGCCACTGAAGAAGAAAAAAAAACTCCGTACACTGGTGGTTTTTCAACACATATTGTTTTGTTACACTGGCCGAAGAAACAGCAAGTTCGAATACATTCAAGTTCGCATGAAGTCAGTGCGTTTCTACGAACAATACTTTACCTCTGCCACTGAAGAAAAAAAACTGTCCTATACAAGTGGTGGTTTTGATACACATATCTTGCATTGGTCAAAGAAACAGCAGGTTCGCATGAAGTCAGTGCGTTTCCACGAACCATACTTTCCTGCTGCCACTGAAGAAAAAAAAACTGTCCATACAAGTATTGGTTTTGCTAAACATGTTTTTTCTGGCCAAAGAAACAGCAAATTCGCATGAAGTCAGAGCGTTTCTACGAACAATTCTTTCCCGCTGCCACTGAAAAAAAAAACTGTCCCAACAAGTGGTGGTTTTGCTACACATATCTTGCACTCGCCAAAGAAGCAGCAAGTTCGAATACATTCAAGTTCGCATGAAATCAGTTCTTTTCTACGAACAATACTTTCCCGCTGCCACTGAAGAAAAAAAACTGTCCGTACAAGTGGTGGTTTTGCTACACAAATCTTGCACTGGCCGAAGAAACAACAAGTTCGTATGAAGTCAGTGCGTTTCTACGAACAATATTTTCCTGCTGCAACTGAAGAAAAAAAAAACTCCTTACAAGTGGTGGTTTTGCCATACATATTGTTTTGTTACACTGGCCGAAGAAACAGGAAGTTTGAATACATTCAAGTTCGCTAAAAGTCGGTGTGTTTCCACAAACAATACTTTCCCGCTGCCATTGAAGAAAAAAACAGTCCATACAAGTGGCGGTTTTATTCGAATACATTCAAATTCGCAGGAAGTCACTGCGTTTCCACGAACAATAATTTCTCGCTGCCACTTATGAAAAAAAAACTGTCCTATACAAGTAATTGTTTTGCTACACATATCTTGCACTGGCCAAAGAAACAGCAAGTTCGAATACATTCAAGTTCGCATGACGTCAGTGCGTTTCTACGAACAATACTTTACCTCTGCCACTGAAGAAAAAAACTGTCCTATACAAGTGGTGGTTTTGCTACACATATCTTGCACTGGCCGAAGAAACAGCAAGTTCGAATGAAGTCAGTGCGTTTCTACGCAAAATAATTTTCTGCTGCCACTGAAGAAGAAAAAAAAAACTCCGTACAGTGATGGTTTTGCAAAACATATTTTTTCTGGCCAAAGAAACAGCAAATTCGCATGAAGTCAGAGCGTTTCCACGAACAATAATTTCTCGCTGCCACTGAAGGAAAAAACTGCCTGTACAAGTGGTGGTTTTGCTTAACATATTTTGCTTTGGCCAAAGAAACAGCAAGTTCGCATGAAGTCAGTGATTTTCCACGAACAATACTTTCTTGCTGCCACTGAAGAAAAAAAACTGTTCGTACAAGTTGCGGTTTTGTTACACATATTGTTGTTATTGCACATATATTTACACATATTGGTGTTACACTGGCCGAAAAAACAACAAGTTCGAATACATTCAAATTCGCATGAAGTCAGTGATTTTCCACGAACAATACTTTCTTGCTGCCACTGAAGAAAAAAACTGTTCGTACAAGTTGCGGTTTTGTTACACATATTGTTGTTATTACACATATATTTACACATATTGTTGTTACACTGGCCGAAGAAACAGCAAGTTCGAATACATTCAAATTCGCATGAAATCAGTGCTTTTCTACGAACAAAACTTTCCGGCTGCGACTGAAGAAAAAAAACTCTGTACATATGGTGGTTTTGCTACACATATTTTGCACTGGCCGAAGAAACAGCAAAATCGCATGAAGTCAGTACGTTTCCACGAACTATACTTTCCCGCTGCCATCGAAGAAAAAAACTGTCCGTAAAAGTGGTGGTTTTGCTACACTTACCTTGCACTAACCTAAGACACAGCAAGTTCGAATGCATTCAAGTTCGCATGAAGTGAGTGCGTTTTTACGAAAAATACTATCCCGCTGCCACTGAAGAAAAAAAACTGTCTATACAAGTGGTGGTTTTACTACACATATCTTGCACTGGCCAAAGAAACAGCAAGTTCAAATGAAATCAGTGCATTTCTACGAAAAGTAATTTTCTGCTGCCACTGAAGAAGGAAAAAAAAAACTCCGTACAGTGGTGGTTTTTCAACACATATTGTTTTGTTACACTGGCCGAAGAAACAGCAAGTTCGAATACATTCAAGTTCGCTAAAAGTCAGTGTGTTTCCACAAACTATACTTTCCCGCTGCCACTGAAAAAAATAACTGTTTGTACAAGTGAACAATACTTTCCCGCTGCCACTGAAGAAAAAAAACTGTCCGTACAAGTGGTGGTTTCTCTACACATATCTTGCACTTGCCGAAGAAACCGCACGTTCGCAGTAAGTCAGTGTGTTTCTACGAACAATACTTACCCGCTGCCATTGAAGAAAAAAAACAGTCCATACAAGTGGCGGTTTTGTTCGAATACATTCAAATTCGCATGAAGTCACTGCGTTTCCACAAACAATAATTTCTCGCTGCCACTGAAGAAAAAAAACCTGTCCTATACAAGTGGTGGTTTTGCTACACATATCTTGCACTGGCCAAAGAAACAGCAAGTTCGAATAAATTCAAGTTCTAATGAAGTCAATGCGTTTCCACGAACAATAATTTCTCAGTGCCACTGAAGGAAAAAAACTCCGTACAAGGGGTGGTTTTGCTACACATATCTTGCACTGGCCGAAGAAACAGCAAGTTCGAATGAAGTCAGTGCGTTTCTACGCAAAGTAATTTTCTGCTGCCACTGAAAGAAAAAAAAACTCCGTACAGTGGTGGTTTTGCAACACATATTTTTTCTGGCCAAAGAAACAAAAATTCGCATTAAGTCAGCGTTTCTACGAACAATACTTTCCCGCTGCCACTGAAGAAAAAAAAACTGTCCGAACAAGTGGTGGTTTTGCTACACATCTTGCACTGGCCAAAGAAACAGCAAGTTCGAATGAAGTCAGTGCATTTCTACGAAAAGTAATTTTCTGCTGCCACTGAAGAAGAAAAAAAACCCTCTGTACAGTGGTGGTTTTGCAACACATATTGTTTTGTTACACTGCCAGAAGAAACTGCAATTTCGAATACATTCAAGTTCGCATGAAGTCAGTGCGTTTCTACGAACAATACTTTACCTCTGCCACTGAAGAAAAAAACTGTCCTATACAAGTGGTGATTTTGCTACACATATCTTGCACTGGCCGAAGAAACAGCAAGTTCAAATGAAGTCAGTGCGTTTCTACGCAAAATAACTTTCTGTTGCCACAGAAGAAGAAAAAAAAACCCGTACAGTGGTGGTTTTGCAACACATATTTTTTCTGGCCAAAGAAACAGCAAATTCGCATGAAGAAAAAAAACTGTCCGTACAAGTGGTGGTTTTGCTACACATATCTTGCACTGTTCAAAGAAACAGCAAGTTCGCATGAAGTCAGTGCGTTTCCACGAACAATACTTTCCTGCTGCCACTGAAGAAAAAAAACCTGTCCATACAAGTATTGGTTTTGCTAAACATATTTTTTTTGGCCAAAAAAACAGCAAATTCGCATGAAGTCGGAGCGTTTCTACGAACAATACTTTCCTGCTGCCACTGAAGGAAAAAAAACTGTCCGTACAACAAGTGGTGGTTTTGCTACTCATATCTTGCAGCTCGCCAAAGAAGCAGCAAGTTCGAATACATTAAAGTTCGCATGAAATCAGTTCTTTTCTACGAACAATACTTTCCCGTTGCCACTGAAGAATAAAAACTGTCCTGTACAAGTGGTGGTTAACTACATATCTTGCACTTTCCGAAGACACAGCCAGTTCGAATTCATTCACGTTCGCATGAAGTCAGTGCGTTACCACGAACAGTACTTTCTCGCTGCCACTGAAGAAAAAAAATGTCCGTACAACTGGTGGTTTTGTTACACATATCTCGCACTGGCTAAAGAAACAGCAAACTCGCATGAAGTCAGTGCGTTTCCACGAACAATACTTTCCTGCTGCCACCGAAGATAAAAAACTGTCCGAACAAGTGGTGGTTTTGCTACACATATTTTGCATTGGCCGAAGAAACGGTCGAAGAAAGTTCGCATCAAGTTAATACTTGATACTTTTCTGCTGCCACTGAAGAAAAAAATACTTTGCGTACAAGTGGTGGTTTTGCCATACATATTGTTTTGTTACACTGGCCGAAGAAACAGGAAGTTTGAATACATTCAATTTCGTATGTAATCAGTGCTTTTCTACGAACAATACTTTCCCGCTGCCACTAAAAAAAATAACTCCGTACAAGTGGTGGTTTTGCTACACATATCTTGCACTGGCCGAAGAAACAGCACGTTCGCAGTAAGTCAGTGTGTTTCTACGAACAATACTTTCCTGCTACTACTGAAGAAAAAAACACTGTCCGTACAAGTGCCGGTTTTGTTACACATATATTGTTTTGTGACACTGGCCGAAAAAACAGCAAGTTCGAATACATTCAAATTCGCATGAAGTCAGTGCGTTTCCACGAACAATAATTTCTCGCTGCCACTGAAGAAAAAAAACTGTCCTATACAAGTGGTGGTTTTGCTACACATATCTTGCACTGGCCAAAGAAACAGCAAGTTTGAATTCATTCAAGTTCGCATGAAGTCTAGCCGTTTCTACGAACAATACTTTCCTGCTACTACCGAAAAAAAAAAACTCCGTAAAAGTTGTGGTTTTGTAACACGTATCTTGCACTGGCCGAAGACACAGCAAGTTGGCATGAAATCAGTTCTTTTTCTACGAACAATACTTTCCCGCTGCCACTGAAGAAAAAAACTGTCTGTACAAGTGGTGGTTTTGCTACACATATCTTGCACTGGCCGAAGAAACAACAATTTGGAATACATGCAAATTTGTATGTAGTCGGTCAGTGTAACCTCGAACAACCATATTCTTCTATAACGGTCGAAAAAGAAAAAAATGCCATTAATCTTCATGAAGTGACAAACTGTGACGATTCTACTGACATCTTAAACATTTCGTACATTTTCATGATTGCAAGGGTCTGAGGGGAATCTTAGGACAATTCTTCAAATATCGCGCCCGGGAGACATCGGTTCAGTTATACCGTACGCCCGGCCCAAGGCTAACGTATGTTACAATAACACTAACTTCTCTGGAGATGCGGTCTTCTATACCGCTATCCTTTTTAATTTTAAACGTCATGTATGCTAAAATTAAAATTTTCCAATTATGGATAGTGTATTCGTTAAAATATTGCTTAGGACTATCCTCTAAATGATCTATGCTCCCCTAATGATAGACAATGACGATACCATGCAATCATCCTTAACAGCCTGCAGAAAAACAGAAACTGTGTTACGACCTGTGTTAACTTTACCTGAACATTTCAAAATGATCACGTCAGCATACAGGCAGCTCCTTCAGACATTCCACGTTAAGTGCGCACGCGACAAGAAAAAAATCTTTCCTAACAAGAATTGGAATGTTCCGTAGGCAGTCTGCCAAGCCAATCAGCCACTCCAACTTACCATGGGGGAAAAAAACCTTTCGTTGCAATCAAGAAGTGGTGTGCCCTGGTGACTTCACTTCACTGACCGAAGCCACAGTACGTCCCGTTACAATCACGTTCACATGCAGTGTGGCAGATCCCCCAACCATTCCACTTTATCTTCGAACTTGACATGAAAAAACTCGTTGCAATCAAGGAGTGGTATGCTCCGATGACTTCATTGAGCGAAGCAACAGCATGGTCTTTAACAATTATTTGTTGGCATGTAGCCTGGAAGCCAGCGTGTTTGGACAATAATCCCATTCTACTACGGTTGCAATAAAAATATAGAAAACATGGAAAGATAATTTAATAGCTATGAATAGAAACGGCAATAAAAATGTGTTCTTTTATCTTGTAATTTGAAGTTTATTTGATCATTTTTAATTCAAACATGGGACTAAACATGGGACTATCGCTAAGAGATGAAATAGCTTAGTGCGCAACTATTATATTAATTACTATTAAACAGAATTAAGATTGTTGATTTAAGTTCACAAATTCATTTAGTTTTTTTTGTACACTGAAAAGTGTTCACTTAGCCTCTGAATACATTTCTAGTAGCTATTCTTTGCAACCGATTGATTTGAATTTTTTTGTTTTTAAATTTAAAATTCCGGAACTGGAATTGCGATAACCATCTGCAAAAGTTTACGACGGTTCAGCGCATCAAAAAATCCTGAACAACGCTTGAATAGTACATTAGTTTTTGAAAACGGCTGCGTCAAAAAAAAAAATCGCAACCATTTTTTATGACAAATGCATTGTGCAAGCGTTTTTCATGGTTTTTTCGATGAGCTGAAGATTCGTTCGTTTTTTTTTTTTTTGTAACTTAAATATTTTTGCTCATAAAATGAAGAAAGGGTACAACTAATAAATTTTTCAAAATTCAGTCAACAAAATTCCGATGCTCAGTTCTGAAAAGTTCACAATGAAACCACAAAAGAAATTGGCCTTGCAAATTTAAAAAGCGTCGCATGGACTTTTCCTCGTTAGGTGTCGAACAAAAAATTTCATTAGAACGATCTCTTTCCCATGTTACATTCAAAAACTTCCTTTTAGTCAAATGTTAATTTATCAGCGGTTATTTCTGTTTTTTGACAAATTTCAAGTGATATTTTTTCCCTTTTCAAAATTATAACAAATCGTACATTATTCAAATATTTCGAAATCAAGCACTGCTGGAATCATTGAACAAATAATTTCTATCAACTAGGTTCTTTTATTGACGATATTAAAATTTGAAATACGCCATGATGCAAAAACATTTTTTTTTATTTTAAATAATTCAGGTATTACAATTGTTAAAAAAGTCAACGCATTAGAAGCGTAAAATTGTATGATATAATCTATTATGCTCGCATATTTTCTAAAATTTATATTCTTTTCCCAAACTATTATTTAAAATCACCCGTCCTTTATTAAGATGAACTCTATTGCGAGCCAATAAAAAAAACCAAAGTTCAGTGACGCAATAAAGCCATCAGAAAATCTTACGTGGGAAAAAAATTCTATTGTTTTAAAGTAACTAAAAAAGTGGCAAAGTTAACAGAGAACGTTTTCCTACAGATAGAACAGTAATCATATATAAATTCTATGCTAATTTACGTATCACGATTTCTTCTTTGAACTCGCTCTTGATAAAATAAGTAGGTTCAATTCGTACCAAAAACCGAGTAACCAACAAGTCAAACTTAGTGTTTTCGAATAAAAATACAAATTATTAATCACGTTTATGTTCTACGTTACTATAGTTATAAAGGGATAAGGAAACGATGAACCATAATAAAATTTATTATGAAAATAGATACTGATTCACATACTTTCAGTTTGCCGTGTAATGGTATAGTTTAGCCATTAAAACAAAAACTGATAACAATTTATATACGGTCGAAATTTGACTCGAATATTTTAATTTATGTACCAATTTCACAGTTATTTCGTAAAAATAAGATTTATTAAATGTTCTCTAAATTTCCAAAATGCGTTGTCTAACCATGCGTTTCACTGTTAACGAATTTTTATTTAACTTAAAATTTAAGCCTAGATAA
This sequence comes from Oedothorax gibbosus, assembly GCA_019343175.1. Lineage (NCBI taxonomy): Eukaryota > Metazoa > Arthropoda > Arachnida > Araneae > Linyphiidae > Oedothorax > Oedothorax gibbosus. Next base: position 20,323,027 of record CM033280.1, read on the forward strand.
CTAAGTTTATTTTAAGTAAGTTAAGATTCATGGCAGGTTTGAAATTTGACATTGTTGATAGGTTTATTGCCAATGAACCTAGATTGAACTCATGTCTGAATCACTTTTGAATTTTTCTTCTAGAATTGATAAAATAATCACTTATTAAATCGTATATGTGAGTATTAAAATAAAATGAACCCCTTCACTTCTAAAATGACCCACGCGGCCGTACAACTAAGGATTCGATAATAATATTCCCATCACATATTACGCGGAAACAAAAAAAAAAATCGTACGTTAGAAAAGTGTTAAGTGCGGATTTGCTGAACCTTAATGATGTAAAATTATTTGCTTAGTTTCTGAAAATATTCTTTAAAAAAACATTCTTAAATTGTTATTTGGTATACAAAGCCTGCCTTTTTTAAAATCAGTTTCAAGTTTTCGATACAAGTTAAGTATGCAAATTTCATATTGTTATGCTTCACAATATATTCCTAAAAATGTGATTTTCTTTTCTACTAGATAATAAAATTTCCATGTTACGTAAAAATTGCCAAAAACTATCAAACGTTGCAAGAGAATCTTTTAAATGTAATCCAAGTATAGAATAGTTTTAGTGGAAGTCATTTTTTTGTGCACTTAATATTTATTATAGCCATAAATTTGACGAAATTTTCTATTCAATTGAAAACCATCTAAATGGACAACTGGAACTGCCACGCTCAACAGATGTCACACTTATGTCAACCGTTGTCTTGAGCCCCATAAACAAACAGGCCGGCAGCTAATTCGCCCAAACTAGAACGGTCGCGCTTCAATGACGCCACAGTTATGCCAGGTATTGTCTTCTTTCCCACAAACCACGGTCCGTCCAACTGGCCATTGTTCAAAAAAAATAATCTGGTTATTAAAACAAATTTGAAAATGTTTTGTGCAAGCTATGCAATACAAATTAGTTATTCATAATTAGCAAAAGTACAAAAGTAAGATGGAAAGCTAAAAAAAAAAAAAAACACCCTTACATTTGCACTTGTATTTCTTTCGTCAAAACAATTTTATTTGTTTAGGTATAGTATAGTAATTAATGGGGCTCGTGGCTGTAAGATATTATGTGTCCACCTCATAAGCCCAAGATCGCGGGTTCGGGCCCCGGCTGAGTCGTCAGATTTTGTGGATGGGAAAATCATGTAGGTAGGTGATGTAAAGGATACATTGAGTACCCATTTGGCTTGGGTTCTCTCGGCACACTTTAACATCCACAGAGAGCACAGATTCATCAAAATTCGTCTATTATTCATTCGTCAAAATTGGTAGCGAGAACACCCAGATGGTGCCACCAATAAAATGGCTCTCGGTTCTGGGGAACATGCCAAGTCTGCAAAAGATTTTACTACCAAAAAACCAGCCCCGTTTTTTTTTAATTATAATAATTTGAATTCACAGCTTCTTTCCCAAAAAATGTCGATGTTAAACTCATCACAATTTCAAACGTATTCAAGTCTCTAGTGTCTTTATTATTTAAAAAATAATTACTAAAATTTAGAACGTCAGTTAATACCTCATTAATTGCTATTCAAATATTTCCGATATTTAAAAATATTTAGTGACTTTAAATCCTTTTCTAGTATTTTTTTTGTAATTTTAGAATTAAATGGTATTTTTTCGTAGTATTTTTCTCCTTAAAGTGGCAGCAACACTTGCAGTGGCAGCAACACTTTTAATTTTAATTATTTGTCTTTAAACATTTTAATGATAGCTATTGCAATTAATTAGAATATAAAAGGGTAAAAAATAGTTGGGATATAAAATGTACTAAAATGACATTTTGTTGAATGGATATTTGTTACTTTTGGTCTTTAATATGTTAAAACCTGCATTAAAAGAGCCCCACTACCATATATTTTCCCTCAAACGAACAATTAACAAGTAGGTTTGTAACAGAATCTGTCACTTAACCCGCTTCCACACAAAAGTTGTGTTTAACAGGTAAAAGGCGACAAACACAGCATTAATTCTATATTAAACATTTACATGCTAGACTTGGCTAGTTTCATTTATTTTTATTTCGAAAATTCAATAATTATTACTTATCGTTTGCAAAAATTAATTTATATTTCAAAAAATAAATATGTAGTATTCCTCGCTTTTAAATAGAATGAAAACATTTCATATCAACGTACACAGAATCTCGTATTGAAATATATTTGACGTCATTTCAAACTGATCGATGTAGCAAAAATAAATTTATTTTAATTTATTGTCTAAAAGAATTAAAGTTTCTCGAGCGATTGTTGCGAATGGCAATGGTGATTTAATTCTAATAAAAATGGCTTCTTATGCTTTTTAAATGAGCATTAAATTTTGCAGTTTTTTAAATAATTGAAGTATATCGAATTCGATTTTTTTTTCTGAAATTTTCAATGTTTTCTAATTTCGATGCGCTGAATTTTTTTGACGTATCACACTATACACGTACACGTCACACTATACACGTAGCATTTGCAGTTTGGGCTATGAAAGTGGGTGACGGACAGACAGACGGACTGAACGATAATAATACCTTCCACTTTTTACGTTATAATCTAGTGTGGAAGCTAAAAGTAAAACAACGGCCTTTTAAGTGATCTAGTATCAGTACCGTCAGTCCATCACGAGTTGGCTAAGGAAACTAAAGTAAAAGTTTAAATAAAAATTTATTTACCTTAATAGACTTTAATGTGTCAAACCCGATTTTGTCAATCAAAAAGTTATATTTTCCCCCGTTTTCTCCAAATTGAACAATGAAAAGCGTAACAGCGGCTTTTTAAGTGGTACTTATAATTACCGTCAGTACATAAAGAGTTAATGTCTTGTGTGTGGATTTAAACATTGGATGCTATTGGATTTTCTTTTTACATAATTTTTTGCTTCTCTCTAGTATTAAAAGGGTATTTTTCCTTGTCTAAAAAAATTGTTAAGAATGGCCCTCGTATATCTCTAGTGTGACATTAATTTCAACCGAAATTACTATATTTTCTAGGCAGGTATTACCTTTACCTAGGCGCTCAGTTCTTGTTCACTTATCATCATTAACTATCTAAAAAAAGTTTTAAAAATGCATTTTAATTGCTCATTGAGTTTTTAGTTAAATTAATTTTTAATTGTCAATGAATTTAAAATGATGGTCAAATTCATCACTTGAAACAAAGCCGAATGAAGTAGCTATGCAAAAGCTCTCGTAGCTCTCGCTTTTGTGCGACGTTCTTTCAACCAAGTCACACTTTTTCACATTGTTACTCACAGTGTTATCATATTTTCATTAAGCTGAATTCGAAATTATTCCAGTTATCTACAATATTTTTTCTAAAACCATTATAAAATAAGTATCTTAAAGATGTTTGTGCAAGTTTTTAAAATTTCAAAAAGTTGGCGTATCCCATGAATGTTTACCGTTGGCATTTGTTATTAGGCACTAAATTTTATTTTTACGAGCACTTTTATAAGTAATTCGACATTTGAAATATTTTATTCACCACTATATTTTGTTTATGGAAATTGAAGTTTTTACTTTGTTTTGAAATGGTGCATATTTGTAACTGTGAACCGATGCAAGTACTTAACGTAATCGCTTAACATAAACTTTGGAACATTCTCTCTCCCCAATCCCCCTCTTCACAACTCCCCCTAATAAAAAAAAAAGCATCGGACTGAGGAGCCCAGTTGGTAAGCTGTTTGCCTTGCATGCGAAAGGTTCGGGTCCGGACATTGTCAAAATAACTGACTACCTATTGTAACCAATTACAAGATACACGATAGATAGAAGATTCAATGGTTCCACTATTTATTTAAAAAAAAAACATTTTAAGTTCGTTTAATTCAGCTTAGTTATTTTTACAGCATCCATTTAACTTTTAAAACAATGTAGGTTCGTTTTCATTTTTATCAGTCCGTTTTCGGACCTAAGCACCTCTGTCCGTGTTACCTCAATCAGTCGTAAAAATTCTGTTCTCGTTCTGTTTCGGCGGGGAAAACTTCTAAAGTGGCCGGTAGAGGGCCACGGATCAGGTACGTTACCCTATAAACATCATCCAATATGCCATAGTTCTCTCAAATTTGGAAAAGTCTCATAGCAACAGATTAACTTTTCTCCCCTCCCACGCACAATCCCCTCTACACCCCGGATATCATGTTTCACAGTTTCGAGTCGACCGTTAGTTTGTGTTGGGTATTTTTCTGAAGAAGGCGTGTTTCAGACTCGCTGAAACGTGTAAAATTTTTAATAAAAAATAAACTTTTTGCGCCACTAATATACGTTGCTTCCTTCGTGAATAATCTCATACCTACAAACGATCTATGCTTCCAAAAAGTCCGACGAATAAATACTCGTTGTAGAGGGAGTTTTCTTAATTACGACGCCCGTCGCCAGCCCTTGTGTAGCTCTAGTTGGACGATAATTTACCCTAACCAACTATAGAGAAGATAATCCAGTTACTACATCCCGCAGAGTTTTAATTATGCAACCTAAAATATAAAATTGTTTTGAATTGGCTAGTAATGTAAAATAGTTTAGAAGTTCTTTTCGTTTCGAATTAATCTAACAAGAAAATGCCTATGATAAAGTATAAGCAGAATTTATTTTTTAGTAACTACTCAAAACACCATAAATACATAAATTTGTGTGCATAGTTTATGATGCTAGTCACTCTGAAAGAACTTTTTGTAATACATAAATAACGGATATCCTTCATAGTTCAGTAACCAGATAGTTTTTTTCAGGAAAAAAATCCAGTAGTTTTTTTCTCAATGGTTTTATGTTTTCGAGGGGGCTGAATCGGAATATCAACTTTGTGAACAAATTCTGTCATGGGAACATTAAAAAAAATAGAAAATCACTTGGCTTGAATAGCTCGTCACTTGAATGCGGTTCTTAATTACAACGAACAACTCTAGTGTGACGTTGATTCAACTCAATCCATCCAATATGTGCATTTGGAGTATATATTAATTGCCTTATAATAAAATTGGAAATCTCTAGTTAAATCTCTGGTAGGTAAACTTTCATTAGTAAGAAAAAATTCATTGATTTTCAAATTGTTTAAAGAATGCATAGTTAGGCTCTTAGTTTCTGGTACATGGAAAAAGTCCATTTTAAAAATCAGTAAAACTCGGTATAAACAAGATGAGTATTGAAATTATAAATCACGACACTTTTCTTTTTACTAAACATGGTATTGTAACCTATAATACCTTCTACTCGAATAACTAGTGCTACTAAGATTCCTCCAATTTGTCATACATTTGATGACGTCTTTATTAATGATTCCCATAATTGAAGTGTATTTTAAGTATGGCCTTAACGATTTAAACTTAACTTATCTGTGAATTTGGAGTAATTTGTTATGTGCAAGCGAATGTAGGACTTAATTAACTGTAAACTTAAGTAAACGGTCCTTAAATTTATCATTCTAACAAGTTTTCGCTTAAGATTAATAGCAATGGGAATATTTCTTATGATGTCACGCTCTACATACTGCGATTTCATTGGTTTTGTTTTCTTTGACAAAGTGTTAATACAAGCTCATTGGTTTATTATAACGTCACGCGCCCCGAACTGCGATTTCATTGGTTGTTTTCTCTTCTTTGACAATGTGTTGATACAAGCCCATTAAATAGCACGAGCATGAATAATTAAAAAAATATTTTGTAAAAAGAATCCCCCAATAAAAAATAAGAGTTCTCATCAGTAGGATATGAAATTTTGAATAGCCTTTAAATTAAATTATAAAACTAATCACACTTTATTTTTAATAGTTACGCAAAAAACTTTTAACTTTGCTTCCAGTAATTCATATACAGACATGACAAACTAATGGCATAACTTAAACATTGACGTTGGGGCAGCATGTTTCTTAACCTGATGGAGAACAGTGCCCATTAATGGCAAGGTAAAGAAAACCATGGTATCTTTAACTCCTGAACCAAACTGAAGAACAAAAAACAAAAATCAGAGCAAACACAAAACGGTGTTGAAGTTGCCAAGGGAAAAAAGAACCGCGTAGGATGCGAAGAATATTCTCAAAATTCAAAAGACGCAAGGAAACCAATCCTCTTATTATTATGACATAGAATTTTTAGAAGCCTAAAATTTCGAGCACTCTTAATATTATTAGTGGCCACATTAAATCTCTTTTTATAATATCGTGCAAAAAAAACCTAACTTTTTCAAATCAATAATCGTGGCAAAAGTGATGCTTTTAACGAAATTGTGTTTCAAAGTTACTTTTACGCACTAGTGCGACAAAGTAAATAAGAACATCTGATTGGTGTAAAAATCTTTATTTCAGCGTGATATTTTATTCGGCGGCTTTGTGATTGGTAGAAAATTCTTTATTTGAACGTGCTTCTTTATTTGGCGTCTTATTTCCAATGCCAATCCAAGAAATACTTTTTGCGCGTGATTTTAAAATAATCATTAATATAAATAATCACCTTCAAATCATTTGAACGTGATAATAAAATAATTAATAAGCCAATCAATAAATGCCAATTTAATACTTCTTTGCACGTTATTATAAAAAAGTGTTTGACAACACGTTGAAAATTGCCTTTTTTAAACTCGTTTAAAAAAAGCCTTACTTTTCACACTAGTTGCATAAATAACTATTCCTTTGACGAGGGTTGCAAGACCTTTTCATTGTGTACAACAATGTAGTTTGGCCCCGCCTCCCCCCAGACCACTTGCTTGTATGAGGTTGGGTAAGACTGGCTTGGTGGAGAATAATGTCTAAGCTATAGACTTTTTGGGGAAGTACGATCCCCTGGACTTTATATACACTGCTCACAACAATTAAGGGAACGTATGATTTAAATCCTTTTACCCCCAATGATTTCACTTGGAATGCTTGCTGTTTTTTTTCTCACTAAGTTGAGCTCGCTCTTATTTATCGTTAGATGGAAGAATCATGTCTTTTGACGAATTAAGTAATGTTTGTTTTAATTAAATGAAAATATAAGAAACATGGTAAAATAAAATTCACTCCCAAATTATTGGATGAAATAAATTGACCCTAAATTCTTCACGCTTGCATTCTTAGATGTTTAAAAATTGATTTAAACTATTTTTAGCAAATAAAGTTTTTAAAAAATATTGTTATAATTTATTCAAAAGTTAAGATTCCAATTTTTCCCCCTTAAATTTTAGTTTAAAAAATTAAGATTTCCCCCCCCCCCCATGTTACCATTTAATTCTGGATGCATATAATGAATCAATTTCATAAATTTTAGAGAATAAAAAAATAAGGAGTTGAAACTGAAACTGTTAGCAAAAGTACGAAAAATGCTCCTCTAATTGTTTTGAGCAGTGTGTTGATCTAGATCATAGGGAATTAGTAACAACAACACGATGTGAAAGTTAATATACAGTCAAACCTCATTAACGTGAACTGAAACAGTTGCGCTGATTTAGCGAAATACGGGGCACCCCCCCCCCCCCCTCCAAAAAAAAATAGGACGTCTGTCCATCAGCCTCTTCCTAACAGGGAAAGCTATTTTGCTTAAGAAAGTTTCACAAAGTTAAACCTATTTTCATGTTGACCTCCTAAAACTTTTAACAAATGCTTAGTAAATGTTTCCAATATTTAACATTTTTTTTTGTAATACTCTAAGAAGAAATTTGAAATATTTAATTTAAAGAAAAAATAAGTATTTAAAATAAAATAATGAAATATAAAAGTAAATCTATAAAAACTCAATAAGAAAATAACAGCAATTCTCAATTTTTTTTTCATCTGACCATTATCAATTTTTCTTTGAAAATTTTTTTAGAAAAAGATAAACTAAAAGATTTGTAGTCCATGCTGAGCAGGATTTCATGTAAAGTAATTCATTTTTTTAAAAAAAACTTAAGCCTCATTTCAAAGCTTTATCAGTGAGGGGAAAATGATTATCTTAACCTCTTCGCTCCAGATACGTGAACTTAGTAGAATTCAATTCACAACTTCTTAATAAAATTTTTCTTAATACTAACTTTGCTAATGTAAACTAGGTTGTGTGTTCAAGCTTTTCAAAACTACCATACCGAAGCAGATTTATTGTTTTTAAAGAAGGACCATCCAAGAGGGTGAAGCAGATTTCGGAGGTATTGCCAAAACTTTTTTTTCCGAGGTTAATGTAGAGGATATCTTGGATTAAACAAAAGTTGAAAACAATTAAATGCACAAAAACAGGTCTTTTTTATTCGTAGCACACAAAAAATGTTTGTTTTTACCGCTCCTAACCACAAATTCCACTAAATTGACGTTACCCTCAGCAAATTTAAATGCCAACTTTTTTCAAAATTGCTTCAAAAACATACTTCTAAACAGGACCTGATCCTCCATAAGGCCCTTTAGGCCCAGGCCTAAGGTCCCCAAATTTTAGTTTCTTTTATGAAAAATGTTGTGGATTTCCAAAATGTCAGTGAAATTTTTGAAATTTTTGAGGCCTTCCTTTGGTTTTAGTTTGAATTTAACTTAGACATTGACCTAATATGAATGATTTGAGTGATATTATAAGGAATCTGATTTTTAAAAAAAAGTACAAAATTCTGACTATAACAACAAAGAAAAGGAATTCCCAAATTGTACCAAGTGCTCCAAAGGCCAAGCCACTCCGGAGCACATCCTTGAATGCTTGGGACTCGATAAAGAAGATCTTCGTGAGCGACCATTGTTGGTTATTGACTTCTTGAGAGTGTGCAATATCATAGACCCGGTCTAGCACTGCTGGGCAACAGGGATCAGCAACAACAGAAAATTCTGACTCATCGATTAACTGGCACTATTATAACGGGTGATCATATGCAAAATTTTCCGTGAAGGGCCCCCAAATTTCTATGAGTCTAAAGTCCGTGCTTTTCTATATCAGACCCTGCTTCTAAATATAGATTACATTAAAAAAATGTGTATATATAAAGAATATATACGTTGGAATTTTTTCTGGAGTGAAGGGGATGCACGACAATTCATGCAAATCGGGTTCACGCTAACGGGGTTTGCTGTAATACACTGTTATCCAAGTTATTTTTATTATAGTGGTTTTTGTTTCATTCAGGCTTACTAACCTTTAAACTAATTGGAGTATGTCTTTCTTTGATAGACACATCGAGACACACTTTCAAGACTCAAATTCTAAAGCTAGGCATACACGGAAGGACAGGAACAGAGGATATGTGAACCTTTGCCAAACATCTCCGCTCTTCCGTCAAGACGTTACCGAAAGCATTTTCACTCGTTAGTGATTGGTTTTGTGTGCCCACGTGAAATGCAAACGCGTGATCATGGCCGGAGCTTGGATGTCATGTGGGCACATAAAACCAATCACTTCTAAAACTGTTTCCATATAACCATCTAAAGCTGTTTCTATATATGGCAAAAAGCGTTGATGAGAGTCGCCAGGTCATGGTCCTGGAGACTATAAAGTACGTCTTGTGGTGCGCCAAGCCCAAAAATAGAGGCATCAATTGCTTGACAGTCAAACGATTGATCTGGCGTTAGTTGGGTTTCTGGACAATTTCTGCAGAATGGGTAGGATCTTGAAGTGTTATCTGGAGATATTTTCACGTCCTTAAAATGACCTGTACGAAGTCTTGCTATAACAGATGACAGGATTCTAGGGCAATTTAGATAAGGAATGAAGGGCTTTTTGAAACGTTGATAAAAAATTCTACGTTTGGCAACCGCGTTTACATCCTCAGAAGAAACGATGAGAGACTGAACCAAATCCCGAGCAAAATCATTCACTGATGAGTGAAAATGCTTTCGGTAAAGTCTTGGCGGAAAAGCGGTGATGTCTGGCAAAGGTTCACATGTCCTCTGTCCCTGATGGTCTAGTCCCTCCGTGTATGGGCAGCTTTAAGGTGAGCACGGACGATCAGAGCTTTCCCAAAAACGAGAGATCGACAACGGGAATTCGAAAGTCAGAATCGGACGCATCGATGTCGGGTGGAACGATATCGTATCGACATCGGCAAAGACGAGAACCCGGGTGGAGAAGATGTCGGGCCGCGGGAATCGGGATGAGAGTCGACGCGCGTCTTATCTGGAGAATATAACGGGAGTGGGAGAATGAGATTTACATCCATGAAACGTGGAAAAGAGCGAAAATTGAGTGCGGAAGTACGCTGGAATTCATGTTAGACAGTGATTGGGAATTGGCTAGAATGGTGGGAAATCAAGTAGCCAGGTATTCGTTCAATGGGAATCGATGTATTGGTGGTATGAGTGAAGTTATATATGATGAGTGGTTTGGAAGTTGTAAATTCTTAGTGGTTTGGTAGTTATAAATTCTTAGTGTTCGGTAGTTGTAAATAATTAGTGTTAGGTAGTTGTAAATAATTTGTGTTAGGTAGTTGTAAATAATTAGTGTTAGGTAGTTGTAAATAATTTGTGTTAGGTAGTTGTAAATAATTAGTACTAGGTGATAATTAATTTTAAACTAGTCTAATGCTAATGGTAGCTAGTGGTAGGTTTTAATTTAATTAATATTAAGTTCATGTCAATTGTAGTTGGTATTATGTGCTCAAAGCGCATGGTTTAAACACTTTCATCTCCAGTTGCCATTTGGAATCATCAGGTTGCGATTTTTTGTCCTACCTACCTATTTCAAATAAGTTTAATCAAATTCTCCATACATTTTTCTATAAAGTTGTATTTTATTTTTGCATCGTTCGATAGAAGAATCATGTCTTTTGAAATATCAATAATGTTTGTTTTAATTAAATAAAAATATGAAAAACATTTCAAAATAAAACTCACTTTAAAAATAATTTTATTAAATAAATTGACCCTAAATTTTTCTTGCTTGCATTTTTAGATGTTTAAACATTGATTTTAACTGTTTATTCTAACAAATTAAGCTTTGAAAAAAGTATTGTTATAATTCATTCAAAAGTTATGATTCCAATTTTTTCTCTTAAATTTTAGTTAAAAAATTAAGATTTTTTCCCCTGTTTTTTACTATTTCATCCTGGATGCATAATGAAGCTATTTCACAAATTTTAGATTTTTAGAATAAAAAAAAATGGGATTGAAAGTGCAACAAAAGTACACAAAGTGCTCCCTAATTGTTTTGAGCAGTGTATTTGCTGGTAATTAGTATGTATTGTTGTCTACAGTTAATTACCGTAACATTGGTGTTAACTGTTAATTACCATGCGTTAGTGTTTATCGTTAATTAGAGAACGTTGTTAGTTCATATTATTGGTCATTCTTATTGTTTTAACAATATATAAAACAATAAGAATTATCAACATTATATTAACAGTACTAAAATCGGTGTTTATACTACACACAGCTCAAAAACAATTAGGGGATCACATTGCGTGCTTTTTTGTTAACCTTTCCAGTTCCAACTTTTTATTTTATTCTGAAAATCTAAAATTTGTGAAATAAATTCGTTATTGCATCTAGAAAGAATTGGTAAAAAACAATAGGGAAAAATCATAAATACTAAAATTTAAAGGAGAAAAACTGGAATCAAAACTTGTGAATAAATTATAACAATTTTTTTCAAAAATTTATTTCTTTAAAAATAGTTAAAATCAATTTAAAAACATCTAAAAATGCTAGTATGAAGAATTTAGGGTAAATTTATTTAATAAAATTATTTCGGAGTGAATTTTATTTTACCATGTTTTTCATATTTCCATTGAATTAAAACAAACATTTAATTCTTCAAAATACATGATTCTTCCATCCAACGGTACAAAAAGAAAGAGGAATTCTAACAAGTTTTATCAAATTCTCGTGGAGAATTTGATAAAACATATTTGAAATATGTGCGATCTTAGTGAGAAAAAAAATCTCAAGGTGATGATTCCAAATGAATCATTCGGAGTGAAAAGGTTAAAATGCGCTCCCCTAATTGTTTGAGCAGTGTATTTGTATTATGTGTAAGTATTTGCTGGTGATTAGTATGTATTATTGTCTACTATTAACTAGCGTAATATTAATGTGCCTAATATTAGTTCGAATTAGTATAGCGTAATATTAGTGCGTAATATGTTTGAGTGCGTAATATTAGTGCGTAATTATTAGAGCGTAACATTAGTGCGTAATATTGTTTTGAGCAGTGTATTTGGTATTATGTGTAAGTATTTGCTGTGATTAGTAGGTATTATTGTCTTTCTTATTGTTTTAACAGTATAAAACAAGAAGAATTATCAACAGTATATTAACAGTACTAAAATAGGTAAATATACTATTAAAAGCGGTATTTTTTATTACTAGTATTATTTGTTAATTACGTAGTTAAAGTTAATATAAAGTTTATTATATATTTATTATAATAACTAATTGTTATTTATATTAACTGGTAATTATTGTATGTTAGTTATATTACTCTAAAATCATCGAGTGTTCACTATCAATAATTGTTTTTTTTAAACAAAGTTTTTATCAATTATCCCTATTCTTGTGGGAAAAAATGCTAGAAGATGCAAAAATAAGGCATGCTGAAATCTTTGTTTTAATACAATTATGATTGAAATGTGAAAAATTCTATCCCTATTTCGCGATTTTATACACTTAGGTTAAAAATTACGAAGCTTGTCTCTAATACCCATGTATTGACGTCTCCAGTGCAAAGTTAAATGAACAAAATTACTTTTTGAAAGAAAAAAAATAATCATTTTGTGTCCTGTAGCTAAAATGTAGGACGTTTATTTGTTTTTAAAAACTTATCTAAATAAAGAAAATATAAGACAAAATACAGACCATAGTCCCCAACAATTTATGCTGGACATTTAAAGTTAAAACAAAAAACGAGTTTGGAAATTTTAAATTAACGTTTTTATTCGGTAAGAAACTTATTAATAGTATTCTAAAATGGAGAACAAATCGGATAAAGTAATGAAATAAGTTCTTCATTATAATTAATGTAATAATATTAAGCAACATTGAATGGTATCACTTTGACACTTTCAGATATCATTCCGAATTTGTGCTATCGAAATGTGATCCTATGATACCGTGTGGTATTAGAACCATTCTCCCATGTTAATTCTCCTAACTTTAGGAACATTTTTCTCAGGAACTATGAGATATCATTGATTCTTACTTTCATATTTTGTTTCGGCTTACATTATAGCTAACTCGTTGATTTAAAACTGACTAAATATTTCAAAATATTTCCAGAAAAGATATCAGCTTTACATGTTTGTTAATTGCTTTTATTAACTAAAAATTTCAAATATTAAAGACTTCATGATTTTTAAATCATAAAAACACACAAAAACATTTAAATTTATATAATTTTTTTTAGTATAGATATTTAAAATTCCTCAGTTTAAATCAAAGAGGATAAGGAACAAAATATAAAAAAAAGTCCATAGTTCTCTTATACGAGGGCTGTTTTTTTTTTTCAACCTCTGATGGGCTGTAACAAAAAGACGGGTCAAAATACAAAAAAGATTTTTTTTTGCCAAATGTAATGTATATCTCCTGTACTGCTTATTTCTCCACATAATCACCTTGACGATTAAAGCATTTGTCATATCTGTAAACAAGCTTTAAAATACCCTCTTCATAATATGTAGCCGCCAATGATTTGAAGGAAGTTGTGAAAGGTTTCTTCGAGCTCCACGTCAATTTGGAAGCGCTACAATCCAAGCCACTATGCTAATCGATAATTCACTTATGGTAAACTTTCGATTTTTCCTAAACACTTGGTCAACTCGCTGAACAATGCCGTATGTAGCGACAGACTTGCTTCCTTGGTCCCCTTCTTCATGAACATCAGTTCGGCCACCTTTTAAATTTTCAACAGCATTCACGAACAACGCCATCACTCATAAAGGTGTCTCCATACACTCTATTAATTCTTCGATGAATTTATATTGCACTGTTCCCTTCTGCCTGCGAGAAACGAATAACAGCTCTCAATTCTTACTTGGTGGCTACATTTTATGAAGAGGGTATTTCAAAGCTTGTTTACAGATATGACAAATAATTTAATCTTGAAGGTGATTGTGTGGAGAAATAAGCTGTATTGTACATTACTTTTGGTAAACAAATCTTTTTTGTATTTTGACCCGTCTTTTTGTTACGTCCTCGTGGTTACTGAGAAAAATGCTCCTAAAGTTAGGAAAATTGACGTGGGTGAGATAGAACCTTTCGATCCCCTTAAAAGGAGATATATTTTGTAATAATTTTCATTTGAGTTTCAGTAGCTTCCAACCTGGGTTCCCAATGGGTTGCAAGGAAAGTGTAATGGAAAAGGTGACTATGAATTTGAATTTTTTTAATTTTTTAATTATTGTCTAGTGGGGTAGTTTTGGCCCTAGGGGGTAACTTGAGCCCGAGTCTCATATAAAGATTTGTTCTGTAGTTTATCTCCACAAAGTGATCCTATCTTGGTTTACATTTTCGAAAAAGTGGAAACGTATGCTTGTATTAAGTTCTTGTAAAAGTTCTTATTTGAGGTTTATAAAGTACTAGCTTTATAAACCCGCGTTGCACGGGTGTATCCTTACCCTTACTAACGGTGATTTTTTTATGTAAACTTTTATACCAATTGATCCCCTCTCCACTGGTCAGCACTCATCAGTATATTATAAATTCCTCCCATTCTAATATCAGCATTAATTTTTAAAAGAAGTCCGATTGTATCCAGACCCTTCTAAGAGTTTAGAGGGCTTTCCCATAGGCCGTGTTAAAATTTCAGATTAGCTATAATATAATGCCCAGTTTCTATTTGCCCTCCTAACCCGAAAATGCCCAAAATGGGGTAAACATTCCACTCCATATTCGACCCCTCGACAGGGCTGGGGAGCCCAGTCGGTAAAGGCGTTCGCTTGCATGCGATAGATACCAGATTCGGCCCGGGCATCGTCAAAATAACTGCCGACCTATAAACGGCCGGCCCATGTGCCAAAAATGTCCCGTGTCCCGAATAATACCCCGTGTGGTGGGAGTGCAGGTTAAATATTTTTCAAAATCCCGTACGATTTCGCCCTTAAAAGTTGCATTATGTGCCTACTCACTAGGTGTCGGCTCGTCACTTGACTGTGGTTCTAAATTAAGACGCCCGTGGCAAATAGCTATCGTGTATAGCTCTAAGTGCGACGATTATTCAAACTGACTCTAAACCCATACAACTGGATGCGAATAGCTACCCTAGATTCAGTTTTTAACTTCGCCAAAAGCCGCCAATGCCAAAATTCAATCAGCCATTATATCATAGCTGTACCAAATTGCCTGTTTTATAAACATAAAGTACATACGTAGAGAAAATCGACACTTAGAAATATTCATTAGACATAGAATATAGTTATTGCCATTACTGTCATGAGACATTGTAAAAATATATTCATTTCTTACCATTTGTAACCATGCATCTATTAAATCAAACAGATTAACAAAAAATCAAGATTTAATTTCAATAAATAAAATAATATTCAAATAACAATCCTACAAATTAAACTCACGTGCTTATACTTAATTTTCGTTCACACTGAACGCGCTGAAATTTCCTTTCAATTGAAATAAAAAGCATAAATTCTTATCTTACAATGCTATTCCTATGGAGAAATCGGCTCACGTTTTGCCCTCTTACACCCGTTTGGGTTCGAATTTGAAAACTCGCTTCTTAAATGACGCCTACCATATAAAAAGAATATTCTCCTAAAATTTGATAGCTGTACCTCCAGAAGTTTGGGCTGGGCGTTGATACGTGAGTCAGTCAGGACTTTGCCTTTTATATAGATTATAGTTGCTCCAGCTTCTAGTTTGCCAACTGTGGCACTAGTGCGATGTTAGTTCAACCAACCAACCTGCCAACTCTCCTCATTTAACTCTGTAATAGACATTTTTCGGATTCCTGGTGCCAAGAGACAGTTTCTTGTATCCTATTTTGAAAATCCGGCCATTTGGTACAAATGAGATGGAAATTCATACAATAGTTAAAAATCTGGCCTTGCCAGGTTAAACCTAGATAATTGGCAGTTCTGCAGCTTATAATGGTGTGTATATAAATATTATAATGTTTTGAATTATGTTTTTATTATGATGCCTATTACGGGCTTCTAAAGTGCCTTCGGAGTTCGTTTCTAGGCACTAAGTTGATTATTTATTGTTATATGCGTATTTAAGACTACTGATAGTCCTATTAAGGTCTTGTAATTGCGTTTATGACAAGCTGATAGTAACGTTGAGTATTGTGAGGCTTTTAAAAAGTGTGTGTTTAGTATTAATTACAGACTAGTAATGCCCTATAAAACTGCATATAAGGGATTTTTATTAAAGCGGATTAACCCTTTATCTCCTAATGGTACTTATAAGGCTGCTGTTTTACTTGAGAAAATAGGAGCAAGGTGATGCTTTTTTTTATGGAATTGTACCATTTTAACCTATTTACCCTTTCACTACTAAAACGGCCGAGGCGGCCGTACAACTAAGGATTAGATAATTATATTCCAATCGCATATTACGCGGAAGCAAAAATGCTGCGTAGCGAAAGTGTTAAAGTCTAGAATAAAGGAAATTCTTCAGAAAAATTTAAGTTTCCAGCTCGAATCAGTTAGGCATTAACGCTCCTTATAAGTCCCATTTGAAACACCGTTGTTTTACTTTTCAATGTTTCAGGGAATATAGATGGTAATGGAGATTTTATGAATGTAGTATTCCCTTACAAAACATCTAAAATATTAACTCATGGTCATTCAACAGGATTTTGTTGTTGATCAGTGTAATTTAGTAATAGAAAGGAGAAAAAAGGGAAATTCCTCAAAGGGCATTTTATGTTCAAACTTTTTTTACCCAAAAATATATTAATTGAACAGATAGCTTTAAAATAGGCAAGGCAAATAATTAAAATTAAATATTAATTCAGTGCGTTAAGGGTTTTGTATGGTAACGGATCGCTATACAATCTCCAATGGAAATTTTTTTACCCTGTTTCTTAAACAAAGAATACGTCATGCACTCACGAAAACTTTACCAAAAATACAGAAGAAAGTTATTTTGCCATTAGAATAATTAATAAGTATAATTTTAAAGATATTAATTAGTTATAATTAAAACAAAAAATTGTTTAGATATTTACATCCCGTTAGTGCTACCATCTGTAGTTTGTGAATAATTACTAAAATTTTGTTTTAAATTATAACTAATTAATATCTTTAAAATTCTACTTATTAATTATTATATGGCAAAATAACTTTCTTCTGTAGTTTTTGGTAAATTTTCGTGAGAGCATGTCGTATTCTTTGTTTAAGAAACAGGGTCAAAAGTTTCCAAATTGGAATTGTATAAAGATATGTTACCATACAAGACCCTTAACGCACTGAATTAATATTTAATTTTAATTATTTGCCTTGCCTATTTTAAAGCTATCTGTGCTATTAATGTATTTTCGGTAAAAAAAGGATTTATAATAGTGCTAACCTAAGATTTTATTTCAGTTGGCGGCAAGTTTTCAACCGTTCTGTACTGATTCAGTGTCTTCATTTACTTCAGTTAATTCAGTAAAACATTTTCTAATGTTTCTAATATTGTCCTATAAAATATTAGAAACAATAACACAAAAGCCTGTACTGATTAAAAATAGCTGTTGATTGGGATATTTTCTTGAATTAAAATTTTTAAGCATTTATTGGGGTTAATGAATGTAGGCATTAAAGGCTTATAGGACTAACATAAGACTATGTTGTAATAGTGTATAACGCCTGATACCTGACATCTATTCATGGTTTTGCATTGATTGCTGGCGCTTTCTATTTATCACTCATGCGGGCCATTTTTTACGCCACAATATTAGAGTGTAGTTATATTGTCGTAAAATTACCAACTTTATAATGTAAAGTTAATATAGTTTAATGTAAACTATTAAAACAAGCTTTACGTTCCTGTTATACATATTTTAACTTTAAAAACTGAATAGGATTGATACAGGGTGGCGCAAATAAAAGTGGCCCCGACGTAGATATTAATGCATTGAAATGCTTGGCGAGAAAAACTATTGAAGCCGTCTGAAAGCAGTCAAGTCGAAATAAAAGATTATGCAAGCGTGCAATGACTTAACTTGGCAAACCTGTTTTTGCATTGGTTGGATTGGAATGCATCACATAGAGCTACATATAGTTGGATGATTCGCAAGTTTAGGTCTTATTGCGGCTGTGTGAGTTAATCAAAGCAAGGTGAAATGATACTCGCATTGCAGCAGCGGGTGTTTATTGTAAAAAGTTTTATTAAAAGAAATTCTTAGAAAAAATGTGTCCAGTTGCTATGCAACGATTTAGTTAAGAAATGGCCTCAGACAGGATCTTTGTTTGAACAAGTCCAAAAACATTCCGAAACGGGTCCGAAAGACATTTTGTGTCTTGCAATCAATTAGAATATTTGTATTAACAAAAACAAAAAGGTCCTATTCTCTAGAATAAATAAGTCCAAAATAATCGCTGGTGGTGATTTTTTTAAACAACTGTACAAACCTTCAGTTTATATTGCATTTCAATTAGCTTGTTAAACCATAGCATAGTTGCCGGCAAATAATTTGCCAAGCGTTTGTTTGGGCTTAATATTGAATCGATCAATGGTCCTCACTTAGCAAACCTGTTTTTGCATTGGTTTTTGACTTAGCATGAATTCTACCGAATTCTTGTCTCCATGACGGGGCCACTTTTATTTGCGCCACCCTGTACAAAACCAACTAAAAACCTTTGATTATAGATAACAGTCGTTTTAGTCTAGGAGCCCCCCCAGACCTATGTTATTTTCTTAATATTAATGAAATGTATCGGAATAGGCAGTTTTCATATACACAGCTCAAAACAATTACGGGAGCGCATGTTTTAAACCCTTTCACCTCCAGTGATTCCATTTGGAATCGTCAGCTTGCGATTTTTAGCCTACTTTTCTTTTTTTAATTCGAAAGAATTAAAAAAATGAAAAAGTAGGTATTGACATGCGGTCGATGTCCGTCTGTCCGTACCCCCCTTCCAAAATCGGTTCTAATCATCGGATCTTAAAAATTCTTTTTTTGTTAGAAAGCTATAACCTCAGATACCCAACTTTCATACTTTTTGTCCGTCTGTCTGTACGTCCGGACGGACATAAATCTACTATCTGTCGGCGAATTTCCATTGATTAGCATTGGAATTCATTGGAGTCATTAAATCACTGTAGGTTTTGAATGCGTTGATGTCCATCTGTCTGTCTGTTTCAATGTCGTCGTGTCTTCCCCTGTCTGCCGGGTTGTCTGTCTGTACCCCTTCCAAAATCGGTTTAATCAACGATCTTAAAAATTGTTTTTTGTTTAGAAAGCTATGACCTCAGATACCAACTTCATACTTTTTGTCCGTCCTGTCGTACGTCCGGACGGACAAAATCTACTATCTGTCTGCAATTCCATTGATTAGCATAATTATTTTGAGTCATTTAAATCACTGTGCAAATCAACAATGACATGAGAAACTTTATTTAAATATATTTGAAGCAAAATAATTTTATGAATGTTTTGGATGACGTCAAAAATGTATCACAATTTGAGTTCTTATTGTTCATTAATTATCTTAAAAACGGCAAGCATACTTTGCAAAATTTATGCTTAGTTTTTAATTTACATGTCTTATGTTTTGTAAATGCAGTTTGGGTTTCATTACTTTTTTATTATAAATATTTAATTATTCTTCGAACTCCAATAATCGCGAGCAACGATAAATATTTTAATTATTGCGAAATAATACTAATAAAATATGACTTTGGCTTTTAGAAGTTTAAATTATTAGCTGGATGCTCGTTTCCGATTTTTTTTCTAATCTTATAAATCTATGTAGAAAGGCTGTGATGATATTTCTGTATACCTAGTTTTTTCCCATTAGAACTTAGTGAAGTTTTAAGTACAGGAAAGTAGCTATTTTAGTTGTTTAGACTTCTTGTTTCCTCATTAAATTAAGCTCGGACTTATTTATCGTTAGACGGAAGAATCATGTGTTTGAAGAATTAAATGATGCTTGTTTTAATTAAATGAAAAACATGGTGAAATAAAATTCACTCTGAAAAATTTTATGAAATAAAGTGACCCTAAATTCTTTACGCTGGCATTCTTAGATGGATTTTAACTTTAACAAATTAAATTTTGAAACAAATTTCTATAAATTATTTAAAAGATGAATTTTTCCCCTTAAATTTTAGTTTAAAAATTAAGATCTCCCCCCTTGTTTTATACCATTTCTTTCTGGATACATAATGAATCTATTTCACAAATTTTAGATTTAATGAATAAAAAAAATAAGTTGGAACTGAAAGGGTTGCACAAGTACGCAAATTGCTCCCCTAATATTGTTTTGAGCAGTTTACTTTTAGTGTATACATACTCGCTAGTAATTATAGAACGAATTAAGGGTTTAAAAAAAAGTGAACAGAAAGAGCGTTTGGGGGGCTTCTAACAGTTCGAATTATAATAGATTTTTTCAGTTGGCGGCATGTTTTCAACCCGTTCAATAATGGCTCAGTATCTCATTCCTGATCTAAATTGCCCTAGAATCCTGTCAACTGTTATAGCAAGACTTCGTACAGTCCATTTTAAGGACATGAAAATATCTCCAGATAATACCTCAAGATCCTACCCATTCTGCAGGAATTGTCCAGAAATCCAAGTAACGCCAGACCATTTGTTTGACTGCCAAGCAATTGCTGCATCTCTTTTTGGGCTTAGCGCACCACCACAAGACATTCTTCATGGTCTCTAATAGGCCATTGATCTGGCGACTCTCATCATCAACGCTTTTGTGGCCCAATATAGAAATAGCTTTACATGGACACGATAACAACAACATCGCATTAGTAAGTAAAACATTTCTTAACGTTTCTAATATTGTCCTATAAAATATTAGAAACAATAACACACGCATGTAGAAGATACTAATTAAAAGCAGCTGTAGATCGGGATTAGTTTTTTTAATTGAATTTTTAAGCATTTAATTGGGAGAAACACGTATGGGACTATGTGTTCATAGTTGTAATGCACGAAGTGTAATTATAGAGCTTGTTTATCCGTTTATTTGGGGCAAACTATTGCGCTTTTACGGCTAATTATGTGGCGTAGTTAAAAGTAGCTGTATTACGTGTTTATGGCTAATTGTGCGTTTTCATCGTTTTTAAGGGGCTATGTGTGCGTACATAGCTAGTTGTAGGGCTAACTAGACTGCGTTTTACGGCGTATTGAGAAGTTCAGGGTGGCGCAAATAAAAGTGGCCTGGATAAGACAGGAAATGATGCCAAGTCAAAATCCAATGCAAAAACAGGTTTACCAAGTGAAGCCATGGATCGCTTCAATATGGAGCCCAAACAAACGCTTTGCGAATTATTTGCCGGTAATTATGTCATGGTCCGGTAAGCTAGTTAAAAGGCAATATAAACTGTTAAATAGTCCGAGGCAGGTGGATACAGGTTTGTCAATAACAAAACTGGAGTCGCTGACAAGCATCTGCTGGTTTTAAATCATGAACAATCACACTTTGTAGGATGCATTTTCAGATCTAGGTGGAGAATTCGTCCGCAAGGTCGTCGTCAGGCGTCGCTGGATTATTTGCTAAGGATTCTGACACATTTTTTGGTTACTGCATTCATATTTTCTAGTGTTCAGTCACGTTTCGGACGTTTCGTTTTTGGACTTGTTCGAAACATATCCTCCTAGTCAAATTCATAAATTATTCAAGCGTTTAATGGCTTTACTTGGCAAACCTGTTTTCCATTGGTTGGTTTTAGGGATGCACCGAATACCAAATTTGTCCGAGTAACGAAAATTCGGCCAAAGTCTAAGCCGAAAATTCGGCCTACCTAAACCAATTTTTTGTCGGATCTAAGTAAGTTGTATTTATTATTCATCAATTTCAATTAAACAAACATATAAGTACACAATCACACAATAATTTTAACACAATATAGCTATTAAATTTTTAATTGAAGCAACACAGAATAAAGTAGTACTCGTTTGTTATTAAAACAAGCCTTTTAGAAAGTGTAAATTGGTAAAATCACAACACGAAACGAAAGTATGAAAAAAAAAACAGAAGTAGGGGGATCCGTTGTAGAATGAAAATCGGAAAAAATAATAAAACCATGGCTTACAATATTATTATACAATATTTTTTTTTCTTTAGTGATAATTACAATTGTGATATATAGTAATTATTGTTTTTTTTTTAAAGCCTAATCATTGTAACTGTTAACTCAAAGAGACATGTTTATTTATTATAACTTGAGTAAAGCTTGATTTAACATAAGTAACTAAAACTTAAAAATTTGAGTATTATAAAAGAAAACAAGCCCCGTTTGGGAATTTTTCGACGTTTTATAAGATAACTTGAAAATATTTGGAAATTTTTAAATTTCACTAATCGGCCAAATAGTTAAGCTATTCGGCCAAACCGAATATTCGGCTAAAGTGGCCGAATACCGAATAGTAACCAAATATTCGGTGCATCTCTAGCTGGTTTGGTTGTTACTAGACTAGAGTTACACATTGACTATTGACGAGTTCAGGTCTTCGTGCGGGCTGTGTAGTTGTGAGTTGATCAGATCAGTTCACAGGCGAAGATGGCATAGTTACAAGCAAATAATTCAAAAAGCGTCTGTTTGGGCTTGCTATTGAATCAATCAATGGCTTCACTTGGTAAACCTGTTTTTGCATTGATTTTGACTTGGCAGCATTTCTATCTTATTCCTACCTTCATGCCCGGGCCACTTCTTTTTTACGCCACCATATATTAAGAGCTAGTAGTTATATTTGGTTGCGTAAAACTTACCCAAACTTATAGTAATGTAAAGTATTACGGGGTTATTCAAGGTGCGTGTGTAGTAGTAATTACAGAGCGTATTAAGGGTTAAAAAAAGTGAACAGAAAGAGCGTCTGGAGGGTTTCTAACAGTTCTAATTTTAATATATTGTTTCAGTTGGCGGCATGTTTTCAACCCGTTCTGTGTTTTAAAAAGCCCCCCTCATACCTGATCTAAATTGCTCTAGAATCCTATCATCTGTTAGCAAGACTTCGTACAGGCTATTTTCAGGACATGAAAATATCTCCAGATAACACTTCAAGATCCTACCCATTCTGTAGAAATTATCCAGAAACACAACTGCCGCCAGACCATTTGCTTGCCAAGCAATTGCTGCCTCTTTTTGGGCTTGGCGACCCACCACAAGACATACTTTATAGTCTCCGGGCCCATAACCTGGCGACTCTCATCATCAACGCTTTTGGCCACATTAATAGCTTTACATGGACACGATAACAACAAACATCGCATTGGTAAGTAAAACATTTCTTAATGTTTCTAATATTGTTCTATAAAATATTAGAAACAATAACACAAGCATGTAGACGATACTAATTAAAAAGCAGCTGTTGATTGAGATTTGTTTTTTTCTTGAAATTGAACATTTTCAAAGCATTTAATAGGGAACCGCACGTATGGGGCTACGTGTGTATAGTTGTAGTGCGCGAAGAGTAATTACAATCGAACTTTGATTATCCGATCTAATTGGGACCGGATAATAGTGACCTTTTCAGTAAATAGTAAAACTTGCATTACTAAAAAGCACCTAAAATCCGTGGACCTTAAATTCACCAACGTCCGAAATGTGCGCTAGTTTTGCAGTTGTAAACAGGAAAAATTGAGTTTTAGTGTTAAATTATATATGAAAATGACACTTTCTTTCAAAAATAAATAAGTTCTAAAACATTTTTTTTAAACTTCTATTATATTCTGAAAATTTGTTTGCCGGAAATTCGTTTAACTCTCCCGAGTTGCCGACCGAAGTTTTGCTATATTAAAATCTCCGCAGATTCTGATTTTATAAAACCGGAATTCCGACATCAGAATAGCGGGCTGTGCCAGATTTTTGCATCGCGGAAAATTGCTCGATATCAAAATCGGCGGAAATTCCACACTTTAGAATCACTGTAGATTTTTTACGACTAGTTTCTTTTGGGATAAACTGAGAATTACCTTGTTCGATATTTTTTATGTGGACTTAAGGACGGTCGGTTAACGGAGATATAAAGTGCCTTCGGAGTGCGTTTCTAGGCACTAAGTTGCTTATATAATGTTATATGCGTATTTAAGGCTACTGATAGTCCCTATTAAGGTCTTGTAATTGCGCTTATTACAAGCTGATAGTAACGTTGAGTATTGTGGGGCTTTTAAAAAGTCGGTTGTTTGGTATTACTTAGACTAGTAATGCCCTATAAAACTGCATATAGGGGTTTTTTACTATTGCGGATTAACCCTTTATCTCCTAATGGTACTTATAAGGCTTGCTGTTTTACTACTTATAAGGCTGCTGTTTTACTGGGGAAAAATGGGGGCAAGGTGAGGCTTTTTTTTATGGAATTGTACCATTTTAACCTATTAACCCTTTCACTACTAAAACGGCCGAGGCGGCCGTACAACTAAGGATTCGATAATTATATTCCAATCGCATATTACGCGGAAGCAAAAATGCTGAGTAGCGAAATTTTTAAAGTCTAGAATAAAGGAAATTCTTCAGAAAAATTTAATTTAAGTTTCCAGCTCTAATCGGTTAGGCATTGACGGTCCTTATAAGTCCCATTTGAAACACCGTTGTTTTACTTTTCATTGTTTCAGGGAATATAGATGGTAATGGAGATTTTATGAATGTAGTATTCCATTACAAAACAAAGTCTAAAATATTAACTCATGGTCATTCAACAGGATTTCTATGTTGATCAGTGTAATTTAGTAAATAGAAAGGAGAAAAAAGGGAAATTCCTCAAAGGGCATTTTATGTTCAAACGTTTTTTTACCCAAAAATATATTAATTGCACAGATAGCTTTGAAATAGGCAAGGCAAATAATTAAAATTAAATATTAATTCAGTGCGTTAAGGGTCTTGTATGGTAACAGATCTCTATACAATTCCAATGGGAAAACTTTTGACCCTGTTTCTTAAACAAAGAATACGTCATGCACTCACGAAAACTTACCAAAAAAAATACAGAAGAAAGTTATTTTGCCATTAGAATAATTAATAAGTATAATTTTAAAGATATTAATTAGTTATAATTAAAACAAAAAAAATTGTTTAGATATTTACATCCCGTTAGTACTACCATCTGTAGTTTGTGAATAATTACTAAATTTTTTTTTAATTATAACTAATTAATATCTTTAAAATTATACTTATTAATTTTTTTAATGGTAAAATAACTTTCTTCTGTAGTTTTTGGTAAATTTTCGTGAGAGCATGTCGTATTCTTTGTTTAAGAAACAGGGTCAAAAGTTTCCCCATTGGAATTGTATAAAGATATGTTACCATACAAGACCCTTAACGCACTGAATTAATATTTAATTTTAATTATTTGCCTTGCCTATTTTAAAGCTATCTGTGCAATTAATGTATTTTCGGGTAAAAAAAAGGGTTTATAATAGTGCTAACCTAAGATTTTATTTCAGTTGGCGGCAAGTTTTCAACCTGTTCTGTACTGATTCAGTGTCTTATTGGTAAGTAAAACATTTTCTAATGTTTCTAATATTGTCCTATAAAATATTAGAAACAATAACACAAAAGCCTGTACTGATTAAAAATAGCTGTTTGATTGGGATATTTTCTTGAATTAAAATTTTTTAAGCATTTATTGGGCTTAATTAATGTAGGCATTAAAGGCTTATAGGACTAACATAAGACTATGTTGTAATAGTGTATAACCGCCTGATACCTGACATCTATTTCAATGGTTGTTTTACGTTCCTGTTATTACACAATTTATTTTAACTTTAAAAACTGAATAGGATTGATACAGGGTGGCGCAAATAAAAGTGGCCCCGACGTAGATATTAATGCATTGAAATGCTTGGCGAGAAAAACTATTGAAGCCGTCTGAAAGCAGTCAAGTCGAAATAAAAGATTATGCAAGCGTGCAATGACTTAACTTGGCAAACCTGTTTTTGCATTGGTTGGATTGGAATGCATCACATTAGAGCTACATATAGTTGGATGATTCGCAAGTTTAGGTCTTATTGCGGCTGTGTGAGTTAATCAAAGCAAGGTGAAATGATACTCGCATTGCAGCAGCGGGTGTTTATTGTAAAAAGTTTTATTAAAAGAAATTCTTAGAAAAAATGTGTCCAGTTGCTATGCAACGATTAGTTAAGAAATGGCCTCGGACAGGATCTCGTTTGAACAAGTCCAAAAACATTCCGAAACGGGTCCGAAAGACATTTTGTGTCTTGCAATCAATTTAGAATATTTTGTATTAACAAAAACAAAAAGGTCCTATTCTCTAGAATAAATAATGTCCAAAATAATCGCTGGTGGGGATTTTTTTAAACAACTGTACAAACCTTCAGTTTATATTGCATTTCAATTAGCTTGTTAAACCATAGCATAGTTGCCGGCAAATAATTTGCCAAGCGTTTGTTTGGGCTTAATATTGAATCGATCAATGGTCCTCACTTAGCAAACCTGTTTTTGCATTGGTTTTTGACTTAGCAACAATTCTATCTTATTCTTTTCTCCATGACGGGGCCACTTTTATTTGCGCCACCCTGTAGAAAACCAACTAAAAACCTTTGATTATAGATAACAGTCGTTTTAGTCTAGGAGCCCCCCAGACCTATGTTATTTTCTTAATATTAATGAAATGTATCGGAATAGGCAGAGTTTTCATATACACAGCTCAAAACAATTACGGGAGCGCATGTTTTAAACCCTTTCACCTCCAGTGATTCCATTTGGAATCATCAGCTTGCGATTTTTAGCCTACTTTTCTTTTTTTAATTCGAAAGAATTAAAAAAATGAAAAAGTAGGTATTGACATGCGGTCGATGTCCGTCTGTCCGTCTGTCCGTCCGTACCCCCCTTCCAAAATCGGTTCTAATCATCGGATCTTAAAAATTCTTTTTTTGTTAGAAAGCTATAACCTCAGATACCCAACTTTCATACTTTTTGTCCGTCTGTCTGTACGTCCGGACGGACATAAATCTACTATCTGTCGGCGAATTTCCCATTGAATTAGCATTGAAATTCAATTTTGAGTCATTTAAATCACTGTAGGTATTGAAATGCGGTTGATGTCCAACTGTCTGTCCATCTGTCTGTCTGTTCGTATGTCTGTCTGTTCGTATGTCTGTCTGTCCGCCTGTCCGTCCGCCTGTCCGTCCGCCTGTCCGTCCGCCTGTCTGTCCGCCTGTCTGTCCGCCTGTCTGTCCGCCTGTCTGTCGCCTGTCTGTCCGTTGTCTGTCTGTCGTACCCCCCTTCCAAAATCGGTTCTAATCATCGGATCTTAAAAATTCTTTTTTTGTTAGAAAGCTATGACCTCAGATACCCAACTTTCATACTTTTTGTCCGTCTGTCTGTACGTCCGGACGGACATAAATCTACTATCTGTCGGCGAATTTCCCATTGAATTAGCATTGAAATTCAATTTTGAGTCATTTAAATCACTGTAGGTATTGAAATGCGGTTGATGTCCATCTGTCTGTCTGTTCATATGTCTGTCCGTCTGTCTGTCCGCCTGTCTGTCCGTTTGTCTGTCTGTACCCCCCTTCCAAAATCGGTTCTAATCATCGGATCTTAAAACTTCTTTTTTTGTTAGAAAGCTATGACCTCAGATACCCAACTTTCATACTTTTTGTCCGTCTGTCTGTACGTCCGGACGGACATAAATCTACTATCTATCGGCGAATTTCCCATTGAATTAGCATTGAAATTCAATTTTGAGTCATTTAAATCACTGTTGCCAAATCAACAATGACATGAGAAACTTTATTTAAATATATTTGAAGCAAAATAATATTTTCATGCATCAGTTTGGAATGACGTCATAAAATGTAGCACAATTTGATTCTTTGATTGTTCATTAATTATCTAACAAAAAAGCGGCAAGGCATACTTTTGCATACAATTATGCTTAGTTTTAATTTACATTTCTTATTTTTTTTAATGCAGTTTGGAGTTTCATTACTTTTGTTATTAATAAATATTTAATTATTCTTCGAACTACAAATAAATCGCGAGCAGACGATAAATAATATTTAATTAATTTGCGAAATAATATTAAGGAAAATAGTTGATTTTGGCTTTTAGAAGTTTAAATTATTAGCTGGATGCTGTGTTTCGATTTTTTTTTCTAATCTGTATAAATCTAGTGTAGAAACGGCTGTTGATGATATTTACTGTAAGAACCTAGTTTTTTCCCGATTAGAACTTTAGTAAGTATTTAAGTAACAGGAAAGTAGGCTATTTTAGTTCTTTATGAACTTCTTGTTTCCTCATTAAATTAAGCTCGGACTTATTTATCGTTAGACGGAAGAATCATGTGTTTGAAGAATTAAATGATGCTTGTTTTAATTAAATGAAAAACATGGTGAAATAAAATTCACTCTGAAAAATTTTATGAAATAAAGTGACCCTAAATTCTTTACGCTGGCATTCTTAGATGGATTTTAACTTTAACAAATTAAATTTTGAAACAAATTTCTATAATTTATTTAAAAGATGAATTTTCTCCCTTAAATTTTAGTTTAAAGAATTAAGATTTTTTCCCCCTGTTTTTTACCATTTCATTCTGAATGCCTAATGAATCTATTTCACAAATTTTAGATTTTATGAATAAAAAAAAATAAAAAGTTGGAACTGAAAAGGTTAACAAAAGTTCGCAAATTGCTCCCCTAATTGTTTTGAGCAGTGTACTTTTAGTGTATACATACTCGCTAGTACCGGAGTCAAAAGGTAGGTAAAATATACGTTAACTTATACGTCATTTTCCCAGTGCGGATATTTACGTGTGTTTTCGCCAAGCATTTCCTTGCATTTGTAGCTCTATGTCGGAGCCACTTTTATTTACGTCACCCTGTATTAAGAGCGAGTAGTTATATTTGGTTGCGTAAAACTTACCCAAACTTATAGTAATGTTGAGTATTACAGGGTTATTCAAAGTGCGTGTGTAGTAGTAATTACAGAGCGTATTAAGGGTTAAAAAAAACAGAAAGAGCGTCTGGAGGGTTAATAACAGTTGTAACTTTATGTTGTTCCAGTTGGCGGCATGTTTTCAACCAGTTCTATAATTGCACAGTATCTCAATGGTTCGGGATTTGGTTCAGCTTCTCATCGTTACTTCTGAGGATGCAAACGCGGTTGCCAAGCGTAGAATTTTTGATCAGCGTTTTAAAAAGCCCCCCTCATTCGTGATCTAAATTGCCCTACAATCCTGTCATCTGTTATAGCAAGACTTCGTACAGTCCATTTTAAGGACATGAAAATATCTCCAGATAATACTTTAAGATCCTACCCATTCTGCAGAAATTGTCCAGAAACCCAACTAACGCCATACCATTTGTTTGACTGCCAAGCAATTGCTGCATTTCTTTTTGGGCTTGGCGTACCACCACAAGACGTACTTCATGGTCTGTAGGCCATTGACCTGGCGACTCTCATCATCAACGCTTTTGTGGCCCAATCTAGAAATAGCTTTACATGGACACGATAACAACATCGCATTGGTAAGTAAAACATTTTTTAATGTTTCTAATATTGTCCTATAAAATATTAGAAACAATAACACACGCATGTAGAAGATACTAATTAAAAGCAGCTGTTGATCGAAATTAGTTTTTTTAATTGATTTTTTTAAGCATTTAGTTGGGAGCCACACGCATGGGATTATGTGTTTATAGTTGTAGTGCACGAAGTGTAATTATAGAGCTTGTTTATCCGTTTATTTGGTTCTGCTTTTTTACGGCTAATTATGTGGCGTAGTTAAAAGTAGCTGTATTACGTGTTTATGGCTAATTGTGCGTTTTCGTCGTTTTTAAGGGGCTATGTGTGCGTACGTAGCTAGTTGTAGGGCTAACTAGACTGCGTTTTTACGTCGTATTGAGAAGTTCAGGGTAGCACAAATAAAAGTGGCATGGCTTAGAAAAGGATAAGACAGGAAATGCTGCCAAGTCAAAAACCAATGCAAAAACAGGTTTACCAAGTGAAGCCATGGATCGCTTCAATAGGCGCGTTTACATGAGCCATCGAATCCATGGAATGAAGAGCAAACTCCGCAATTTTTCCTTCTTGGGGATTTTTCACCCCGGTAGAACGGGTAATTGGGGGGTTTCGCAAACCCTTCAATCAAGGAGGGTGTGCGTTTCATTCCATGGTTTCCGCCACTTATACTTCGACTTTCGACTTCTTGTCTGTGGATTCGGGAAAAACATTTGACATAAACACCTTAGCATGTAACCATCCTAAATATATTTTTAAATTTTAATTTTTATATAACTCAAGCTCTTAATTTATATAACTTTTTTTCAATTTGTTTTTATATAACTTAAGCTTAATTTTTATATAGCTCATCAAAATATTGCTAATCATTATGAAATGAAGGTTTTATAGAAAAATATTGCTAGCTAAATATACGAGTCACAATACATTACTCAAGTGTAGTTGTCAAGAAATGTCATGTCAGATGTCCCGCGCTTCTACGTCATCAACTCCCGGTTCCCATGTAAACGCCTTATTTTACGAAGGGGGGTTGATTGCGGAGTTTGGGTTAGAAATCCTGCTCGACCACTTTTTCCCCTAATGGAGGATTTGGCATTCGATGGCTCATGTAAACGCGCCTATTATGAAGCCCAAACAAACGCTTTTCGAATTATTTGCTGGTAATTATGTCATGGTTCGGTAAGCTAGTTAAAAGGCGATATAAACTATTAAATAGTCCGAGGCAGGTGGATACAGGTTTGTCAATAACCAAACTGGAGTCGCTGATAAGCATCTGCTGGTTTTAAATCGTGAACAATTACACTTTGTAGGGATGCATTTTCAGATCTAGGTGGAGAATACGTCCGCATGATCGTCATTAGGCGTCGCTGATTTTTTGGTTACTGCATTCATATTTTCTAGTGTTCGGTTACGTTTCGGAACGTTTTTGGACTTGTTCGAAACAGATCCTCCTAGTCAAATTCATAAATTATTCAAGCGTTTAATAGCTTTACTTGGCAAACCTGTTTTCCATTGGTTGGTTTGGTTGTTACTAGACTAGAGTTACACATATAAACTATTGGCGAGTTCAGGTCTTAGTGCGGGCTGTGTAGCTGAGTTGATCAGAAGATCAGTTCACAGGCGAAGATGGCATAGTTACCAGCAAATAATTCAAAAATCGTCTGTTTGGGCTTACTATTGAATCGACCAATGGCTTCACTTGGTATACCTGTTTTTGCCTTGGTTTTGACTTGGCAGCATTTTTATCTTATTCCTACCTCCATGCCCGGGGCACTTCTATTTACGCCACCCTGTATTAAGATATAGTAGTTATATTTGGTTGCGTAAAACTTACCACCCAAACTTAGAGTAATGCAAAGTATTCCGGGGTTATTCAAGGTGCGTGTGTAGTAGTAATTACAGAGCGTATTAAGGGTTAAAAAAAGTGAACAGAAAGAGCGTCTGGAGGGGTTCTAACAGTTCTAATTATAATATATTGTTTCAGTTGGCGGCATGTTTTCAACCTGTTCTATAATGGCTCAGTATCTTATTGGTTCTGGATTTGATTCAGCCTGTCATCGTTACTTCTAAGGATGCAAACGCGGTTGCGAAGTCTAGAATTTTTTATCTGCGTTTTAAAAATCTCTTCATTCCTGATCTAAATTGCTCTACACTGCGATGCAAAAGTTTAGACAATGACGTTTTTTAGCTGTAAAATTTAGAATTGTGATAGTAGAATTACAAAACACCCCTAAACATATTAAATAAATATTTTAAAATGCTATAATTGAAACATAATTGTTTGATTTGCTATAACAATTTTTTTTTCATAAAATAAAAATTTGTACGATGCAAAAGTTTAGACACAAATGCGAGAATATGCAAATTTAAAGTAGATATTCGCCTAATTTCGCATATTTATTGATGAATTGAATTTGCAAAATTGAAAAAACACGATATCCGGTGAACTAAACAGATTTAATAACTATATTGGTTCAATTTTACACCAAAAAGACAATATAGCCACTTTAAATATTTATTCAAATCATATTTGCTTCAAATGTACAATTAACATCTCTAAAATACGAACAGAATACCTACCAGTCCATCACCTTAAAGTTTTGGCACGAATTCGTGGATTTAGAGACATACATTGACCGATTTTCATGATAAAAAGTGCAGTCTTTCCCGTATAAAATCACAAAATAGCGGCATATTATTCTTTTTTGCACTTTAGTACAATGCAGAGATAGTCACCTATTCAAATTCGTTCATTTTAACGTAAATTCATTCCACACCATTACGAAAGTTCCTTCTTTATGCTAGGGTTTTTTCGTATAAAGGAACTTTCGTAATGGTGTGGAGTGAATTTACGTTAAAATGAACGACTTTTTTTGCCGTTTTTGAAGAGGTGACTATATCTAACTATATTGCATTTTTATGGCTAATTATATGCTGTATTGAGAAGTAGTTTTACAGCGTATTTAGGGCTTAGTCCCTGAAAAAAAATTCTAGTCCAACTACCAGAATCTGGTATATTTTACCGTATTTTCTGGCTTATATGGAACACCAAAAAATGTGGTTTATCTACCAGTATCTGTTTGGTAGTGACTTTATGGTGAAATTACTAGAAAAATATGGTTTCATTACCATGATGTTTGGTAGCGCATTTGGTTTTATTACTTTATGTAGTGGTTTTACTACCATGTGTAGTGGTTTATTACCGTGTGGTTTTATTACCGAATACAATAGTATTATTGCCGTGCACAAAGTTAATATTTCCAAATAAGATTACGTAATCCACATGCGTAATCACCGTATTTCTATTATAAATTTTAAATTTCATTTCGAAAGAAATGTACCGGATCCATCGGGAAATGTCGCGCGGAGCCCCATTTTCATACTATCAATAAAATGCAAAATATACTACTAGTATAATTAGTTTAGCTTGCTTATATGACTTCTTTCGAGTTGCCACAAACGACTGCAACACAGCACCGCCATGTTTGATGAGTGATATTTACCATACGTATATTGGTAGTCAAAATTTCAGCTAATACCGTGGTATTTGGTAGGTATCATTGCGCTCAACATTATCCGATCACCAAGCATGGTAAAAGACCGATGCTTTCTAAAAATTAATTTGGTTTGTTAACCATGCTTCTCGTATAAAAACAAAGCGTATGGTAGGAAAACCATTTTTGGTGGTAAACTTACTTTTCATAGTTGTAATCTTACCAAACATACGGGTAAAAATAGCTATAATTTTAGATACCAGAAATTCTAGTAATCCGTTACCAAAACGAAAAGTAAGTCCGATGTAAAATTAATTGAATGGCCGAAAAGTAATTGAATGATTTAAGTACCTGGTATTCTGGTTTTATTACTCGAAATTCCATTACCATACAATTATGGGTTTTTTTGCAAGAATTTTTTTTCAGTGTTGAATGCGCACTAATCGGGGTGAGATCATCGTACGTTTTCCTATTTTATATTGGGCAATATGTGCATTCGGGGCAAGTTATATAGCTAACTATATTGCATTTTTATGGCAAATTATATGCCGTATTGAGAAGTAGTTTCATAGCGTATTTAGGGCTTATTGAATGCGCAGTAATCGGGGTGTGATAAGTGGTTCTAAATTTCGACGTCTGTTGCTAATAGCCCACGTGTAGCTCTAGTGCGAGGATAATTCAAAGTAAACTCAGGGTGTGATTATAGTACGCTTTCCTATTTTATATTGGGCAATATGTGCATTCGGGGCAAGTTATTTAGCTAACTATACTGCGTTTTTATGGCTAATTATATGTCGTATTGAGAAGTAGTTTTAGAGCGTAATTAGGGCTTATTGCATGTGCAGTTCTCAGGGTGAGATCATAGTACGTTTTCCTCTTTTATATGGGGCAATATGTGCACTCGGGGCAAGGTATTTAGCTAACTTTACTGCATTTTTATGGCTAATTATATGCCGTATTGAGAAGTAGTTTCAGAGCGTATTTAGGGCTTATTGAATGCGCAGTAATCGGGCTGTGATAAGTGGTTCTAAATTACGACTCCCTTTGCTAACAGCATTCGTGTAGCTCTAGTGCGAGGATAAATCAAACTAAACTAACCTCGGGGTGTGAATATAGTACGTTTTCCTCTTTTATATCGGGCAATATTTGCATTCGGGGCAAGTTATATAGCTAACTATTATGCATTTTTATGGCTAATTATATGTCGTATTGAGAAGTTGTTTTAGAGCGTAATTAGGGCTTATTGCATGTGCAGTTCTCAGGGTGAGATCATAGTACGTTTTCCTCTTTTATATCGGGCAATATTTGCATTCGGGGCAAGTTATATAGCTAACTATTATGCATTTTTATGGCTAATTATATGCCGTATTGAGAAGTAGTTTTAGAGTATTTTTAGGGCTTATTGAATGCTCAGTAATAGAGTACTTGACAGTATCGATAAAATACCTTCCAATATTAATTAAATTATAGTTTGAACCCCCAAATATAACAAACGTATATATTTTGCAAAAATAAATCTCTAAATAATTAATAAATATCATTTTCAAATTGCTTTTTATTCATCGGTACGTCACGTGATCACAAACACGTCGATTTTGGCTGACGTCACTAGTATGTATACACAAACCGGTGTGATGTTTTTTTGTTTGTAATTAAACTGGTTTTAATCTAAGTTACTATTAAAATAAGAATTATATAGATAATGGGTGGAGGTTTTACAGAAGCGGATAGTTCAAATTTGCTTAAAGTAGATTCCAAAATGGTGTTTCAAAGTTTGTTTATAGTTACAAGTGACATCATAGATACCACGTGACAGCCACAAAGCGTTTTCGGGAGTGATTTTTCGTCCTAATTTTAAAATTCATTTTTACCCCTTTTTATGGGGTATTTGAAACAAAGAAAAAATACGGGTCTAATATTTTTGGCATAAGAATATTTTAAGCCAATAAAAAAAAATTTAAATTATCTTCACAAAGACCTTTCTGAGGTCAAATTTCTCCCTCCTTTACGATGGTGTGAAGAGGGGGCGACAAAAAAACCACGGGCCTAGGGGCGCATAAAATCTAAATCCGGCCCTGACTAAAGTGCGAATATGTCGAAAGAAGAATATGTCGCTATTTTGTGATTTTATATGGGAAAGACTGCACTTTTCATCAAGAAAATAGGTCAATGCATGTCTCTAAATCCACGAATTCGTGCCAAAACTTTAAGGTGATGGACTGGTAGGCATTCGATTCGTATTTAGAGATGTTTAATTGTACATTTGAAGCAAATATGATTTGAATAAAGTTTTAAAGTGGCTATATATTGTCTGTTTGGTGTAAATTAAACCAATAAATCTGTTTAGTTCACAGGATATCGTGTTTTTTTAATTTATCATTTGAAAAAAATACAATTCATCAATAAAATTGCGAAATTTGGCCATTATCTACTTTAAATTAGCATAATCTCGTATTTGTGTCTAAACTTTTGCATCATACAAATTTTTATTTTATGAAAAAAATTATTGCTATAGCAAAACAAACAATTATGTTTCAATTATAGCATTTCAAAGAATATTTTAATATGTTTAGGGTTTTTTTTAAAATTCTACTATCATCATTCTAAGTTTTACAGCTAAATGAAGTCATTGTCTAAACTTTTGCATCGCAGTGTATAGCTAACTATATTGCATATTTATGGCTAATTATATGTCGTATTGAGAAGTAGTTTTAGAGCGTAATTAGGGCTTATTGAATGCGCACTAATCGGGGTGAGATCATTGTACGTTTTCCTATTTTATATTGGGCAATATGTGCATTCGGCGCAAGTTATATAGCTAACTATATTGCATTTTTATGGCAAATTATATGATGTATTGAGAAGTAGTTTTAAAGTGTATTTAGGGCTTATTGGATGCGCAGTAATCGGGGTAAGATCATCGTACGTTTTCCAATTTTATATTGAGAAATAAAAGCTTTCGGGGCACGTTATATAGCTAACTATACTGCATTTTTATGGCTAATTATATGTCGTATTGAGAAGTTGTTTTAGAGCGTAGTTAGGGCTTATTGTATGTGCAGTTCTCAGGGTGAGATCGTAGTACGTTTTCTTCTTTTATATTGGGCAATATGTGCATTCGGGGCAAGTTATATAGCTAACTATATTGCATTTTTATGGCTAATTATGTTTCGCAGTGAGATGTAGTTTTTGCGTATTTAGCGCTCATGAAATACGCAGTGTGCGAGAGAAATTTGAAAGCGTTTTCATCGTTCATATGGAGCTGTGTGTACATACATAAAATTGCGTTATTAGTTTTAAATTTAATTTAATCTTTTTTTTCTAACGGAGCTGCTTTATTGGCGATCAAGCCTTTGCAGACTCGACATATTCCACAGAACTAAAACCCATTTTTTGTGGCACCACCTAGGCGGCTCTCACGAGATTTAACTTTGCCGAGAGAACCTAGGCTAAATGGGTACTCAAGGGGTCTTTTAATTATATTCTAATTTATTATCAAAATAAGAATTATAGAGATAATGGAAGGCGGTTGTACAGAAGCGGATAGTTCAAATTTGTATAAAGTTGATTCCAACATGGTGTTTCAAATTTTGTTTATACTTACTAGTGACGTAACAGATACCTTGTGACAGTCAAAAACGTTTTCACGCTCAATTTTTCTTCCGAATTTTAAAATTCATTTAGTATTTTAAAATTCATTTCAAAAGTTTATAAACAAAATTTTGAAGAAAAAAAAGAGTTGTATTTTTATTTTGTACAGACGCTCAATTTACGACGATAAAAAAAAGTTAGTCAAATACCCATAGAGTAAGGAAGAGTATTATGTGGCTGATAAAAAAAAGTATTGAGAAGTAGTTTTTATCCGTATTTAGGGCTTATGAAATACGCAGTGCGCAAGGGAAATATTAAAGTATTTTCATCGTTTATATGGGTCTTATTGTACATATTCAGAGTGGCGCAAATAAAAGTGGCCTGGCTTAGAAGAAGGGATGACACAGGAAATGCTGTCAAGTCAAAAAACAATGCAAAAACAGATTTGCCATGTGAAGCCATTGATCGCTTTAATATTAAGCCCAAACAAATGCTTTACGAATTATTTGCCTGTAACTGCCAACTTCATATATGCACTAATCTTATCAACGCACACCTATAAGGCCTGCACTAAGATCTGAACTCGCAAATAGTCCATGTGTAGCTCTAGTCCAGTAACCAAACCAACCAATGAAAAAAACATTTGCCGAGTGAAGCTACTAAAAGCTGCAATCATTTATTTCCCGACTTCGGGGCTTTCAGGCAGCTTCAATAGTTTTTCTCGCCAAGCTTCTCAATGCATTCGTATCTCTATGATGGGGCCACTTTTATTTGCGCCACCCAGTATCTTGCGTTATTAGGTGTTAAGTTGTTTAATGAATGCTGTATGTGTATTTTCGGATACTAATTGTTCGTATGAAGGTTTTGTAATTTTCGTGTTACAAAATTATAGTAACGAATATGGGGCTTATATAAAAAACGTATGTAAAAAAAGTATGTGTTTACTGTCAATTAAAAAGCATATTAATTGCCTCTAAAACTGCATATTGAGCAATGTTTTAGTGCCTATAGAGGGTTTATGGTAGTGCTTACTTGATTTATTTTATTTCAGTTGGCGGCATCTTTCAACCCGTTATATAATGGCTCAGTATCTTAGTGAAGTCAAACATTTCTTAAAGTTTCTAATATTGTCCTATAAAATATTAGAAACAATAACACAAGCATGTGGAAGATACTAAGTAAAAATAATTGTTGATCGAAATTTGTTCTGAATAGAAATTGCATTTTAAAAAGTATTTCATAAAGTTAATGAATGCGCGTATATTAAAGCTATATAGCACTGATTTTGAACCTAAAATGGATTAATTTCTAACCTAACCCTTAATTTTGACATCACAATATCTGTTTTTTTGGTAACTTAATCGTTTCCGGTTGTCTATTTCAAGCCTCCTTTAGGACCTGTACAACAAATAACGCCTTGTAATTTAAAACCCTAGTCAAATAGCGGGGTCGACACTTAAACGAGCACAACGGAACTTAGAGTGATATCGTACGCTACCGTCGTACAGTGGGGTATTTGACCGATCTCGCTGGACAAAAACATTTTATCACTTCTGATAATAATGTGTGAAATCTTAAGTTAATTTCGGGTATTATAAATACAATACAATACAACATTATACAACAACTAGATTTATAAACCCGACGTTGCACGGGCGCACTCTTAATAACGGTGATTGTTTCCCATGTAAACTATTATTTTAAGCCAATTGATCCGATTGTATCCAGGCCCTTCCAGGAGTTAGAAGGCTTTCCCATAGGCCCTGGTGTTCGCCTTGTGTGTGGAAGGTTCCAGGTTTGTGTCCGGGCATTGCCTACATAATTGCCGACCTATTAACGGCTCTTGGAGCCGATAAATGCCCGATGAATTACAGTGTGTGGAGGGCTGTACGTAACATATCCTTCAAAAATATCGACGCTGCGTACGATCACGCCCTTAAATTTGCGTTGGTGCCTACTCAGGTGTTGGCTCGTCACTTAACTATGATTAATACCCCTCATGGGTAGCTCTAGTTCGATGATAATTCAGACTAAACCTAACCCATACATTGGCGTGTAGAATAGAATAGCCAACATCAATGGCTTCAGGGTTTACTACCCAGGTTTTGTCTAAAGTGATGATGCACTTTTAATATGGTTAATTTCTTCGTTTGTGATATCTTTTGTTTCTTTGATGGTTTTAATTCTTTTTGGACGACAATATCGTGGCGAAGATGGCATTGGATTCTGCCATATGATTGAATTATTTACAAAGTAAGATAGTTGAATAGGAACGAAAGAACTTTGAAAGACATGTGCATCGGAATGTGAATCATCTTCAAATTTTTGCTTGTATTGAACTTGCTCAGCTCCATCGCAACCCCATTTGGATATTAAAACAAGGGAACATCTTTCTTTGTCATTCCCTTGTTGTAACACTTCCTTCAAGTAATTTAGCAAGCGTGTCGCAGTGTGATTCATCAGATTTTGAAGCTTAACTTCTGCGCTAGTCTCTGTAACTATCTATCAGGATCATTTCAATTTTCAATTATCATCAGGATAACATTCAAATTTTGCTCTTCGTAAAAGTCTATAACATTTATACATGTTTTTGTTTGCATTCCTTATTGACTTCTAGGAAGTCCGGCTTCAACAAAAAAATGACAGAGCTTCGTTTGGAGACATTTGTTTTTTTTTTGTTGGGATAGAGAAAAGGATTTCCTGTTAGCCCCCGTGTTGGCGAACTAGCGATGTTTTTTAGTACTAGAGAAGCTGTTCCCACTTTCTGTAAGCTTGGTTTGTGTAGCGAAAGTCAATACTTCCAAATCGGTATTTTTTCGTAATTCTTTTGTATTTCTCCTTTTACTGCGATTACAAGAGTCACTGAAAGTCTTCAAAGATCTACCTTGTTGTTCCCCAACTTTTGAAATTAAAAATAAACCTTTGAACCGATATTTGTTTTCTAGCAAAAATATGTATTTTCTTTTAGATTTATGCCAACGAAATTTTAATTTACGTTTGAACGCTCTTTATTTCCCGCGTGAGCGGGATAGCGGGCAGGGGGTTGGCGAGCGATAGCGAGCAGGGGGCGGAGAGGAAGAATCCAAGAATGCAAGCTTGCGAGCCAGTGAGATTGTGCAGCAATATCCAAGGGTACGTGCTGCGGCTGAATATAACTGTATTACCAAGGCTCGACATAATTTTGTCATAGATACAGACTTGGATTGCAAAATATGCATAGGCCTGTGCAAAGTTGGGTTGGAAAAGTTACGTTCACTAGCGAGCCGGCCGCGAAGCGGCTTATGGGAATCCGGGGGGTTGGCGAGCGATAGCGAGCAGGGGGCGGAGCGCCCTAGTACTTAAAATAAAACCTTTAAAATATATAACACTTGTGGAGAAGATACATTCTTACTTCCTGTATTAGATTCGATAACTGAAAAATCCATTTTCGTTGTTTTAATTAGGAAATGCACCCCTCCTCCCGGATTTTGAAGTTGAAAGAAAATGGTAAAACAGTTTTTAAAAAATTCGCCTATTTCGCTTTCGATTTAGTGTGTAAAGGTACATAAGATGATTCTAATATGTGTATCTATTTTAAACAGCACATACCACCCTATTTTGCAGCTAACCAGCTACCTTTCCCTGAAGTGGGAGAATATTGTGACTGGGGCGGCAATTCGTAGCCTACAAGCGGCAAATCTTTAAATCCGGCCCTGGTCCTGGATCTAGAATTTTCCTCCTTTAGACTCACCTCCTACATATAGTTCCCGCCAGCTCTGTTGTAAGCCTGGCACCATTCCCAGCATTCCCCCCGGTGATACCTGCTCCAGCCCGCCTTGTGTGGAGATTGACGTTTAGCCACAGTATTCATGTGTTTCTTTATGTTTGTCCTCGTCGGAAGCGTGCCAACCCTCGCAGCCAGCTCGATCGCAAGTGTCTCAGCGATTATTATATGATTATTTTTTAATAATCTTTGCCGATTTTATTTTTTTAATTCAACATTATTAAAGGATCATGTATAATATTATAGAAGAAGCCGGGACAATTTCTTATAAACATATTTACACAAGTGTAAATGGCATAGGAGATACTTACTATTAAGAAATATATCTTATAATGGCTACCTGCCTAACCTATCCGTCTCAATGGCTACCTGCTTGATGGTTGACTCTTTTAAATATTGAGCTTTCATTAAGTGGTGCTTTTAGGATTTAGGTCTCGAATCAGAATTGCCAAGAGAAAATGTTCATTAATCTGCATCGAAAAGTTTATTTAACCTATTGCAATCTGATGTAGACTCCAGGCGACAGTAATCACCCCACTTTTTTTAAAAAAAAAAAAAATTTATGTAGATACTTGTTGTTTTTGTTTATTTGACTTATTGTTCTTCACCCATTTATCAGAAGCCTAGGTTTGACTTTAAACTATTCTAAAAGGTTTATTTTATGTGTAATGTACTCTTTAAGTTGAATGAAGCTTCCCCATGGTTAGTTAAAGTTCCATCCCATATTCTGCAAACAGATAATTTCAATTGTGGGGTTCATATTTGTTACTATATTAAACAAAGAACTTTTAACAAATCTTTAATTGAAAGTTTTGATGCAGAAGATTTTCGACTTGATATTTATTGAACAATAGTTGGCACTTAATGTTATGGTACTATAAAGAAATATGCTCTGTAAGTATTTATAATTATTTTATTCCTTATTAATTTTTTTTTTTGTTCTTTTATTGCATAAGAGACAGGGAAGAGGCTGGCACCTGGATAATCTAAACCCCTGTTCAGTCACACTTGTGCAATAAAAGCCGAACTACCATCAGGTGTCAGACAGTAAAGTTGCCAAAAGCCTATTTTTAGCTAAATAGGTCTAACCCTGTGTGTTCCAAAATTCTACTGACAGATTTCTTAAGAACCAGTGATTTCATGGTACACTTCTCCTTAATCTTTAAATTAGCATTAAATCATTAATTGAAAGAAAAGTTGTTTAATTGGATTGATTTGTGTGTTGTATATATCTATTTCAGATGTTGACCTGCAAGAATTTAGCTGTAGTTGGCATATCATCTTGTCTTGTGGAATTCAAGGAATAGCTAAATGTTTTTGTTTAAATGAGTCCAAGCAGTGCCGGATTACGGCCTAGGCCTACTAGGCCCGGGCCTAGGGGCCCAGTCAGGAAGGGGGCCCTTAAAAAGATAAAATCGCCCAAAAAAATTTGAAAATCGCCTGCAAAGAATTACTTGAGATTTAACATAGGAGAGAACAGGCTCAATTTACTCTCAGTAATGTACATAGTCAGAAATAATGCAGTCAATTGACTATGATGACGTCATTCGTTCTTTTGCACAGAAGAAAGTTCGCCGTGTCACCGTGTGATTTTATGAATTTTATAGAATAATTAGTAACACACTGTATTATTCTGATGTTTATTAAAGTCTATTAAAAATTGTATGTTCTGTACTAGTGTATTTAATTTGCTAAATTTCCAAAATAGCTTCGAGATGGTGGGGGCCTCGAATGTCAAGTGCCTAGGGGCCCTGAGTCTTTAAATTCGGCACTGAGTCCAAGGGACGTTAATTACCATTAGTTATTGTAAAAAATATCTTAAGAAAGTACTATGTATTTTATTGTATAAATGAATTGCAGTACTTATTTCAAAGAAACTGATTGTTTTTTATAAGATGGGTTGAAAAAAGAAATTTTTTTTAACCATAACATACACCCCAAGGAATTAACTTTATTATTTTCAACCTCTTTTTTTTCTGTGTCACAAATTTTAATACTCTTGTAGTAAAAATATAAGTTATAGAAATATACTTATAGAAATATTTAATTTTTACAAGATTACATTTTTATTAGATTAATGCGATAGGCGGACGATTTCACTCTGAAATAAGTGAACAGTGAAACTCTGAAATAAATATAAAATCTG
The DNA here is from genome assembly GCA_019343175.1 of Oedothorax gibbosus. NCBI lineage: Eukaryota > Metazoa > Arthropoda > Arachnida > Araneae > Linyphiidae > Oedothorax > Oedothorax gibbosus. Next base: position 20,365,474 of record CM033280.1, read on the forward strand.
AGGCAGCAATAGATATTCATATAATGCATACAGTGAAAAAAAAAAAAATTTTAATCTCAAGAAAAACAAATCTATTCAGATCAACATTCGTGAGTAAAGTAGAAACCAGTGTGCATTAGTTCCTTTAATTTCAATTGTGTAAGCTTTTTTTTGCAATATTTCATCTTAAACTTTGGGAAATTATGAACTGATATAGAAATCTTTTACGCAGCAATTAGGGATAAACCGATGGCACTTTTTGCCCGACGCCCATTGTTAAAAAATTGAATCGGCCGATGGACCTTTTATTTTTTCTTGGCATTATTTCAAGTAATTGAGATTTTTTTTTAATGGAAAAACGGCAAAGAATTTATTTTTTTGAAAATAATATACTCTTAAAAATATAAGGGTATATTCATTCTGTAACTACTAAGTGAATATACCCTAAAATACATCACTGGTTAAAAATATATTTAAATTATTTTATGGTTAAATATATTTGTTTTAAAATGCAGCATGAAATTCAGATTAATCAAAATCTGAAATATTAAATAAAGCTTTAAAATGGTTTTGTACTTTCTGAGAAGATATTTTGTCTAGTGATTGCTTTTGAAACAATTGCATATGATGTTCATGAATTTAAGAACTCGAGTTTTATATTGCAATTCTGTTTACATAATGGTAATGATAGTCGTCATTGTCCTTATCAGATACGAGACCCTCACATGAACCTATAAGTGGGAGAAGGCTTTTTATTATTCAGCGGGACGACCAGTCCAATAAACGGCCCGTGTAGCCAAAAATGTCCCTGACTGTGGTTCTAAATTACGACGCCCGTCGCCAATAGCCCTCGTGTAGCTCTAGTGCGACGATAATTCAAACTAACCGTGGTTCCGTGTTTCAAAAATAAAAGGTCTGTCGCTAGAAGCCCTCGCGTGCTTGTAATTCTAGTGCGACTTAAATTCAACCCAACCGCTTACTCAGAAATAAACAATTCAAATCAGCTTACGAGAAGCAAAACATGAATGGGCGGAGCCAGGAAAAGAAAGAACCAATAGAGCGCAATGTTCACATTCTACTTTTCCTCTGGGGAAGATCGTTCCCCTAAAATCCCTACTTCAAGAGTGTCAATTATTTTAATAAAATCCATTCAAATAAGTATACAAATGGGGATAATAGGCATCCTAGTATATATCTGGTTAAAAGTTTCTAACTTCTCTCTTTAAAGTACAGATGACACAATATAACCCTCTCCCCAATACTTAAATACCATTAAATAAGTAATAACGCAATAACATAAAACAATAATTAAAAATGATTTTATTCTATATGAAAACTTAAAATCGACAAAACATAGACAAACACAAAAGGCACAAATGGCTGATGTATATAACACAAACTTTCCACTTTCAACATAAATGTGACTAATTTTCACAACTATTGCATTGAATAGTTAGACCTTGCATTTTCCAAAGTAGAAAAATCTTATGGGATATATTCAGAATGTTAAGTTCGTTTTCAAGCCTCTCTTATTGACATTGTAAAGCAAGTATACAAGTTAAAATGTTAATATTGCAAGTGTATATAAGTTAAAATGTTAATATTTCAAAAATTTGATTTTGGCAAGTAAAAACTAGGCTGAGATCCAGTATATGAATTTGTCTTGGTGCATTAAGTGTTTTTAAAACAATTTATATTATAAAATAACATTTAAACAATTTCAATTGAATAACAAAACATAGTATATATTTTTTAACTTCACATTTTTTGGTCATAAATATATGACAAGATTGTTTTTATAATCAGATTTAAAAGCCATATATCATTTTTAATGGTTAATATTTTTAATAAAAAAGAAAATATAAATATGATTTTAAAATATAAATTTTAGAATAAACTTTACACTTGGAATTGAACATAAAATTTTGTATTAAACATTTACTTCAAATAAACTTAGTCATATGTTATTGAAAGTCTAAATTTAATCTTGATGTTTTAAAACTACACGAAAAACTATCCAAAAATAAAAACGATTCCAAAATACAAATTGTTTCGATAGTTAGCTCTGTATGTTTATTTACACTATGTACAATTCATAACACAACAAGACATTAAAAAAACACAAATTTATACTCAATATGGAAACATACTCTGTACATATCACCACATCTCAAATAAAATCTGTAGCTGCTTGTTCATAAACTATATGAAATTATAATGATTTGGCATTTACACAACTGCAAGAAAAAGCTAATTCCGTTACATAACAAACACACATTGAATGAAAATATGATTATATACAAGAATTTTATTTCTGCTCAACAGAAAATGAAGCTTGAATATGGGAGTGATTTCTAAAAAAATGTCCAAATCTTAATATTCACAACACAACAAGCTTTTTAACAGAGGAAAGTCCAACAAAAATGTATGCAAAAATAAAAATGTAAGATTATCTCCCCTAGTTAAGTTAACGACAGTATCTTCAAAAAATGACTTGAACCATTTTTGTTATAAGTGTAAACAAAGGCCCAGTTGATTAGGGGTATCGGTTTGCATTGTTTAGGTTTGTTTGTTATCATTCATGTTTTAATCAAAAAATATTATTTATCAACTATAACTGCATTAAAATTACGTTCGAATGTGGATTCTTCCAAAACATTTATTGTAAATTCTGCAGCAAACCTAAACTTCTCAAAAAGTATTTTTTTTTTTCAAATTTAATAAGTTTTATGGGACAAAAGAGGAAACACATTTGTTTTAGTTAAAATAAATTTAACAAAACTATTTTAGTGTATTTTAATTTTACCGATGTTATAAATTTAATCTTTATGAATATTAATTTAATATTCATTTTTCATAAGACTTTTTTGCAGATGGACCTCATTTTATTTTTACTTTCAATAAATACAAGTCAATTCTGCAGATACTGTTGTTGACCCCCCGAGGGCAGTATACTAATCTGTTGAACACTAACTTACATGAGCAAATCGTGATGTGCTAATGTAATAAATGATTATTTTCAAATAAATTATCCACATTAAAACCATGTAAGAAGTCAATGGCACATTTGAAGATACGGAAAGACTAGGGCTGTAATTGGACCTTGGCATACGTGTTGTGGAGGTTGAAAAATGTGAAGCAATTGCTATACAACTTTGGTAATGTCATTTCAATGTCTGGATAAGGTTTATTTTGAATGGCACATTTGGAGACAAACCAATTCACCAAGTCAATCATTTTTTAAACCACATAACTCTGACATTTCAAATTTGCTTCATAATCCTTGTGACTTAGATGATCAATCTTCAGCGCCAACTTATTGTTCTTGATTAGATCAGTCTTTTCATATACCCAAATTCCTTACAAACAATCAGTTTGAATTCGTGGAAGGATAGTCGTGGAATAAAATACTTTTTCACTGACAGTTAGGACTGTGTTAACTAGGAGCACACACTTACGGCAAACTTCAAGCAAATATCGGCAGATTCATTGGAAATGATCGTCCTTTCTCTGAAGTTTAGACTTACAAGACTTCTCCTGGCATGTACTTGGAAAACACAGGGGGTCTATTTGGAATAAGGTTTCACACCTACAAACTACTTCAAGTACAGAAGTTCTCCTCAGAATAAAGCGGTGTCCGTAAGTTCCTGGTCAACGTCCCGTTACAATTACGCTTTATTGTTGCTTCTTTCTGAGCGAATTTGATTGGACTTTCTTTGAGGGGCCTTGTGGCCTTCCATTCAGAATTTGACATGTATAGATTGGCATCAGCAGCTCTTGGGGTCAAGTGGGGCAGGTCTTGTATTTTGCGTTGTTTGAAAAGGTACATGATGAAGGCCCCAAAGCCCAGGCCTACAACTAGGCCTCCCATGAAGGCAACGATAACATGTTCCATGTGGACTCCGTCTTCTTCTACCGATTGAGATTCGCCTGTTTGGTATTTCACTGCAAAGGAAAGAGAATAAAGTTGTAATTTGGCACTTAAGAGTTAATCAAATCATTTCAGAGTTACAAATTTCACTTCGTAAAAAAATTAACCTTTAAGGACCGAAATTCCAAACATTAAGAACCTATTTCTGTTCTAATACTAAAAAAAATGAGTATTTTACAATTGTGCTAATACCAGTGGTAGAAGTGGAGGAAAAGATGTGGAGTGAAAGATGTGGAGTGAATGACCATAATTCAGTTGCAAGTGCTGCCTCCCGCACCCAAAGTTTAACGATTTTTAAGTCGACAGGGAAACTTCGGAGTAATTAAAGATCTTTTACTTAACAGCTAGACATCGGGAGAAGTTTGAATTGTCGTCTGCAGTCCACGAGAGAGTATGACCGAATGCCTACAAAAATGGCGAAAAATCTCGAGCCCTGCTCTACTGACCAATCAGAGTTATGAGAAAGTTTGAAAAGGCCAACTTTAAAATGTGATGACTAAACAGTTTCTGTGGGAACGATTGATCTACTGTTTACTACTGTTACTAGCTACCCTGTCGGTGACTGTTTGTCACCGACAGGGTGTGGTTGGGATGTTAAAGTACTAAGTGATATTAAGGATATATAAAAAAGATAATTTAAGTTATTAAGTTTAAAAAATATAAGATTAAGGAGAGAGAGGGTCAAGTTATAATATGTCATGTATTTAATTACTTTGCGCCTTTGTCCGAAATAGTTAATATCATAATGGACAATATGAATGGGGCAGAGCAAGGTTTGTTTGTGGAAAGACAATGATTGATGTAACCGTAGTGTCACTGTAAGTGTGACCATTCTAGCTTAGACAAACTTGCTGCTGGGTGGTTTGTTTGTGGGGTTTAAAACGAAGATTGACATAACACTGACGTCACTGTAGGCGTAGCCATTTCAGTTATCCATTAACATGTAAATTTATATAAAGAGGGGGATGGATCGCTGAATTGCATTGCATTAGATGCTGTTGCATAAACAAGCTGTAACTGGATTTTAGTGTTATTAGAAGCGAGGGGATGCATGGCCATTTTCTTGAAAAGTGGGGAGAAACATCACCATGTCTACCCACACTTTTAGTACTGGCTAATACTGTTTCGAACAGAGGTATACAATATATTCCAAAGGAATCGTAAAACTGTTCAGTACTAATAGTCACATTAGATACACATGTTTAAGGCAACAAAAATTCTTACCACATGTATTGCACAACTCCAATTCAACCAAATTAAGCAATCCAAATTACCTGTGTCAACACAGAGTCGAGTCTCCCGACTTGATCCAGAGCAGAACTTGGTCCCGGGGATGTCAATCCTGCACTTCCGTTTCCTGTGCTGTTCTTGATTGTTGTCGCATAATGACCACACTGTCCACTCATCCCAGCCGCCATTATCTAAACAAGCAACACATAGCATTACTTACTGGACTTAATAACAAAGTATTTATGATGTTTAAGGAAGATCTAAATCCATTTGGAAGAAAGATATAAAAAGGAGTTACTTAAACTTTACATTCATAAAAAAAATTACATCTATATTTGTAACAAGCAGACAACTCGGTGACATGCATATTTTCCCAGTCAATTAGACAAACGAAAAACCTTGCTGTTTAGTTCCCACGCAAGCTTGGTCTACTAAGTTTGACTGGACTTGGAGTTGTACTCCCAGACCAGTAGAATGGTAGATGGTAGAGGGAACTATTACCACTGAGCCACCAGGATCATTTAAAAATTATATTCCGATGGCCATAGAGGGTAACTTTGACCCGAGCTTAAAGCCCCACATTGACTTTCTTTAATGTTTTTCACTCATAAACTCAGAAGTCAAGGCAGAGTTGCCATAATTTAAGAGTGTATTTAATGAAAAGGTTTGAGCCAAGTTACCCCATTTGAAGATACCCATTGAACCCCCCCCCCCCAAAAAACAAATATATATATATATATATATATATATATATATAATATATATATATATATATATATATACTTAGGGTGAATGAGCCCAATTGACCACAGGTCTCCAAACCAAAGTGCCTCTGTGTTAATCCAATGAAAGATTATTTTCACATTTTTCTGGCTGCATCGAATATTTTTGCAAAAGGTTTTTTATATGATAAATATAGCTGACTTACAGGTCTCTATAATCCTACTTTTTAGTTTAGTTTAGTCTGAATTATCGTCACACTAGAGCTACACAAGGGCTATTGGCGACGGGCGTCGTATTTTAGAACCACAGTCAAGTGACAAGCTGACACCTGTGTCGGCAACCAACGTAACCGTTAAGGGCGACATCGTATGCAGCGTTACGACTTTGGAGCATATTTTAATGTGCACTCCCTCTGGGTATTATTCGTCGGACCCTTTTGACGGGCGGTTTATAGGTCAGCAGTTATTTTGGCAATGCCCGAACCTGGGACCTTTCACATGCTAGGCGAGCGCCTAACCGACTGGGCTCCCCAGACTTAATCCTACTTTTTAAAATTGGTTCTAATATTTTTTTAATTTTCAATAAATTATTTGACAACAAAATACTCAAACCAATTTCAAAAAGTGGGATTATAAAACCCTGTAAGCCAGCTACATTTACCATATGAAAAAAGGTGTTTGTAAAAATATTCAATGCAGCAGAAGAAATGTGGCTTAGAAAATAATTTATTCCATTGGATTAACACTTTGGGCACAAAGGCACTTTGGTTTGGACACCCACGGTTTTTTTGGCTCATACGCCCTTCATGAAAAGTTGAACACAAAAACTATCCTTACCATCACAATCCGGAAACTCGCACTTTCTTTCCATTCTTGGGGCCCCTTTACAGTCGGCTCCACTGCCTGAAGGTGGAGGGTTGTCACATGATCTTTCTCTGTATTGGAAACCCCTTCCACAGCTCACAGAGCATGAGGACCAATCGCCCCATTCGGACCAGTTGGCATCGACGTTCAGGAATGCTGTGTGAAGAAAGGGATATTTGTTGGAATTATTTATAGAATGAGGGGCTGAGGTTAGTTTGAATTATCGTCTCACTAGAGCTACACATGGGCTATTGGCATCGTAATTTAGAACCACAGTCAAATGATGAGCCGACGCTTAAGTCATGGTTCATACACTTGAAAGGAAAAAAAAATTCAAGTACTTTTCAAGGACTTTTCCAGAAAAATTCAAGGACTAGATGTTGGTGCCAAAATGTTATAGGGTTAAAAATGTTGAAAACCAATTAAGTTGTCAGGGAATCAATATCACCACTTAGACAACTCTAATGTTTTCAGTCAGTAAAATTTGCAACCAGTAATGATAATCGGGATTTTTCAACTGAAGATCATTGAAACTACATTTTCCACTCATTTTGTGAAGTATTTAGTCATCACCAAAATTCTTGAAGTTTCAAAACAGAATTTATAAAATGTGGCTCTGCTAGGCACGCACTATGAAGAAAATGCTTTTTTTGCATTTCAATCTCTACTTATTCATTTTCCAGAAATTATTTATGCTAATTTGCCGCAAAAAGAACAATAAAAATGCTCAAACACAATCAAAACAAAAACTGATAGGCTAGAAATACGGTTACATTTATCGAAAGATACCGGTCGCTTGCTAGCTGGGAAAAGATTTTAGTGACGCCATAGCAGTAACGTAACCGGGTGAGAGATCATGTGTTTCGGCAATCTCAAGAGAAAATTTTTTGATATTATCCTATTTTGCAATAGTACCGATTTTTTTTCAAGCACTCTAGATTCGTTTTTAAGCACTTTTAGGACTTGAAAATGAACTATTTTTTATTCAAGCACTTTTCAAGGTTTTTAAGGAGTGTATGAACCATGCTAAGTAGGCACCCAAGGCAACTTTGTACACCATGTCGGGACTTTGGAGCATATTTAACGTGTACTACCTCTACAAGGGGTATTATTTGCCGGACTTTTTTAAATGAGTGGTCAAATGTTGTTATTTTTATTATAAGATCACAAGGTTACGATTTCTAATCATTTAAGCCTTTTTGTAACGGAATAAATTTAAGGTTTCCCAAGTTGTAACAAATAACTGTGTATTAATATATAAAATGATGTGAACATTTGTAGGCCTGCCAACTATGGCTCTAGTGCAATGTTAATTCAACTAACCGCATGGATTTATCTTTGTAATAAATAATTACCAGATTCCGGGTGACAAGAAAAAGTTTAATGTCTCAAAAATCCGACAATTGGTACATGGCAGGGACATTCAAAGAGTAGTCAAAAATCCGGCATTACCGGGTTAAGTAAAGAGAGTTAAGTAGGTCTGCATTTGGTGTCAGACACAATTTGTTAAAGCAAATGTTGCAAATTCATACAAAATGTAGTTTCAATTAAGTCTTTTTTGAAAGAAAAAAAATCTGAATGTAAAATAGTTATTTTTGAAATTGCTCCTTTACTTAAGTGCTCCATCCTAAATTAATATTTAGAGAAATTTTAGTGGGATTCGAAAAAAAAAGAGCTTTCCCAAAAGGTGCAAGAAGCCTTGACATAAACTAACAATAATATATAATTATCCATAACTACATACTTCAAACCACTTTTAAACAAACCAAACACAACTTACCAGAATCAAGACAGCTCTGGCTCCCTTCCAGACAAAACCTCTCCTCCTTCTTCGGATGACCCAATCTAATCCCATCTACATCGGGCACATTGGCACGGCACGTGAACCTAAACCTCTGCTGGAAATACCCACCCCTGGTGGTATTAACCAGCATCCACGAAGTCCAAGAGGAAGTTTTCCTATGTTCGGGGCACATGAACGTGTTGCAGATTCGGATGTCTTGGTCGCAACCCGAGCAGTGGTTGCCGTCATATTGTGGGCTTGGGTCGTCGCATTTGCGGTCCCGCGTTTGAATGCCGCCGCCACAGGGGGCACTGCATTCTGACCAGGAGGTCCACTCGGACCAGTGGCCGTGGATGGGTAGTCGAGAGAAAGCTGGGGATAAATATGGAGTTTAGTTTTCGAAGTTATTTTTTTAACAAAATATTTCAACAACAATTTAGAACACTCTGGATTGTTCGAATCCCATGCTAATGAATATAAAATATGCAAGACACATTTAAATAATGATAATACAAGATTGATAAGACAGAGAGCTAACGACAGATAGATTTCAGGGTGCATTTTATTTAAACATTAATAAATATTAAGTAAATCAATTATTTTTATTGTAAATGAGTTATTAAAATGATTAATTCATGCAATAAATTATTTAATTTTAATGAATAATTATATGTACAAAAACATAGCTATATACTTTAAATATTAAAAAGGACACTTTTGGTATGATAGAATTAATAAAATTACACAGAAAAATATGTTTGCTTAATCTGCAATAAATAAATTTGAAAACTGTAAAGGAATATTATAATAAAAAATTAAATATATATAAGTTATTAGTTTCATAAAATTTGAAAATCAAAAAGATTTCATATTAAGGACAATCCCGATTAAAGTCGAAGATAATTAAAAAAAAATCATAGTCAAAACTCTCACAATGCCTTAATAAAATTCTTTTAAGCCTACCTTTAAAACTTTCACATTCCTGGCCTTTGCCTTTTTTAAATGTGATCTCAGTTATCAATCATAAAAATATTTGCTTTATTACAAGCTATAATGCTTAGTAATTTATAACAACTTATAATTTAATTCAAATCATAGCGATGTGTTCTTTACCTGGGCAAGGTGGATTGGTGGCACAGAATATTTCATCTTGTTCGGGTCCAATGCAAGGATGTCCGCCATGTTTAGGTGCGGGGTTGCCACATGTTCTGCGTCGCATTTTCAAAGCTGATCCACAACTCTGGGAGCAAGCAGACCAGGCTGACCACTCAGTCCACTGGCCATGGACTAAAATAAAAGAAATGAAATATAATATAGAGAAAACTTAAAGTATAAATGAACAGAAAACTATTTGGTCTACAATGTAAAATAATATATGATTGAGATATTGATTCAGTATGTGACAACAGCAAATGAAATAGTAATAAATTAAGCAAACTATACTTAAATAAAGAAAATGTTTCAATTTGCACGAAAATCAGTTGAATGTATGTATTCATCTAGTGATAATAGGAAATTAGCAAAGTGTAACAGAGAAAATACCTGCATAACTGAAAATTTTAAAATAATTGAGTGAGATTTTTATTCAAGAAGAGAGTTTATTCGATTTTGAATTGCACAAACAATATAAAGAGCTATAAGTCATTAAAGACCTAGAATTATAACTTATTTTAAAAAGTAGCACTGTAACTTTTTATTTTAAACTTTTTGGTGTCATGCCCAAAATACCATGGAAAGGCCATTTTTGAAGCCACAAATTATATTTAAACTTTTAATCAGAACATTTTATCATAATAAGCTATAAATCTACTCACCAGTACAGTTGGTAACTTGAATGTCCACTCCCTCGCAAAATTTGCCGCCATTTGCCGGAGTTGGCTTGTCACAAGATCTCTTTTGGCACAAACAGCCTTCATCAGTGGATCCACGCTTTAGTTGGGAACATGGAAACCAACTGGACCATTTGCTCCAGCCCCCATCAACTGATGGAAAGATTAATTTGTAAAAATTAAATCATGTTTTAGATGGTTATTATTGGACTTAGTTATATAAAGGCTATTTGGTACAGGTTTTGAAGTTTTCAGCCATGGTCAAGAGATGAGGCCGAATACCAACATAATATACCAGTTTGTATTTCATTAAGATTTCACTCTATAAAATTTGGAGTAAAATATTGGACTTTTTCCTGTAAGAAATTTAATGGGAAAAAATTTTGGGACTAAAATTATTAATTAGTTTGAAGTAATTATCATTGAGTTATTACAAGTAAATAGATTTATTAGTTCATAAACCTAATAAAAAGCTATTATTATGGACAAGACACTAAAAATTTACAATTAATCAACTTAGGCAACAAAACAGTGAGACAAGATATTCAATTCAAGCAAAACAAGATTTATTATAAAACTTAAAACTAAATGTAAAATTTTTATTACATTCTAATGAATTCACTAATTCTCTTTTTTTTCAAAGACGAATAAAAATACATATAACATGACAACCAAGCCAATACCTATGGGCTTTTGATAACTAACACTGATAGACTTTCCAGAAGATTATAATGTACAAGTGTTGTTAAAAAGTGAGAAAAAAATTTAACATGAATAATGTGAGATAATAAGTGCTGTTTACCTGGCTGATTAGGTTTAGGACACTGGATTGGCTTTTGTTCCCAGAAAGTTATCAGAGGATTACGGTTTGGGGCTGCCCCACAAGCCATTTGGTACTCATTCCAACCACAATAAGGATCCATAGAATGCAGACAATCCCTATAATAGCAAACAAAATTAGTATATCTATAATAATAAAAGAAAGAGTCTGTCTGTATGTTTATCGTAAAAGACCTACTTATACTGTCCTCAGAAATTCGAAATTTTTAAGATAGATTCCCTTTAATACCAACGTGTGCACTTGAGGCTTAGTTTTTTCATATTTGTTCCATTTTTAGAGAAAATTCGAATTTTCTGAACAAAATACACCACTTTCGCTCAAATCCGATAATTTTTTCTCTTTCGTGTTGCCATTCGAGAGAAAAAATTCACAAAAATTAATTAAAATTGAAATTTCTTTTACTTTCTTGCCATTACCTTCAGAAACTAAATTAATGATTTGAAAAATAATTGAACGTGCCAATGAGCTAATTTATTTTTTAAAAACCCAGAATGGAGGTTTTGACGTGAAATAACATTGTTATACATTTATGGTTAATTTTGAATTTATCAGGAAAATCGCGATGACAGTGAGTTCATATTGAGGAAGATTTTTGTGATACGAGGATGTGCATTTTATAGTGATGCATTTTTATTTTGGAATTTTAAAGCAACATAAGTAACGGGATTTTATTCTTTATAATGAACGGGAACAAAGGCAAAGTTTACTATCCTATAGCAAATCAAATATACATGGATCGATACATATACATGGATCGATTTGATATTCTTTTAATCCGTGCGAAGAACGGGTATTTATTTGCTAGAATGTAATAAATAGTACTAGCAGAGGTGCAGAAAATGTTTTTACTCCCAACATTTACCCAAATGAGGAGGAATCCATATGAAAATTTCCTTATATGTTGTAGGCTTATGTTCAATTTTATGTAAAAAAAATTGACTTACGACTTGGTTTTGAAACGATCACATCTATGAAGAGGTATCCTGTGAACAGCTTCATTTGTTCCGATATAAAGAGAATTCTAAAAAAAAGTTCATTACCCTTTTATAAAAACATCACAAGTTTGTACTAAATAAAAAGCAGCACAAATATTCATAATAAAACATCTAAACTTGTTGGTAGCTCTTCAAACTTTATTCTGGATCTCCTGGAAACATTACATAATTATTTAAATTACAACAATTATTTAAATGGCAAACTTACAACGTCCTTCAGAAGTTTCATCACTTTAATCTTTTGTTCTTTTCCTTTCGGAAACAGTTGAATCCTTTCCACGAGACAACTTTCGGAGCTATTGGGCATCCTGACAAGCTTGCGTAATTCTCCTTCTAAGGTGGCAACATACATAACATGGACTTCGCCATGATGCTTGGTGGCAATTATGTCAACCACAATGAAGGTTAGCCTAAAAAATAAAATGAAAACATATTTTGAATGGTATTGGAACATTTTACATTTGGTTTGTTTCATGCTAAGGACATAATATATAATAATCCTCCTTGTGTTTTAAATATATATGGTAATAGTATACTATGCAGTGGTGTGTTAGCATTTTCTGTTTTCTTTCCTTCGTGGTTTGTATGTACTGAAGACAGGACTTGGTTTGAATCCCAAAATGGCTGTATGCTTTTGAAGTTTTCATTTGCGTTGTATATGTTGCTTTTTAAACTCTTAGCATACAATGTAATTATGTGTTTATTTTACTGCTGAATTTAATGACAGTTACGGAGACACTACTAAGCACATATTTTTTTTTTTAAAGATTTTTCGGTGTTTACCTTGCAAAGGTACAACAAATTTTAGAGACCTTCGAATGGCTATTAAATAAGATTTTGACAAATGTCTAAAAATAAATTACAGACTCGAAACAGTGCATTAGAAACAACTAAATTTTGAAAAGATTCTTAGTTTTCTCGAAATTATCATGATTCTCTTTTAGCTTTATAAACATTTAAGAAAATTTAATCAAGATATATCAAAGTTATTTGTTTGATCCCAAATTGTTTGGAAGACCTAGTGTTGTGTACTGGGGTATACTGCAGTATACAGAATATACCTGATTGTATGTTTTGATAAATGAAGCATACCTACTAGTTTGTTTTAAAAGTTAGAGTATACCTGCCTCACTTTAAAAAAAATTGTGTACAGTATAACTTATGCTACTTTTACGAATACAGCACTGTGTATACTTTGTTTTTGACTAGTTACAAATGGGAAAACTACTAACATACCTTTCTAATTCACGCTTATAAACTGGCCTTGAATAAACTGGTTGCACTGCATTATCCATCAACTGATATTTCTCGGCATCTAACAAGTTTGCTGCACTTCCAGGCGATTGGCACTAGAAAAGTTATTTAATTCATAAAGATAACATAATTATGTAAAAAAAATATTTTAAAAACATTTCATCACAATCTCTTACAAATATGGAGAAAATTCTTTGTGCTACAGAGGTTTAAAGTTGAAACTTTATAACAAAATTACCTCTTAAATTTTTTTTTAATTGCTGCTGCTTAGCGGATATTATCTGAACTAGGACTTTTTTTCATTATTGCACTGAAATTCTTCACAGTTAGTGCATGCAATTGCGCTGCTAGCTCAAAAATGACAAAAAGTGGACTACCTGTATTCTGACCCCTCCATCTATCGAAACTATCTTCGATTAACGAAGCAATTTATAAAATTATATCTTTACAAACAGGTAAAACTATATTTTAATTAAGTTTTGACAAAGTGTCATTCTTTAAACATACCTGAAAATGCTTGTGGGTAACCGTTTGTTTTTCCCAGGCAGATTTAGGGTTGCTTTGGTACTTTAAAGGTCCTTCAAAGGCTTTTTGAATAGCCGATACATTAAAAGCACACACTGCACTACCATATATGCTATTCCTGTAAAGAAATTCACTCATTAACACAATATAAAGTATGTATCTAAAAATATCACATAAAATTTTACATTTAAGATAGAAAATTAAAATACAAATCTTTACTAAAACTTAGTAGTATTGGTATATATAACTCAGTTAGCAATGAAACTTTTCCACAGAACCCTGAAAAAAAGTCAAGTAAGTAGTCCTAAAGTTAAAAATATCATAAAACACTGACAAATAATTATATAGGATCGGTGTTTGACATATTTTCTAGGAGTAAATTATTTTTTTTAAAAATTACAAGTAAAATAGCTTACTCGGGTGTTGTAAATGTAGCATACATAATTCCATGAACTTCAGAGTAAGAAACGCTTTGAATTTCGTTATAATAGAATGGATACGATCCTGGGATAGAACAATTCAGACGTGCTTTCAGGAAAGTTGTCCAATTATCCTTCAGAATATATTGTCCGCCTTTATCGTTCTTGCACATGCGTCCTACTCTTGAATAGATAACCTGAAACACAAATATATGAAAAATTTATAAGTATAATATAAGCATCCATTTAAAAAAAAATTGTAATATAACTTTCTTTCAAGATTACAGGAAAAGAATTGCATGCCTTTTGTACTTGTGTCAGTAATAATCTTAATTTAGCCAAAGTATGAATAAGAATAAACTAAAATAGTTTTTAAAAGAATTAAGCCTTCTGTTTTAGTGATCTAGTATTTTCATTCACTGAGCCAAAGAGAGAAAATTAACACTTTTAATTCGGTTTCCGCTACAAAACTTTATACAAAAAACCAATGTAATTAGTTATCACACTATTGTATAAACATATCTCCTATTGTATTAATGTTTACACAGAAGAATAAATAAATACAAAACTTAGCAAAGCATTTTTTTATAAATGGGAAAAAAGAGTTAATAAATACCTTTCCACAGTTAATGTACTCCACAGCTATTTCTCGAAAGAAAAAATATGTGAAGTTTCCGATTTCAAATGAAGCCACAAAATTAGGTTCTGAAAAAGAAGACAATTTTAAATATACAATTTTTAAAATTTTACACAAATGTATTTTAGTTTTGATTATTCAAGTATTTATCATTAGTTTATTAGCCTGGCGAAACATTAACATTTGTCACCAATTCAGGTACAAATGTCAAGAAGACTGATGGACAAATATAAGATATATTTATATATATATATATTTTTGGTTAAATATCTACCATGTTTTAATTTGGACCATTAAACTATAAGCTTGGTAGAGACGTAGCACCATCAACTTTTCGTTGCTGGAATGAACCCTACCAATTACAATTTTACATAAATTCAAAACAAAAAAAAAACCTTTTATCAAAAGTCTCAAACTTCATTTGAATTATATCTTTCTAAAAAAAACCCATCAAACTAGAAAAAAGATATATATTTTTACCATTTAACCACTTTGGATCATACTGCACTGTTCTCAGAAAAGGCTCTTGTCCCATGATACGGTAGATAGCATGATTCTGTGATGAAAAATCCAAAGCTGAGGCAACATAGTAATCCCCTTCCGAAGTCATGATTGCTGTACTGTTTGCATGGGGATTAAATGGGCACCTGGCTAGGCCTTCAATCCAGCCTTGTACAAGACTAAGAGAGTTCACCTAAGAGTAAATATTGCATTAGGGATTAAGTTCATATAGATAATAGAGTTTATTTTGGAGGTTGGGTAAAAAGTCCAGTTATTCTTTTTGTTTGAGATGTATACTTGATATTTTTATGTACACTATAGTTTAATATACACTCTATATAGTTTAATGTACTTTATATCAATTGTTTAAGATACACTTAATAAAGTCTGGAATATTAATGTTTTGTGTACTCTATAGTAAGGAGTAACTTTTAAAATGACGCTAAGTAATTAGCTTTAAAAATGAATAAGATCTTTTATTTAATATCTAACCCACATATTGAATAACCCTTTCATAAAAATCAGTTTAAAAAATAATAAAAGTTATTCTCATACTTTTCTGTCTTTTTTTAAATTTAATAAAACTTTAGGTTATAACAAGATTTTGGGCATTTTCTCGAAAGTGAACAAAATATTCAAATAAGAATTTAAACCATGTAAACTTACATCTCTCCACGTGCATTCCGGTGCAAAAGCGTTAGTGCCACAAGCGAATACCCGGTTACCTTGCATCAACAGAACCCGGATGAAGTTGTGACAGTCATCCTAAAAATAGAAAGTAAATTTTAAACTCTAATTATGCCGAAACTCTGAATTAAAGGATTTACACTAGATCTACTGTAAAAAAATACTTTTAAATAACTTTTTTAATTAATGAAATAATTTTTTTAAAAACTTCTTATGCTTTATTTTATAAAGAATCGGAAATCAATCAAGGCGACTGTTTGATCATCATCAAATCCTTAAACATTTAAGTATTTTTCATATTTTTGAATAGGAAAAAATAAGAATAAAAGGTTTTGTTTACCTTTAATGCCAATTTAAGTTTATTTTTATTCATGTTTTTTTTTTCTTATGCTTTTAAAAACAATAATTTAATTAAAAAAAATGGGAGTAAAAAAGTTAATGGAAATATATTTCTTAAATTATCTATGCTTAAAATACCTCAGTTTGACCCTTTTGCATGCAGATTTTGACAGTATTTTGAGCAGAAGGCCAATGAGTTTGTTCTAAAACTCTTAAACTTTCCAAGTTTAATCGAAATAAATAATCCCTAAAAAAAACATAAAATACATACAATTAGAAAATATGAAATTATTTTTTTAACTAAAAATCATAATAAGTCTTTAACATATGAAATACATTACATTCTGCATAAAATTATGTAAAATGTGAAAGTCATAAATCATAATTTGTATTATATTTTTTTATATATTTTAGTCATAAATTTGTATTATATTTTTTTAATTATAAATTATCAAAATATTTGTTTTCCAAAAAAAAAAATTTGTATTATATTTTTTTAATTATAAATTATCAAAATATTTGTTTTCCAAAAAAAAAAAAAAAAATCATTACCTGGCTCCAACAATCAGTTGATATCTAGGAATGTCAAACAGCAGTTCTGTATAGGAAACTATTCCAGGACCAGAAAATGAAACTACTGTTTTTTCAAGCTCTGAAAATAAACAAGAAAAAACTTTAATCTACAAAGTTCATAGTTTCCTCTATACTTTTGAACACATTCCTCAAATAAATAACAAGTTTCAAAATAAACACATTCTGGAACTTTCAACCCAATTTCCACACGAAAAACCTCTAGTTAATTATAACTTGTAATAAACTTATTCACAGGGGTTTGAGAAACAGCCCATTTTTCATAAAGGAAATGAAATTTCGAAATTGCCAAGGGAGTTGAAGTGAAGTAAAAGAAATCAGACGACTTTTTTTTCATTTTTATTTTTTCGAAAAAAGAACTTATCTTTCGTGGCAAGTGACATCACAATTAATGCACGCCTGTCAAGAGACCTCAAGAAAACCCGAAAAGAAAATTTCGAACATGGTTCTTGATGAAATGTGTTCTCTGGGAGTTAAGAGCGGTAGAGTTCGTTGGGTTTAAAAAGAACTGTCAAGTATTACTTCTGCCGTCGGAAATTAATATGGATAGCGGGGTTGTCAGGACGCTAAAAATAAGCAGAATGGATAGTGGAAAAACTACATTGGAGAAAGTGTTAGTAAAGAGAGATCGCACGCGGAGTATTTATTTTAAGTTTTCTTGAAGCAATGTATCAGGAGATTACCCTTTGGAACCAAACGATTCTTTTTTTTTTTAACTTTTTAACTTCGAAGGAATTGCGAAGCATGTATTCATATTTAAAAAGATATATTTCAAATATAGTAGAATTGGAGGTTATTTTAAAGTAAGATTTTATTCTGATAAGTGTTCTGACAATCCTATAAACTGGAAAATTGCATGCTATGTAAAATCTAAAATTTTTTAGCTGTAAAAGTATATAAAATTAAACGTTACATCTGCCAAAAAATCTGTCGAGCCTAAGATCAAATTATACAGATTAAATAATTATAGAGATAATCTGTATAAAAATACATATTGGCCCTGAAGAAATGAACTTTTAAATTAATTCGGTAACCATAATCCTTTCGATTCGAGTTAAAATAAAAAGTAACCAGAGAAGCGACATCAACTCAGATTTATTTTTATTTTGCTTTTCCTCTTCGTTAAAAAGTAAGCAAGATACATAAAAAACAAGGTCTTCAAGGATCAGAAAAAAAAGTGAAAAGAGGCAAGCTAATTATTACGCCCTACCCTTGCTAAAGAAAACAAAAACAAAACACATCTTCAAAATAAATAATACTCGAAGTAAGAAAGCTTAAGAATTATTATATACCAACGGTGAGTGACTCGTTTCATTATTAAAATAATAAATAAGTACACAACGGTATGCTGCAATTAAGATTGAAGACGCGATAGACATGATTTAAAGACCCGTGTTTTCACACCTTGATTTATAGGCATAAAGAAGCCTGAAAAGATGCTATAAAGGACCATTTAAAAGAAGGTAATAACCCTGTATTCATATCAACTTTAATTACATTTAATGTAAAAAAGCGTTTATTTTCTTATTAAATATTTTTGGCTAGAAATAGCGCAACGTTATTACGCGAAAAAACACCTATGAACATGAATTACATTATTTTTTCTTAACAAGATTTAATCTTGAGGGGTTTTTTTTGTATTAAGGTAAAGGGGGCTAAATTTAGCTGGGCTTGAAGGTATCTAATGTCGGTGGTAGACATCTGATGTACGTTTAAAGAAAATAATTTTAAAAAGATTAATGTGACAGAACAAATTTTAAAACAGGAAAAAGATTGCCTAAAATGTATATTAATTTATTTATGCAATACGAATTCAGCAAAAAAAATTTCATGATGTCTAGCACTTCGATAATTTCGAGTATTTATCTTTTAAAAAATTGAGTGAAGACAAGCCGACAGACTCGAATTTGTTAAAGTGTCAAATTATCCCACGTATTTGAGCCCACAGACATAGTTGTAAAACTATTTTGTCTACTCTAAGATTTAACTCGCATGAACTGAAGATAGCGCGTTGTAGGGCATGTCTCCATTCTACGCGTATGTATTCTAAAATACTACACCTCAACTGAATTATTTTTAATGAAGTATTAAAAACTAATTTCACAATTGAACCATGTAAATTAAGATTAATTAAAACTCCTCAATTTTAAAAGAGCATCTAGAAACGTGTGTGATGCTCATTAAAAGAAGCTCATCAAAATTCAAAACCTGCAGTGCTATGACGCCCTATAGCCTTGAAGTTAGGCGTAGGCAGGGGTTAAAAAAGGAGGCTGGAATGTTTTCTATGAATGATTGCAAAGTTGCTCAACTTTTGAAAGAAGATTTACAACCAACTTGAATTTATATGACTTTAGTGACTTAGTCTGCATGTCAGCAATAAAAGAAGGTTTTGAATGTACATACTGTACGATTTTTTAAAAGCTAAGCTTTTTAAAGCTACTGGGGAATTAATGTGGTAATAGAAGTGCAGAATACAAAACAGTAATGAATGAAACAAACAATATTATAACCTCTGTAAAAATGAAATAAAAAAAAATTATGTATTTTTTAATAAAGACATCGCCTCCTGAGCATACATAATGATAAAATAGCACTTAAAAGCAAGCTAGGCCCTCTCAATAGATAAAGCTTAAGTCGACATGTATGTTGCATACATAAAAAATATTTTAATTCCCTTAAAACAAAGCTAGAAACTTAGTTCTTTACCATTTTTAAATGAAATATCTCTGTCCCAATAAATCAATCCCAATATATCTATCTATTTCAAAGTCAGCCATTAAATCTGAAACTCATTCGGAAAAAGGCTGGAGGCCAATCTTATAACATAGAACATTAGACCTTTTACTACTAAATTATTTAAAACCAATACAAGAAACTTGCAGAACAGGAACAATTTCTCCAATTAAGTCAGAAAGTAAGCTTGTAGTAGTGATAGTAGCTTACTAACTGCATCGTAAAATCAAAAAAGTGGCCAAGTCATAGGAGCATTTCCCAACAAGCATTTTTCCTTTGATATAATTTAATGAAAGATAAAACCTATATTAAAAATCTTCCTATGGACATGGCCCCTTATTACATTAAGCTCATAAAGATAGAGTTAAGAAGAAAATGGTGAGGCTGCAGAGCAAAAACCAATACGAAAACCGGTATGCCAAGTGAAGCAATTTATCTGTGAAGAAAATAACTACCATCCTGTATAAATTCAGATATCTTAAGGGGGAATGGGCGCGTTGGACCGCGGGTCTCCAAAGCAAAGTGCATCAGTGTTAATCCAATGGAGAAAAAAAAATATTTTCTCTGCCACAATTCTCCGGCTGTATTGAATATTTTTACAAACTGATTTTTTTATGTGATAAAAGTAGCTGACTTACAGGTCCCGACAGTCCCACTTTTTGAAATTGGTTAGAATATTTTTTTTTAATTTTCAATAAATAATTTTAAACAAAATATTCGAAGCAATTTGAAAAAGTGGGAAGATAGAAACCTGTAAGTTATCTACATTTATTATTTTTAAAAAACCGTTTGTAAAAATATTCAATACAGCCGGAGAAATGTGGCAGAGAAAATAGTTTTTTTCCCATTGGATTAACACTGAGGCACTTGAGTTTGGAGACCCGCGGTCCAGCGCGCCCATTCCCCCTTAATACAGCCTACAAATGCGCAGTCATATTCGATTTTTAATCAACCTTTTTTTAAAGAATAAAATGATGCGTTTTACAATGAACCAACGTTGGGAGGGAGAGCGGTTTGTTTGGGATTACTAAGGTTACTTGGCGATTTTCTGATGACTTCACTTTTCATCTCACCAAAGCATCTCCGTCTTCTTTATGATTTAGCTACTCCTCTTGAAGAAACGACAAAAAGGACCATATGCGCTGCGAGGCACCGAGAACTAAGAACCGGAATTTAATTGCAGGTCTACAGACATAGTAATGAGAGTTATATAGCCCTTGACAAGGTCTGCCATCGGCAGGAGTCCTGTGATTATTACGTTTCCAAACATAAGTGGGAGGGGTTGCGATGTCTGTGTGGGAAAAATGATACGTATTTGATTGTTTCCACACTTTTTTGGACAGGCCCCGATCACCGAATGGGAAATGGAAGCTTGGGCTTCTTCCTTAACATTTAAAGGGGCTCCCAAATCGACCTTGTTTTTAAACAAACATGCTTTCCATAGATTAACCCAAACTTAATCCAAACTTGCTTTTCCATAGATTAAAAATGTAACAATGGACGTAATTTGTCACAACACAAATTCCATTGAGTTAGTTAATGTAACTTTAAATTTAATATAAGTGGGTTCTTGGTTATCATTTTAAGTCAATTGGCCCATTAGTTGTCCATGTATATTAGTCAGAGACCCTGCAATCAAGGGCTCTTGCATTTAAGTCTAGATCGAGCCCTGTTTTGGACAAAGTAAGGTATTAGTTCGTTAACAGAAGATTGTCACACACACACACAAAAAATTGGTTAGAAGTATCGAAACACTTAAGGAAAAAAAATACCAAAATAGTTTTACCAATGTATGTTAATTGTTATCTGAGTCAGTATACGAAATGATATTTTGTGAATTCAAAATAGCAGATACTATTTAGGTTTCAAAGCTTATTATTTTTTCCTTTCTTATATTCTTATAAAACCATAACTGATCTTCAATTTTTTTTTCTTAAAGTAATATATAAAAACACTATAGTAACAATTCTTTCGATTCTAAAGAAAATTGTGGTTGAAACACAAAGGAAATGTTTTCATAAATGAAAAAGAGTCAAATAAATAATAATATGATCGAAATGCCGCGAGTGTAACTCTTGCTGCATGAATGAAAATTGTATATATATATTTTACCCCACATCCAGTTCAAGTTGACGTTATTCAAGATTCAAAGTAAGCATTATAAAAGCATAAATGAAATAAGGACATTAGGAAACGAAATTCTAAACAATTTTAGAAAAGGAATAGCTTATCTTTTCTATCGAAAAAAAAAATCTTTCATTTCTATAACAAAAGAATGAACAAGTCCAGAATCAAAGAATATTTTTTCGGATCTCAATTGAATTAAATTGAGGTTCATTTCCGTTGTTACTTTACTTTCCATTGAAAGATGGCCGGTCAATTTTGGAACACCCAGTACTAAATACTTTGATACCGCAAAGCTAAAGTTTCAATGATTTGAACAGAGAAAAAAAACAACAAGAAGCAACAATAATGAAATACAAATAAAACGTTAAAACTCTGAAGGATATAAAAAAAGGGTAAAATTTTCACTACATGAGATTTAAACTTGATTTTATGCATTAAATGGTTGTAAAGGACACTATAATACATTTAAATTTAATAAAATATTTATTAAAAAAATATACGTGTTTCAGGGGAAATCGACAGTCCCTAGAAAGGTTTATAAGTCTCTCTTATAAACATATCTCTCTTGGGGTTAAAATTTTTAGTTGATTTTCATTTTGACTCAAGCCAATTTTTTATCGAAAAATGGTTTTTTCCCCCTTGTACTTCCTACACAAACAAAGGCACACAATAAATCTTATACCAAAGAAGCTGGAGAAGAGAAGACCTCCCAAAATCGCAAAAGAACAAAAATTACAAATGCTGCCTCCGTCTTCACTCACTTCATAAACGTCTTCATCAAAAAGGGTTCAAAAGGTCTCCAAACGCGAGGAAACTTGGTACCAAGAAATCAGACCACAACAGAATTTGAAGCAATTGCCTTTCTGGACGTGACTTCGATTACTAAGCGGAAACCTATTGAAAAACCAATGTTGGTTTATGTGGTAAAGGTTATTGCGAACTCCAGGGTGGTAAGATGGTAATTTGTTTCTGGGTGGTCTATTAGGAGAAGACAGAATTTGAGACATCTCATTAATGAAATTGGTTAAGAAAAAACAAGAGGTAAGGTACCTTCAACTCAATTAATCAGACTATTTTTGTAAATGGAAAAGGAGTTTCCAAAACTTATTTTTCAGGAAGATAATGAGTCTTTGGGCCTATATTTGAACAGGCAACCACCATTGTTGTATCCCTTATAGTACGCTAAAAACTTTTGATACGTTTTATATTATTATTTACAGATATACCAATTAGGATTTACTTCTGTGTGATATATCTCCTACAAAGTTCATAATCAAAGTAGCTATGTATCTTTAAAAGTCTAAAAATAACATTAAAACTTTATTAGATATTCAGACCACCAATATAAGTATTTAGTTTACATTCTCACAATCTTATCTGAGAGTAGTATTGGTTTATGAATAAACTTATCTTCTTTTTCTGTCACTGCCCTTTCTTTCTTAGAACAAAACAATCAAATTGATGAGTAACAAAAAAAAAATTACCTTTTCTTGTTTTTAAAAATGTTTTAAAATTAAGAACTATGGCCAACTATATCTTAAGTAATCAAAATCTAATTATGAATTTCTTGAAATACGAAGAACAGAAAAAGAAATAACTTTCCAAACTCAACCCAACCCGTTAATAAATTTGGTCCAAGTTTCAAGTATCCTTTACTTTCATAATGACAGCATCGGCAGACAATTTCATAGAAGCCTAAAAGGGAATTCTTGGGAGCTCCAACGAAGTCTCGACATAAGAAACCGTTAATCAAATAAGATAATCCCTGGTTCGACATTGATAGGAAGAAAAAATACCATTCAAGATCATACAAGTTTCATTTCACGTTCTTTACTTTGGTTTCTAGTGTCTCTTCGAGAAATAACTCGATTTTCCGGCGCACCTTCTTCAGCGAAGATTATTAAATCGATTCGTAGAAATTCGAAATGCAAATTGCATATCTACCGCTCAGATAAGCAGATCAATCGATCGTCAGAAGAAGAAAAAAAATGGCTGCTAGCATTCCATTTCGGTTATCAATTCTTTCCCGTAACTTTTATTCCTCCAGGCATAGAACAACTCAACTCGGCAGAATCTCAATACCTTGTCGATGGGAAGTTATTGAGATGAATTGAATAATGGAGATGGAAAATGAATGCTGGAGTTTCTACGTATTCGTTTATTGGAAATTTTTGAACGGGATATGTTTAATGGATTGAGGTTTTCAATCAAAAAGCTGTATTGACTTTTTGTAAAGTTGGATATTGATGCATTAAAAATGCGTGGAAATTGAGTTTAAATAATCTTACTTATTGCTAGAATATAGTACACCTATATTGGAATTGTGTGGGAAAATAACATCATTCAACATACAAGTGTTATTGTATCAAAACCTATCTTAAGCAGGTTTTTCTTGATGTTTTAATCAATTTCGTTAAGCTTTAAAGGGCGTTTTGAAAATAATAATTGACACAAATAAGGAAATAAGATTGATACTATTTAAATTAAGCAATAGCTAATTTCTTCGGATAGCAAGTTCAAACAGTTTATTTTGCACACACAAACTATAGCTTATGTTTTCGAACCCTTATTTAAATCTTTCAGTCCGAAGGACAATTTGGCACCATCATTTTAGATTTTTTTTTTCTGATCGTTTATAGCCATTTATGATATCAAAATGCACATCATTCGATTCTTCAAACTTTTTTCTATTAGAAAATATTTTTTATTAATCCCAATAGATGTCAGCCATATTATTTTTTTTTTTGTTATGATCAGAAACATGATGATGCCAAATGGCATCACTGGGACTGAAAGGGTTAAAGGTAATTTGATTTAAGTTCCCAGCATTTCTTTAACAAATATAAATTATAGCCCTAATCTTTTCATTAACAGATCTTAGTTGAAAAACGTTGACTTTAAGCTTATATATAAAAAAGTCTTAAGAATCGTTTCTTTAAAATTATATTAATTTTTTTAAAACTCCTTTTGAAATGCAACAACAAAAGGACAGACGAAACCTACTATTTAATGACTGAATGGTTCCAAAGCTGAATGTAGAATAAAAGAAAATTGTGTTTCCTATTGTAGCACCTGCTTTATTCAGATTAAAACTCTTTTGGTGCAAGATGGACAAAAAGGGTTGTTTTGGTGAAAACCGGACAAAAGATTTTCTGCTTAAGAACACAAAACAGAAACCATTTCATTCTATGCATAGCGAGATTAGTTTTTAACTATAAAGCAATAGCAGACAAGTTTTTAAAAGTTAAACACCTGAATGGAACGAAAATAAAAACAGAGAACGCGATCATTGACGCGCAAAAAAAAAACAAAAGGATAACAATAAAGCAGAAAATTCTAGTTTTTAAAATTATAGCTATTAAAGACTAGTTAAAATTTATTTCAAAAGGAAAGATTTTCCTCCGTACATCAAACGAATTAAAATTGAAATGATAAAACTGATATTTAATACTTCCATAACTCATTTATTTTAAAAGACAATAAATGCTATAAAATATATATTTCTAATTCCCTAGCTAAAGTTCCAGTTTCTTTTCTTTCGAATGGGTTTCTAAAGATTGTTCTAAAATTGACCAGACAATTTTGGAATATCCTGCATATTATTATTGTAATTATTATCAATTAACTTTTAGAAGTTGTCTTTTATTCTATTTTATTTCCAGAAATTTCAATTTGAAGAAAAACTATTATTATATAATTTTCTTGTAGGGCCGCTAAATTAAATAACAGTGCCTCATTATTTTTAAAGAACAAAATTAATTGCACGAAATAAATAATAGAAAAGCACGTAAAATTGGTTATTTAAGTTTAAATTGCATATATTGGAAAAACTATAATTGATAAGCCTCTTTTAAAGAAGCAAAAAGGAACTATTTCAATTTTTTTTTAAAAACTATAATAAAGTGTTCATTAAATCAATTTAGAAACTTGACTTTGATAAAGCTATAAAAATGTCTTTTTTTACAATTCCCAATACGCTTTTGCACATTTAGCAAGTGGAACAACAAGGCAGCCGCTTATTGCTTGCAGTAAATTTTACTTAGTATCATTTAAGAGCAAATAAAAACTGCAACGGCAGAGTAAAGGCTCAAAAACGCGAAGACCTAAAGCTGTATAAGAGGCAGAATAAATTTGGCTACAGATAAGGTATCATAATACCAAGTTCTGTTCAAACTCAAGAGCGATAACAGTTAATTTCTTAGCGTAGACCTGATAAAAGAGAATACAAACCATTATCACCCTAATCCTAAACTTTTTGTTTTTTTAATAAATGAGGTCTTGCAGTTCAAAATGATAAGGCAAATTGAGGCAACTGATGTTTTCCTTAGAAAAAGATTTAATGGAGCATGGTTGTTAAAAAGAATAACTTGTGCCCGATAGACAGCAGGTCTCCAAACCCAAGGGCCTCAGTGTTAATCAAATTGGGGGGGGGGGGGGGGATATTATTTTCTAAACCACATTTCTCCTTCAATTTTGAATATTTTTACGAACAGTCTTTTTAAAATGATAAATGTAACTGACTTACAGGTCTCTGTAATCCGACTTTTTGAAATTGCTTCGAATATTTTGTGTAAAATTATTTATTGAAAATTAAATTCGAACCAATTTAAAAGTGGGATTATAGAGACCTGTAAGCCAACTACATTTATCACATTTCAAAAACCGTTTGTAAAAATATTCAATACATCCGGAGAAATGTGGCTTAGAAAATATTTGTTTATCCAGGATTAACACTGAGGCCCTTTAGTTTGGAGACCCGCGGTCCAGAGGGCTCATTTCCCGTTAATCATGATAAACAGATATATTTTTACGTCTATTTGTGTAACAAGCCTTTTAGGATTAACACGCAGAACATCATACGAGTACTAAATTACCAAAAATTCATGGTATTATATTTCATACTTCTTATCTGCGCAGCAACGAAATTCGAAGTTGTAATAATTTTCAGGGAAATTTAAACATCAGTAATGTCTCAGTAAATCAAGAGTAATTTATCGCGTAATGTTTGAACAGAAATACTGCAATGAAAAAAAAAGATTGAACTTGATTATTATAATTTATGTGTTTATATTAACTTTTTTGATTTATGAAAGATTAAGTAGACCATTTAAAAAATCATTTAAAAAAAGTTAAATTATGATATCAGCAACCATTACCGTCAGGAGAAAATGCATTTGAGCGCCAATTGAAAAATAATTCAATTCTTAGAGTAATCTATTAAGTAGAATTGATTACGGACTATGTGTTATAACTCTATAGTTAACAATTACAACTTACCAGGCCTTATCTTAAAAATTATAAATCCAATGCATAAAATTTTTTCTCAGAAAAAAATAAATGTGGCAATATATGATTTACATAATTCTTTTGCAATTTAAATGAGGTAATATTTACATTACTTATTTTTACTAGTTGATAAAAAAATTAATAGTTAAAATAATAAAGATAGTTGGGGAACCATACCTTCATAAGTTGTTGTTTTCAAGTCGTCCTGACAAGTGACTAGAATGCTTACAATAGATGCAATCACGATATTGAGAAAAATCTTCATGGTGAAAATTATTGGTAAAATTTTTCTTCTGGTCACCTGCGTTCAGCCATAATGACTCCTCTTTCTTCGAAGTAAATTCCGAAGAGAAACTAAAAAAGAGAATATTCATTATTAAAAATATATATAATTGAGGATATAAAAAACTTTTACTAAATAAAGTTTCTACTAGAAATTATTAATAGTAATTGAAACATTATTCACACAAGATAAATAATTCATGAAAAAGTGATAATCTTCTAACAGTCGTACTAAAGTAATAATATACGTAACTTTTACTGTATTTCATTGTATTGTGCACTATGGATTTGACTAATTGGATTTCTATTAATGTAATGATAATTGCTTAAATGGGGAGAACGGACGGACAGACGGGTGGAAATCCTTCCGATGTCAATATCTATTTTCTATTTTTTTTATTTAATTATTCTTCGATGAATAAATTTCGAATTAAAAACATAGATCAAGATGAGTAATAAATAATCAACTTAATATACAGATTGAGTATGAAATATGTAAAAACAATAAACAGTTAAAGGCAACAAAATGTTTACTGTAAAATATTTATATTTTATTTTACGTCTCTTTATTGTCATTCTTCTTCGCACCAAATATCCCGACAATCTCTTTATTCCTTCTAAAGATCTCGCAGATAGGTTGGATAAAATTGTAACTCAAATTTTAGTAAAACATCACTTTACAAATAATGAATGTTCTTTAAAACTTGCTTGGTGCTAGTTATATGCTAAAACACATTAGCTGCCAAAAGTTACATTTCTCCATAGGTCTTGTTTATTATTCCATTTTCTACTAAAATATGCACAATTTACTCATAATAAGTTTATTATTAGTTCCACTTTTACCAAACCCAAGTGTTCTAAAACCCCAGAGTTCTAAAAATGTCGAGCGAAGGCTTTAAAAACACAACTCCAAATCACAGCTGATGGAGATATAGGGTATAAAAGACGCCTTATGGGCGTAAAGAATGGGCGCCAGGCATAAATAAGTAGCACAATAAAAATTTCAGCGCCTCTTCGCAATAAATAGTTTCAAAATGCGAGTAAAATAAACCCCTTGTGAGATGAAAACAGTTGGAAACTTGGAAGATTATGGAGATGAACTAAGGTTGAGGAATCAAAGAGGACTGTTTAGCGACACAGGAAGGATGGATATAAATATAGACTGAGATAATTTTTTAAGATTAGTTTTGTTTTCGGAAGGCATAGATGGCAGCTTGAATTGTAAATTCTTTGATAATTGTGTTAGATTGAGATTATAAGGGAAGTAATTGAACTTTTCAAATAATCGTTATATGTTCTACAAATGTATTGACTGACTAATCGCAGTTATAAGTACGCGTATTTTAGATTCGTAATAATTATTTTATTAGTTTTCTAATGGTTTAAGCCGGCATCAATACATCGCAGAACAGATATATACTAATCGGAATACATCACACGATAGATTTCATTTTTAAGCGTTTATTAATTTTTTCACAATTTTAAATACGAAACAAAAAAATAATAACGATAGATCTGTCTTTAAAAAAAGTTAAATAAAAAAAGTTTAAAAACCTATTAGTAGCTACAAGCTTCCACTGTCCAGTCTTACACAAAAATTGAAAATAAATAAAAACAGACATCAAATATCAGCATATATCATTCGAAGTTATTGTTGTTTATTTTCTAAAAGTAGAGATGTACACACAAGATAAATGATAAGATTAATGTGTATCATAAAAGTTACGCATTATTCGGTAAAGGATACGCCTAAAGGCCACACCTAGATAAAATCCTCGCTCTAATAAATACAGTTTACCAAGATGCTAAAAATTATCAGATTACGCGTTCAACAATAGATTCACACTGTAAATACTTATTCCATTCCAGATGCGAGAAGGGTGAAAATATTAAAACTTAATCTAATCATAATCTTAGCGAATTTAGTTTAATTTGAAATAAAATCCAATCCTAACATCAGAATTGAAGAGTTAGTGGAAGAACGTGCTAAGTAACAAAAAGGTGAAAACGAGAAAATGAGCATGAAAGTTTTTCTATTGCTACTTAGATACGTAAAAACGGCATTTGAACGAAGTAAAAAATATACTTAACTTACAGTTTATGAAAAGGGGGAAATTTGTTATATGTAAAGAAGAGAATAACATGTTCGTTGATTTAAAAATCTAAATTTTTGCCAAAAATGTCACTTAGCACGTTTTTCCACTAAACTCACACTTACAACAATTTCATGAAATAAATTATCCTACATTTACAATAACTATTATAATATCCCACATTTGTAGACATTACAAAAACAGCAAAGTGCTTTACTACAAAAAGAACAGCATTCAGAAAGAAACTCAACAAAGGAAATCCTGCTTTTAACAAAAACCCGGTAGCTCTCTGGAGACCTAAATCTAAATAAAACTTTTCTAGCCCCCACTTAGTGTTCACCACCCTCCCCCACGCGGTTTTTTATATACGTAATGCCTGTAGGGGGTCAGTCAGAGATTTGGGGGTCTGAAGTTACAGGGGCCTGACATATGCTAGACAGCTGAATGCAGGTTGAAGAAGTACAGACAGAGAATAGACAAGACGCTGAACGCCTTATGTTGTTTGGAAGGAAAATTTTGGGTTTGAATTTTATCCTGACATATGCTGGCTGTTCTTATGCTGTTGTAGACAACGAAAGAAAGCTGTTGAATAAAATAATTGTCGGATGGTTTTTTTTTTTTTGTGGGGCAATTTGCACCAAAATATTTATGAAATTTCACATGATTCGTTACCTCGAATTTCAAATTTCAATTTTTGAAATAGGTATAAGGTGATGATTCCTGAAATTAATATTTAATTGGCTAAAAATATTGGTAACGACATAATTTAATAAAGGCACAGGCGCCATAGGTAGGTAAGATAGTTCCAAGAATCGGAAAGAATTTTTTACATACTAAAACTTTGAACAGCCACATGTGATATTTCAGATATTAAAATTACGCTGGGAATTTATAACCCTTTAACCTACGATACTTAACACTTTTCATACGTTAAAAAAAAACCAGCATAAAGTAATCTTTCTCGAGCATAATAAGACGAGGAAAGTGGATTTACTCATTTAGTTTGAAGAATTACATGTTTATTTACTGTCCAAGAAAGCGTAAACCTGGTTTATCGTAACACATGATCCACATTAGTTTACCTTACCCTTTCAGACCCAAATACATTAATATCTATTTATACATGACATCCAACATGCTGTCAACTCCCACTTCCGGTGAGACTCTTGAACATTACACCAAACAGGTAAAAATGATGCTTTTTCTATGTTTACTCAATAGAAGTTACGTCACTTTACCACGGTGCGATATGGTGGCTCAGTGCCTCGGAATTCTCCGACACCGGCGTAGGCCGCCTTGTTCATTGAAAACCATCCAAGCATTGCTTTATACGATTTTGATTGCAGAAAATATGGAAAGTTCAACGGCATCGTCATCTTCCTTGGCGTTCAGGCGACAGAAAAAAAGTGTCTCCCCTCTCCTCCACTCTCTAGATTTTAAAATAATCTCTCTAGAGGTAGAACAAGTTTAAACTTCTTCCGCTTCTTCTGTCAAGTCAATGATCTGGTATTGCAAACGGTATATGCGAAAAGAAAATTCTGCCAGGTTGAATTATTAATTGCGCTATTATGTTCTTCATTGTCCTCCTGTTAATTTAAATGTCTAGACTTTGAATACGTTGGCTTAAATGTTACGTCGAAGTTTGAATAGATTGCAACCGCTCTTTGGTTGTTACGATACCTTTTCTTTTCCTTATGGAATAAAAATTGCCATTTGAGATGCGTCGCATAATGTTATTTGAAATACTTAAATAGTAATTCTATTTATGACTCCATGAATACACTGCCCTAAAAAGATGGTCTATTAGATATATTATTATATTTAACTCGAAATTTTGCGAAATTAAATCTGTGTTAAATAAAGTAAACAAGAGCTGAATTTAGCGTGCATCATGTTAGAACAGCTACAAAGATTCATTTTGGATCTGCATAATTTTGATCAAGAACAAACTGAATGTCAGAAAGCACAACTAAAACATTGTCCTTATCACAGCCTACGCAAATATTTATGGATTTTTTCTGTCTTTGACCCGAACGAATTTCAATTGACTGTATTTACATGAATAGAAAATACAAATAAGTATAGGAGTTATGGAAATAGGTGAAGAATAGGTAAACGATCTCGGTGAAAGACTGCATAAGCATAATCACGGTCTTTTACGAATGAAAACGCCATGTGAATAGCAACAAGCTAAAAAGTGGTCAAGTCCAATACGAGAAATTCCCACTACGCTTTTTCGTTCAACATTTTAGTAAAAGATGAGGCTTTTAACGTAATCTTCTTAGGGAATTGAACACTTTTGACATTTAGCAATTTATGTAATAAAGCAAATATGATTAATAGGTTGTTTGTTTTCAGAAAGAGGCCGTTTTTGTTTAGGCAAATTAGCCATTTATAGCTTAGGCTTTTCCAATGTTACCCTATGCAGGTCAGTGATCATTTGATGGTATGGATCGTTTCTGGACGCAAGTTCACGGTCATTCTGAATAAAAACAATGCACCTATTTCGATGATATAATGATTAAGGTGAAGGTAGGGTAGAATGGACATTGGTAGTCGTATTAATATAGTTCAGGGTAATTTGATATAAGGAATTTTCCCGATTAGATCTTTGTCTGTCGATGAATATAATAAGGAATAATCACCTATACACACGCCTCGAGATACATTTATGAAATGGGTTTTATCAGGATGGTAACAAGCGAAATAGGTGAACAGGAGAAATCTCGTAAATAAAAGTATTTGCGTAAACAATGTCATTAATATTCTTTTTAACTTGCAAAATATTAAAATAATTTTTGAGCTGTTTATATCACATATTCTCGAAAATAATCTGGCTGTGCCCATAGAGTTAAGAAGATGGAGATGCCGGCGGTCAAAAACCAATACAAAAACCGGTTCGCCAAGTGAAGCCATGGATCGCTCTGTAGTAAGCCTTAAGGGGGATGGGCGCGCTGCACCGGGGGTCTCCAAAGCAAAGTGCTTTAGTTTAGGTTGAATTATCGTCGCACTACAGCTACACGAGGGCTATTGCCGACGGGCGTCATATTTTAGAACCACAGTCAGGTGACAAGCTGACACCTGAGTAGGCACCCAACACAACCGGGCGACATCGTACGCGGCGTTCCAAAGCAAAGTGCATCAGTGTTAATCCTATGGAGAAAAAAATATTTTCTCTGCCACACTTCTCCGGCTGTATTGAATATTTTTACAAGTGGATTTTTTATGTGACAAATGTAGCTGACTTACAGGTATCGACAGGTTATCTTACATTTTACCTTCCCACGTTTTGAAATTGGTTCGAATATTTTTTAATTTTCAATAAATATTTTTACACAAAATATTAGTAGCAATTTCAAAAAGTGGGAAGATAGACTTGTAAGTTATCTACATTTATTATTTATAAAACACCGTTTGTAAAAATATTCAATGCAGCCGGAGAAATGTGGCAGAGAAAATAGTTTTTCGCCATAGGATTAACACTGAGGTACTTGAGTTTGGAGACCCGCGGTCCAGCGCTCCCATTCCTCCTTAACAAACGCTTTAGGCGAAGTACTTTGCGCTATTCTACAGTGGAGTACTCATGTACTACAACGACTTGGCGATTTCTGACTCCCTAATCAAAACTATAATTACAACGCATTTTTTTCTTACCTGTGAAGGAAATTACTACCATCTTGCATAAATTCAGATTTCATGCTGCAGAATACAACTGCGCAAATAGTAATTTTTTGATTTTTAATTTTCGCTTTTTAAATAACAAAATAATGCGTCTTAGAATGAACCAGAGCTTTGAGGGAGCGGCTAGTTTGGACTGAGTTACTTGGCGACTTTCTGAAGGCTTCACTTTATTTCGCGTTAAGCTTCTCCATCTTCTTCTCAACTCTATAGCCAACCCCAACAACTAAGTACTCCCATTGACCTTGAACTAGCCTCCCCTCCTTTATAATAAAAAAAAAATCTGCTCCTTTTTACACCGCTGCCATTTTCACCTCTCAACTCATCCCCCTCTCCCCCGCACGTCATGTGTAAGTTGACCCACATGCTTCCCTCCCTTGAGATTGAACGACATTGGACTCTTCCCTTACTGAAAAAAAAACGGTTCTAAGTTTCTATAAAAACACGAACAGCCGAATTGGCGAGATATATATATATTTGGGAGATTTATCGCTGCTTTGGCGTATCTGATTCCACGTTATAGGACAATTATAAATTATTAAAAAACAAAAACGTTAATGATACTTTGTTTGGAAAAAAAAGTCACTCGGTTACAACGACAAAAGTTTTACCATAAATGTTGTCCCTTGAATTGCCCATAGACCTTAATGTTATAATATGTATCTTGCTAGTAACGACAATTTTTTTTATTAACTCCTGGGTTATAACGCTTAACATATACTTTATATGATATGCCTTCTTTAAGAAAAAGATTAAAAATGAAATGCGTTATCACTGTTAAAATTTTATTTTATTCGCCAAACGATGCGAAAAGTCGCCAAATTTGAAATTTATTTCCTGCCTAAAAAAAAATTATTGACCGGGGAAGTGAAATTAAACTACTACTAATAGCAGTTAGGGTTCAAATTATATTCAATAGATGTCATTTCATAACTTAAATTAATAAGTATGAGTATATAATACGTATTTTCAAGATTTCCTACACTTAAATATTTAACCTGTTTTATAACCCCGTTTCTCCATTTTCAATTTTCTCTTCAGAAACATCGAGGTCCCTTGAATCGAATGACGCTATAACCGGGTTACACTGTATTATCAAAACTGTACAATTTCTGAGTAATGTCAAGGAAACGAGCCAAATCGTTGCGCTAAATTCACGTAACTGTATAGTAGTTATTCGACTACAGTCTGTCTCATTTAGGTTTGCCCAATACTAAGTTGGAAATGGAAATGATGGGCGTAAGAGATGCAAGAGGAAGAAGGCGGTTGACCGTGTCGATGGGTTCAGATTAGATTCCGCCCTGGAGGTTAGGAGAAATGGGAAGAAAACATTGTTTTTGGTGCGAGAAACAAAGCCACGATGAGATCTAATTTGAATATGAGGTGTAGTTGCCTCAATAGGCACGAGAAGCTGGAATGCAATGCAAAGAGTTCATCTGCGACTTTGCATTTAATTTTCTCGGAGAAGTGTCTTGAAATGTGATCAACAAGTTGGTTATTTCACAAACTTAGAGCCAGTAAAACTTATTAAAACGTATTTTTGTTAAAAATAAATTAGAATAGTATATTTAATAAGATGAAACCGTAAAACTTATTTTAAATAGTCCTCTCTCTAAGGAGACCATCTTCTGGCTCTGATGTGCGAAAACTGAAGAGCTTAGTGGAAGAACGCGCTACGTGACAAAAAGGCGAAAACGAGAAAATGACCTTTAAAGATTTTAGTTTGTACTTAAACCCGTCAAAAACGGTACTAGCAAACTGTAAAAATATACTCAACTTTAAGTTGATGAAAAAGGGGGGAACTTGTTATCGTTAAAGGATCGAATAATATGTTCAATGACACAAAAATCTCAATATTTTCAAAAATGTCCCTTAGCACGTTCTTCCACCAAGCTCTTCAATTGAAATGGAGGGGAAGTAATAGATTTTACTCAAAATACATTTTCAGGTTTTAAACTGATTCCTGCATAATAATATGGAATATATAAATAAAAAGTCTGGCCATTTGCTCGAAATTTCAGCCACACTAAACGTAAATTGCAAAGCATAAATCGAAAAATTTTCATAAATTTAGATGATTTAAAATATTTTTTGTCACGTCCATTAATTAAGAATATATTCCTACGTAAAAGCTTGTAATAATGATATAACCAGTTTCTTGAGAAACGTGCATGGTATTATATGCCTGTAAAAGCAATAAATTACGACGGGGGCTTCAATAGAGATTTGAATAACGTTTCATGACACTTTGCATTTTTAACGTTCCTATGTCACTTCACTCTTGCATTGAAAGAGGGGCACTTTGAGATTCCAGGGACCCAAAAGGAAGAAGAAAAAGAAGTTTCAAGAATGGATTAATTTACAGCTTCTAGTTCACTGGCCTCACTCGGAATGGGAGAATATAGAGGGAAAGTAAAGGATAGAGAACAAAAAAAAAAAAAATGTCGTAGCTCGAAAATAACGTCGTATGAGTCAGTCGTGATTGTTGTCCAATGATTGTAGCAACGAGGAAAGGCGTAAGTCGTAGACAGCTTGACTTCCTTGTTATTAGCGCATATAACAATACTTAAACTGATTGTATGTTAGTTTGGAAGAGGTAATTGTATGTCGTTTAAAGATTTTTCGCTTATATTTTGGGATTGGGATGTCGTACTAAAGAGCTTGGATGGTAACCCATATTTGTTAGGCATGCTAATTATTTTTAATATTCATTTGTATAACTGATGACCCATTTCTGAATCCAATTAAAATCTAGTTTTACCTAACAAGAAAATATGTAGGCATAAAATAAATACACTCCCATTCAATTAGTTTCTTAGATTACTTAAAATTTTGGTGGGTGGTCTACTTATTTTTTTGCACTTTTGAACAAAGGTTTTCAGTTTAATCAATGTAACAATGAATAATAGGTTTAGAGTATAAAAAATTATTCTTTGAAAAGAATTAAATTAAAAAGTAAATTTATTGTAAATTGGGACAACAGCCCAACTTATTTTTTATAAAATAACATTGAAATTGTTATTTTTTTTTTAAACCTTAGCATAATATAAAAACGAGTTTTCTTTACCATTGTTCCCAATAAATTTATAAAATTTAGTGGAATTGGAGTAAAATTACACGAGTCATAAAATGAAAACAATGGTTATAAATGTCGCTGGAAGCATAAAACAAAATTTACTACACCGATTGTTTTTTCCTCCCAATATGCAACATATACGACAAAAATCCCGTATCCACCTTCCATTATATAAAGTTCAACATCAAAAGAAAGCATTTGTTCGAAATCGAAAGAAACTAAACCATTCAACGCCTTTTTCAATCCCAGAAAGAAAACAGAACCAAAGAAACGATTTAAACCAAAATAAAAGCATTTCCAAATCTTCCATAACGCTTAGATGTCCGAACTTAATTACCATTTGGTATTAAGGCAATTTGACAACACCTCAAGTCCTCAATTGGGCGGCCAAAATCTTCCATTACCGTATAGGGAGAATTAGGTTATTGGTGAAAGCAGGACGCAAATCTCATTTGTTCGGTTTCCTGAAAAGAGAGACTCGATTGCTCCTTATAGGTGTGCGACAGGTATCTCGGGGCTTGGAGGCCTCAAATATTAATCAAAGCTTCGTGGGGGCAAATCGTTGCTCAAATTTCGAAACTTAAACGACTATAGAAATAATAGCTGTAAGTGTGTTAATTACTTCTCAAGAATTGCAGTATGGTAATGTTTTATAATAGGCGGATTTAAGCTTATAGATGTTATTAAAATGTCTTTAAAATCTTTCATGATTTGATACCTCATTGCAGAACACGGAAGAATATTTGAAGTTAACTACGTAATTGGATTCGATGGCACAGAACGCGTAGTCAAAGACATATCTGATACTTATTTATTACAAAGATGGTGATTCTGTTAATATAAAAATATGATACATTTCTTCAAATGATGAAGGTATAAGGGCGATTTAAAAATCATTCCCTCTACTCAAACTCAATCAATTAAAGTTCGAGTCAATTCTAGGAACTTAAGACTTTAGCTACGTTCTACCAGGATTTCGAAAGGTGTAAAGTCGCAACAAGAGATTGAACAAAACAACCCCTTCCACTATCTGGGACCGAATACAAAGATCGAGATCTTAGCAAAAGACCGTGATTATTCTTCCGCGGTGCCACACCACTTGGCAAATTGAGGCGCGTCATCAAGCGAGAGACAACAGTTGTTCGCTTGGAGGAGACAAAGGAGGATTCAATTTAGGCGCCTGTAATTGATGGTGCGAAGGATTCAAGGGACTTAATGTCGAGGGGTTAAGCGTGAATGCAAGCTAATGCCAACATCGCAGATTTGGTTAGGCTGAATTGATGTCGCATTAGAGCTCTAAACGAGCAGGGCTTGATCGAGGACAACTCAGAGTGTAGGCACACACATTTGGGAGGGAGGAGGGCTCCTTTACCTTTAGGATTGTCCGTAAGAATGGTGCTAATTGTTCGATGGGAGGGAGGAGGGCTCCTTTACCTTTATGATTGTCCGTAAGAATGGTGCTAATTGTTCGATGGGAGGGAGGAGGGCTCCTTTACCTTTATGATTGTCCGTAAGAATGGTGCTAATTGTTCGATGGGAGGGAGGAGGGCTCCTTTACCTTTATGATTGTCCGTAAGAATGGTGCTAATTGTTCGATGGGAGGGAGGAGGGCTCCTTTACCTTTAGGATTGTCCGTAAGAATGGTGCTAATTGTTCGATGGGAGGGAGGAGGGCTCCTTTACCTTTATGATTGTCCGTAAGAATGGTGCTAATTGTTCGATGGGAGGGAGGAGGGCCTCCTTTAAGTCCGGTGTGCTAGTGATATGTCCGTCGAGAATGGTGCTAATTGTTCGATGGGAGGGAGGAGGGCTCCTTTACCTTTATGATTGTCCGTAAGAATGGTGCTAATTGTTCGATGGGAGGGAGGAGGGCTCCTTTACCTTTAGGATTGTCCGTAAGAATGGTGCTAATTGTTCGATGAATCATTTTGCTACCATTTTATCGGTTTCCTTATAACATCGATCAAACTAATCACGTTAGGTCAATGTCTGAGTCGAAGTCAAGCTAAAAGCAAAGTGAGGAATCAGAAAATATTAAAATGTACCGAAATTTTACGGATCAACAGCATTTAGCGCGCTATATAATTGATAAAACTTAAATATAGAATTCCCTAAAACTTGGGGGCCCTAGTCCCGGGCCTTATGGTAGATCAGGGCTATTGGCGACGGGCGTCATAATTTCGAACCACAGTCAAGTGACGAACCGACACCTGGGTAGTCAGACTTATCGGGATTTGTGAGCACTAAATTTATGACTATATTGTTGTTGCCGATGATTGAATGTTATAAAAAAAAATCCCTTACAAAATCATCTTTATCCACACATAAGAAAATATATAGCGTTTTTAGACATAAAAATACTTAAGACCACATGTCTTGAAAATAAAATTTATTTTTATGAATAATTTCTTTGAAATCGCATTTATATTCCAGAAAGAAACAAAGTAATGTATTATTATCTTAATTCCATCTAAATAAAATTCAGTTTTATTATTTATTTCTGCATATAACGCAAATATTATTACTATTTAATTAGGGAGATAATTGTATAAATAACAAATTACGCATTCTTTAAACATTATCAAACACAGAGCCGGTGCCTACCGGCCGGTTACCTATCGTTATAACATCAAACATAAGCGAGATAAGGTGCTCTAATGGCAAGTAGTAATTGCATAAACGACCGGTTTCCTACCCATAAATTCGAATAGCAAACAGACTCTTTGTTCAAGGCCCTAATGAACACATTATACTTCTCTCTGTTCTTAAACGTCCTTAGCCTTGCGAAAGAATAGTATTATCTTACTAAGAGTAGAGTTCAAAAACAAGGGATGAGCATCCAAAACAGCTGTTTTATTTTTATGTACACCGAAATAAAAATGTTACACAATCGTTTAATTTAAATAGTTGTTTGTTATGAGTCCGCTGTGCCAGAAATAAAGTGAATGTAATAAGAAAAGTTATAAAACTACAATGAAATGTCTACTTATATATTTACCCTTTTATTTATTTTTTCTCTTTCAGTACCGTAAACTGGTGCAAGTTAAAAGTAATTTTTTGGCGCAATTTCTTTTTTCAGCTCCTCATGGAAATTATACTCGTTGAATTTTGACATAATGTCAAAATTGAATATAAATGATTTATATTCATGCAATTCAAATTGACCACGACTCATAATAATTAAAGTCGCCTTCACCCTAAAGCTTTTTTTTTATGATCTGTAAAACCAGTTTTCCTGCTAATTGATTTTCCAGGGGGGAAAAGCAAATTTCTCTTTTTAATACATAGTATAGATAAAATTGAATAGTTTAAGAGCCCTATGTATTTGAATTTTAAAAAGGGCCAAAACTACTCATTGGACAGTAACTGCACTGCATAACTTTTTGCAATATAATTACAGCAGCTCTAGACGAGTTAACATTACTTCATAGAATTTCACTAAAATCGTTAAGCTTATTTCACGACTAATTAAGATAAGTTAAAATTATACCATTGATTTACACGGCGCAATTAATAGCAACGGAAATTTGGCAAGACTTTTTTTCGACGTTCCAACATCTTACAAAAACCATAGTAACTCGATTCTCCATAACAGATTGCACAGAAGGACATTTAAAAGTGTCACTCAATTAAATCGCTAACAGATGGCAGTGATTTTTTTTTTTTAATATTTGTTTTTAAGCAAGTGGGTGTTGCCATACTCCTAAACTCTTTCGTGAACGACGCCTTTGAGAATAGAGACTAATATCTTTTTCAAGTTTCTGACATCTCCAGGAAGGTACTGACCTCGCATTTCGGGTAGATCGCAAGTAAAATAACAAATGTGACGCGTTTAACCCTTGTGTCCGCGTGCGATAAAAATCTGTTTCGTAATTTTAAAGGAAAAATGAGAAGTTTTACTTTAAAGTGTAATAAATGAGTCAGTGTAAAAAGGGTTTTTTTACTCAAGCAAAGAGTAAATGTTAGTTAAATATTTTATTATTTGCTATTAATTAGGAAAGGAGCCCAGTGGCTTAGTGGTATAGTGCTTCGCATTGCCACGCCTCAGGTCCGGGGATCGAATCCCGGATTGGGCGAGGTTGACCCATCCTTTCATCCCTTGAGTGGGTCGATAAAATGGGTACCAAGCATGCTTGGGAACTAAACACTGGGGGTTCCTGCGTGAGACTGACCACCTTGCCGAGACATATGCCTAGCACCCCAGGTCACGAAAGCTGAAATGGGCACGGCAGGCCTTGGCCCAGTAATGGGCTGTTGCGCCGAGGAGTTTAGTTTAGTTTTAGCTATTAGGAAAGCCAGTTAACATAATTAAATTAAGTAAATAATTGCTGATTTTTTATAATTTTTTGTTTTGTCTTTCAATTTAAGTAATTTATAAATAAAGCCTTTTTAAATACATGCTTGAGCGAACTTTTTAAAGTAATTATTTTACAAAATGCCCCTACCAATTACCCCGACCTTAAAAGTAATAAAGGGACTTTTTTTAGTTGCCTATTTTCATCTTGCTTAAAACTAGAACAATTGTTCACGAACAATAAAAAGTATTTACAAACAATAGTGACTAGTAATTAAAGACATGACATTTTCTCCTATTGTTTTTACTGTGTACCATTATATGAAACTTGTTAAGTTAAAGTCTACCAAATCAGATAAAAGTTAATTACAATCTTATACATAATTTTAGGTCACTGCATAACCTTCAATTAGAATGTTAGAAATATAAAATGTCTTGTGTTTTGCTTTTAGTGTAATATTGTCATATACTATATAGAGATACACTGTTAAAAATTTTGTGCTTGGTTTCACCATGATATTGGTTCCTAGTAGCTGCAACGGCTGAATGGTGAAACGTTCCACCATATTTTTGGTATTCGGTTGAACCATTTCTCAGGTTTTTGTTTCCAAATCCAGAAAAATGGTTCAACCAAACACCAAAAAAAAGGGGAAATATTTCACCACACAGCCGTTGCAGCTACTAGGAACCAATATCATGGTGAAACCGAGCACCAAATTTTTAACAGTGTACATTTTGGAAGTTATCTATTAAAATACTGAATTTTAAAAACATAATATCTCGAATCTTCAGAAAAATAAACATCAAGACAATACTTTCAAAACTAATAAAGGGTTTTCGTGATTTGTAAAGTTTTTTTTTTTTTTTGGTCTAAACATAAAATAATTTATTAAACATTTATAATGCAACTTTAGTTAGACATAAAGCACTCAAAGAAAAGGACATTTCTTTCCTAGTAAGGAAAGTAGTAATTTTGAATCTATTATCTGGTTATTGTAGCAATTACGCTGTCGAATCAAAGAATGAAATACAAAGGATACTTTTTTTACAGAAAATTAATGCTAAAAATGAAGTGTACTTCAAGAGTAAGAATTCAAGGACAAACACAACGATCGTAAGAAAGCACGGGACTGTGAATTTGGTTGAGTGATTGGTATGCAATTAGATCTTTTATATAAAATACGACTGTCAAAATCGCATGTCGCATTTATTGCACGATGCTTTTAAAAGAGAAAATATAAGTTATTAAGAGGCACGATTTTTCAGTTGTCCAAAGAGTGGTCAAATTGGAAAATGAATTAAAATTCTATCAATACGAATGAGAGAGTTTAAATTGAAAAGCAAAAAAACAATGGGAAAATGTAAGTTAAAAAAATTTAATATACTTTAGCCACATAAAAATACTAATAAAGTATTTTATTGCGTTTATTTTGGGTTTTAGATATAAAGATTGCCAGAACAACAGAGTTAAAGGAAAGGTCAATGAACAGAATGAAAAAAAATTTAATGTAAAGAATGTTCTGGTCAACAAACCAATCTTAATTTTTAGTGGCATTTCAATAAAAAACAATAAAGAAATAGATTTAATAAACCAACAATTCAATAAGACATTCCATACAAGACTATTTCAATAATAAATCATTTACTTGAGGAGCTTGCCTGGAAAATTTTATTCCCCCCAATTTTTTTTTCCAAAAACATTCGGGACAGAATTCGAGATACAGAACAGACGCAACTGTGGAACTAAAAAGGTCTTTATATTTTTGGGCCAACAAGTAAAAAAAAGCGCAACTACTCAGCCAATGAAAGCAACAAAATAAATACCAAAGGACCAAGAATCTGGCTTTGGTCCCATCTCGTCTTTTTCCGCTAGTAATTTCGATATTCCAATTGGCAACAGCTATGGGTTTCTATTGTTTCCCGGAGCTTGTATTTTCTCAGTCTGCAGCAGGCTTTTATTTGGTGACAGGTCGGATTTATTTAGACTCGAACGGTCTTTCCGGAGTATTTCGTCCCGTTTTCGTCCGTTTGACGTCATAGGTTGGCTCTCAAGAGACCCTTTTTTCATGCACGGTGACATTTGGAACAAGTTTAACCGAAAGGAACGAAACTACATTTTGTCAAAAATTTAGATACTACTCTATTTCTTGGTTATTATATTCGAAAAAAAAAATAGAATTTATTCAATATCATAGCAATAGATTTACATCGATTTAACAAAAAAAATGGGATTTCCTTTCCTTTTTAATTCTTTTGGTATGTTCCAATTAGGAATCAATGTTCAAAACTTTGGTCAAATTTAATAGCTTTAAATTTCGCGTTAACTGGGTTTTCTGCTCAGCTTCGAGCAGCTCAACCAAAGTATTTACAAAAATAACCTAGGCAAGTTTTCCTTAACTACAACCAATAAAAAAAGTGCAGTTAAAATTTTCAGGACAAAAAAAGTTCAAAGGTCAATTATGTAAAGGTAGTAGTTTGCCTGCCTTTTTTTTGACACAATTTTGGTAATATTTGACACAATTTTAACTAATTTTCTAGATTATTACATAAATTATGCATTTTTATGTGTCGAAAGAATTAATTTTATTCAGCTAAATTTAATTAAACTAGAATAAATACAATGAAATCGTAACCGCATTGTCTAATGAATTTTTGGAGGCAGGTCGGCTGCATTAATTTATACAATCTTTATTAACTTTTTTTCCGATTTTGAATATTTAAGTACCGTTTTCAAAGCCTTCTTTTCATGTTGTATAAATTCAACTGCCCTACTACAATTAGTATAGATAATTTAAAGTAGTTGTATCAAACTTGCGACTTACCGAAGTAAATAGCACTTGGTTCTTTTCAATCGATTAAAGGTTGGGATTTTTTTTTCTTCAAGAAGGTCTTTTCTCTCTTCTCTTCCAAACCCTACGATTGCTTCCACCAGTGCCAAGTCTTTGTATTTCGATGACAATCTATTACACGGTTTTATTTCATGACAAAACATATGTTGGTGAGTAATGCTATGACCGTGACTGACAAACACAACTGACATCTCCCTCCCCCAAAATTTTTTAGATGACTCTTTCTTAAAATAGCTATGAGTATAGTGGTTTCAAAAATTTTTAATTAAATAGGTTTATATTTAGATCTGATTTGCAAGTATGAGTAAAGATAGGGAAACTGGCAACATTTTATTTGAAATGGATACTTAATATTAAAAAAAGAATTCTAATCTTTGAGTTGTTGTATTAAAAAAGTTGAACTTAAAAAAAAAAACGAATTAAATACATTATTTGCAAAAGAATTTCAACATCAAGTGGAAGTCCATCTGCTGGAGTAAAATTGAAACCTCATTTTTATAAGAAATATAACTTAGAAATACAATAGAAAAGTAAAAGTGTTCAACATATTACTCGCCATCCTCTTCCTCCCACTCCAGGGTTGTTATGATTTAACCCGACCCGGAAAAACCCGGGTGGTTTTTTTTGAAAAAAACTCATCAAAAAAACCAAGTGGGCAATTGAACTTAAAATTGCCTTCACTGAAAATTAAAAGTAAAAACTTTTTATACATCCAAAAAATATACATTTCATTTTTCAATTAATATTTTAGTATTATTCTTAATATATTTTTACATTTTTGTACCTTCAATGTTTAAAAGGCATTTACAAATTTAAATTTATACTAATTATTTAACAATTAAATATAACAAATACCTTTTTTAAAATTCTAATTTAAATTTCT
The DNA here is from genome assembly GCA_019343175.1 of Oedothorax gibbosus. NCBI lineage: Eukaryota > Metazoa > Arthropoda > Arachnida > Araneae > Linyphiidae > Oedothorax > Oedothorax gibbosus. The sequence goes on from CM033280.1 coordinate 20,409,901, forward strand.
TGCATTACAATATTCCGGATTATAAAATTTTACACATACACAAACAAACAATAATTGGTTCTAGACAATACATTTATCTAACAACTATATGCAATTATTTTTCAATTGTGTTCTAATTTAAATTACATCATTCCTGGTTATCTCTCTCAAGATGTTCTGTTAGTTTTAAAAATTGTAATGTATTGATAAATAATTAAAACTTCCTTAAATAAATCACAAAATCCTGAAAAACACATCCAAAATACTGGAAAAAAAACCCTAAAACCCTGAAAAAAAAACCTAAAACCCGAAAAAAAACTAAAACCCAAGTGGGTTGGTTTTTTTTAACAACCCTGTCCCACTCTCTCTGAGCAAAAAGAATCGGCCGGTTGGGGGATATCCCCAACTATCCAATGTCAGACAAGCTACAACAAGCACGTTTCAGCATGTTTCCAACACTTACAAACATCAGGAGAATCATAATATCATGGGATAAGTTGAGAGGCGGTTGTGTCAGCGCCAGTTGTGCGCTTTTTAAGTGTCGATTCGTGCTATGATTCATGTGTTTTTAAAGTATTATAGGATAACCAAAATCAAGGTAAATGAATATTTATTCATTATTTATTTAGTACAGTCGAACCTCAATAACTCGACCTCCAATAAGTCGAATAATCCGCTTACTCGAACTTTTGATCAAGTCCTGAATCATTTCTATACTTTTCTATAAAAAAAACCTGTCTCGATAACTCGAAGTGAACACCTTCAAGTCGAAGTTTTTGTGATAGATTCCCCCTATATTTAAACACAATTCAGTTCAAAACTTCAAAAATTAGGGGACTTGGTGAATGCCAACAACCTTCAAAAATACAAACAAAAAATATCTGGGGTTTTTTTTTTCAAATGATATTTACATGGTATGTATACTAATTAATAAGTAATGAGGCCAAATTTTGTTAAAGTTGAGTTTTTATAAACCTTTTGACCCCATTATTCTCTTAATGTTTACATAGGCTATTAAAAAATTGAAATGCTACAACTACAGTATTATGGCACCTATCAAACCATGTCGACCCATCCTAAGTACCAGTAGAGAGGAATGGGAAGTAACATCGATAACTCGAACTTCGGATAAGTCGAATATTTTTGGGGGTCCCCTGGGACTTCGAGTTATCGAGTATTGACTGTAGTTATTTTCCTATTTTAATGCAAAATTAAATTTTTAATATAAATGTAATTAAAAGATTAACTCTTCTAATGAATCAAACCTACGGAGATCGCAAATACAATCTACACTGCTAAAAAATTAGGGGGACTCATGGTTTAAACCCTTTCACCCCTAATGATTCATTTGGTATCATCAGCTTGCGATTTTTTCTCTCACTAAGTTGAGCTCGCACCTATTTATCGTTAGATGGAAGAATCATGTCTTTTGAAGAATTAAATAATGTTTGTTTTAATTAAATGAAAATATGAAAAAAATGGTAAAATAAAATTCACTCCCAAAAAATTTTATGAAATAAATTGACCCCAAATTCTTCACGCTTGCATTCTTATACATTTAAAAATTGATTTTACCTTTTTTTTTCAAATAAAGTTTTGAAAAAAATTACTGTTATAATTTATTCAAAAATTATGATTCCAATATTTCCCCCCTTAAATTTTACTTAAAAAATTAAGATTTTTTTCCGTTTTTTACCATTTAATTCTGGATGCATAATGAATCTATTTCAAAACGTTTAGATTTTTATAATAAAAAATAAGTTGAAGCTGAAAGGGTAAACAAAAGTACGCAAAGTGCTCCCCTAATTGTTTTGAGCAGTGTATATTTAAATAAGTTTAGTAAATGATTGACTCATTAATTGATTTAATCAAACAAATTAATTCCCTAAAAAAACTTTTACCAAATTATAATTAAAGAAAATAAAGATGGCCGCAAAACGAAACATCGAACGGCACAAAAAACCACAGAAATAATAAAACTATACTATCTCCATGCTTAAAACTACGCTTTAATTCGTTTCTATCTGTTTTTAATCATCGAAACTCGATCGGAATGTTTACAGAATGTGCGCACGTCTTTCACAACCAGACTCGCGCTTCGATATTTAATACCATGACCAGCAGCAAAATAAAAAAAAGGAAAATTATTTGTCTTAGAGACTAAAAAATTTTATTTAAAAAAAATCGGGTCAAGATAGTTGCTGAGCTAGTCAACATCAGGAATTGCGCGATCTCGTGTGTCCGATACTGGAACGATATTACATGGGTTGTAGTAATAAGAAATCGCTGGAATCTTTGGTTTACATACCTTAGTCTATCGTCGCGTGATAACATATATTTTGTTCATTCTGGAGTATAAACAAAGTCGCAGGGAGAGAGATATCGTGAGGAGAATGGAGAATAGTTTTGGATTTGTTGTAGAAGTTGAATAGAGTTTGCAAGGAGTTTCTATTTATTTTTTTAATTTTGAATTTATGGGTTAAATTTAACATTTTCCAGAAGGTAATAAAAATAAAACAGACCTCCAATTTATTAATAATTAATTAATGTATTTAATTCAAAGTACAGATAAATAAAATAGTACTTTCCTTGATTAAATGTTCATATTTTTTAAACATAATACTTAGCTTGAAAAGTTTAATAAAATAAAGAATACAAAGAATTGTATTAAATCATAGATAAACTTAATTTTATAACACAACGCATACAAAAAAATAAACTCATCAAATGTCAGCCTTTCCTATACTTTACACACCAGCCACCAGTTATATTGTAAAATTTAATTTAGAAAGGAGATACACCTAATAAGTCAAGATGTTAAAATAACTGTAGTTTTTTTTTACCAGTTCCTATAAACAAATTCGGAAAATGTAAAAGAAAATTATAACTTGATAATTGCTATTGATGTTTTTTTTTTACGTTTCTCTGACCGAAAAAAAAATTATATTTGTGAAATGGCATCTAAAAAAATTATAAATGTTTTGTTAACTTTATTTGATTTTATAAAATTACTTGTTTTTTTCTATTTTTAATTGTTTGATGAAAAAAATTCTAAATATTTCCATTCAAAGACAAGACATGTTATTTGTATGAAATGGAATACTTTTTACAATAACTTTCTAAAAAAAGATACTGAAACGTAGAACATTAGTTAAATAAAAATAACCCCAAATCACACCACCCTTAGTAGCACCAACATCACTCAATAATAACAACAGATCTTAATTACAACGGCCGCGGACGAGAACAAAGGCGAAACCGAGATCACGTGACCCCTTGTGTTGTTCGTGCCCCACCCACGCCCATTTATTCTTTATTTTTTTGTTCTTTTTGAGGGGGAAGAAAACGGAAACTACCTGTTAGGAAAAACAGGTGGACGCATCCACATTACCGTTGGGGATACGTATGAATGAATTCTCGAGTCATGGCATGACATAATCCAAGTATTTACTACGGACTATTACTAATTTACGATGAGAGGATTTCTTATTCTTATTAGATGCTGCCAACTGACGGAGTTATTTATAGTTTCTGATTTAGCATGTTCAGTGATAGATTTTATTGTTTGAGAATTAGGTCAGATTTTTATATGTTACTATATAATTTATTGGTAGGATAAATTAGATAATTTCAAATTTAAATATAAGCAGACAGCTCGACTTACTTTCTCTTCTTCGCATACTCATTTATGACTTTTTTTAAGGTGCACTTCGTCTTTTGATTATAAACACAATATTTTAGGTGTTTTTTTTACAAGGGTTCCTACTTTCTACAGGATTTTGGAAAACAAATTTCATGGGGGAAAAAATTACATATTTATCACGAAAAAAAATCGAAACATCATTTATAAAATATAAAAGTTCTAGAATTAAATTTTCTAGGAGTCGATCATGGAAACACTGACATTTTACATTTCTTTGACATTCGGATAGGTTATTTGGTGTAAAAATGCGTATTATATTAATATTCGGATTTGAAACGGTTGTGAGACTCTTTTACATGTTAAAATTTCACCTCTCAAATCATTTTGTCGCCGAATGATATTAAACTATCTCTATGCATTAAACCCTAGTAAGATATCATTTCAAAAACATTTTTTTTTTTCAGAACCAATCGTCAAGTTAATATGTCCTTCAAAGAAAGACATTCAAGTTTTAACCTTATTACCTACAGTGGCTTCACTACTAACACTAAATTGGCTGCGGTATTAATATTTCACATCACGTAGCAACAATGGAATCGCTCAAAAATTAGACCGATGATATAACATGTTATTAACCATCGGTAGGCAATTACACCGGTCTTGTAAAAGCCACGCCGCCCTCTATCGCTACTCTGCATCGGAATATAATATTGTGGATACACAGGGACTGCTCAAATAATAATGAAATTACAGGTAGGGCATCTGATCGTATCTTTGGTGTGTGTTATAATAATAAAAAAAAAGATACATAGTGGCTGTGGTGTATGTGTGAGGGTTAAAATGTTCGGATATACAGGGGCGTAGTCAGTATAGGGCTGAGAGGGCTGCAGCCTAGCCTGACTAGATATGTTTCAGTAATTAAATTTTCAATTATGAAAAATATTGTTTGGTTACTTAATAATTGTTTTCGATTTAAAAGTTTGAAGAGCTAGACTCTTCCCGAAAGAAAACTTTGACTACACCACAGCGGATCTATGGTAAATATCTACGTGTTGGATGGTAACTTTTTTCGAATATATTTATCTAAAATTTTGAAATGCGGCAAGGGGGAAAAAAAATTAAGGATTTGTTTTGATACATAGATTTAAAATATATTAAAAAAGTGTTTACCCACAACATTTTGACAACTGAAGAAGAAATTTCTGAATAAGAAAGAAAAAGTCTCCGATATGCAAGCAATGCGCAAATCTGATACACCCTGATCCAAAAGTAGATTTTAAAAATGTCGTTACTACGCGATTGATTTGCTATATTACCCAATAAAACTAAAATAATATTTTCTCCCCCCCCCCCCCTGCTCTATAAAAAAATCAAGCTAGATGCTCTGCAATATTTCAACATTGACACCAAAACATGAAGCCAAAACTCCATGATTTACAACAGAACCCATCACCCCACTCCATCTTGTCCAAAAACCTTCCAAATTTTCCAAGACGCGAAACGGCGGGGGCACACGTGTAGGGGGCCCTCTATGGGGGTGAAGGGGCCAAAACGATTTTTCTTCTGCCCTCCCCCTCGCTCCCTAAACAACACTACATTTTCTTCCTTCCTTCCTTTCCTACCCCCTTTTCAACCAAGGAGTGTGCCCGGGGTGAAATCTGGACAAGCAACAAGAAGTGGAAGAAGGAAAGTTTTGCTTCGAATAAAAATGGCGGGAAGATTGTTGGTGTTCTTTTTTTTCTTTTAAAGGGAAGTAGGTTTTTGATTTATTTTTAAAGTGTAGTGTGCAAAGGGTAATTTAATATATTGCAATTTTGTTTATTTGTGAATCGAAACCTACTGCCTGCAATAGAGATGTTAACCCACAGAAATCAACCCATTAAAATAGTATATGTAATTATCTTTTAGTTAAATTCTTTGTTGCATAAGGGGAAAAAAATATTCAAAATACAGCTTAATAAGGAATGCATAAATAACCAAACGAAACAGTTTAATCTACAGTAAGAAAATAGTTATCTGTTTAATGATCTTTGCCAAATTTGTTAATTTCTGCGCAATTTAAGTCAAGTGTTTTTGTAAACTATTAGCTTTTTGAAGGTAAATTAATTCTTAAATATAAAAAAATACTGTACACGCTCAATACTGTACATGAAGTTGGTTACGGCTATTAATAATTGCTGTCATTTTAGGAACACTGTAAAACATTTGGTTCTATACGGTTTGCTTGTGCAAATAAAACTTTAAAAAATTTTGAAACTTATTGGTGTAGCATTAACGTTAACAACAATCAGTTTTACACTTCAAGAAGTCTATGTTCGATAACCAACAACAAAAAAATATATATATATATAATTCGCCTTATTATAACAAATAGAAATAATCAAATTATCAGTTGAAAATTATGATGCAAAAAACTTACTAATATAAGAATAAATCACTCGCTACTTTTAATTTCTGTTCCCAAAAAGTTCCAATGCGGTCTTAAAATTTTTATCAAATCAAAACAAACTTTTAAGTTTCTTAATAGATAGTACTTTCTGGTTCAGATTTACAAACACATCAATAAATTAAATTTGCTTAAAAAGTAAAATAGTTATAAATTAGTCCCTTAGTTGAAAGAGAGACTATGTTTTAAAGTACATTAAAGATTAGGTGTTAACTGCAAATATAATTTATATGCACTGCAAAACGAATTAGTAGGTTTTCAAATTCTTAGAAACGAAACTAAAATATAAGTTAAAAACGCGCCGAAAAAAAATATAAGAAGCTACTCACCAACTCAACTCACGCCCAAGAAAACCGTAAAAAAAAGCAGACGAATATCAAGCACTTTTAAGTTTATGCACCAAACTCGGATCCAAATGCAAAATTATATTCCTTCCTTCAAAAATCTAAACACAAATGCAGGTATAAATCCAGAGGGTCAGTTTTCGTTTAGAACAAAAAAGATGCACAACAGATGCAGAAGAAAAAAGCACGCTCTTTCGAATGTTCTTCGCGATGCTGCTTTTTTGCTGAGTTGCCGTGTTTGTGTGTACGCTTCGGAGAGTCTCAAGGTTGCTATAACAACGACGCCAAAATTTAATGCCAAGGAGCGCCAAGTCACCAGACTGTTTACTTTCGCATGTTATTTGTTTGTTGCACCTGTGGCAGTGAAAGTTTTATGTGTGCTTTTTTTCCGTTTATATGTTTGTAAATAAATCTGGTCACAATGAATGGGTGTTGGTTTTAAAAAGACGTTGGAAATACATCTTTATATTAAGTAGAAATAAATTACCCGTTAAAATTATTTCTTGGAACTAATTTTATAAACTTATCTTATCGAATTCCCAGAAATTAGTTTCAAATACATCAAGGATCCAGAAAACTCCTGGAAATAATTTGGAACACCAGAAAATATCAAAATTGCGCATTTGTTCTTCGAAATACAAATAAATTTAGCAAATGATAAGTAATAATTATTGAATTTTCGATAAAATAGTTTAATTTTGACTTTTAAAAGTTTAATATAAAACTAAATGCTCTTTTTGGCGCATTTTTAGATGCAAGAATTTGTATAGAATCAGTTCTAAATGACACTTTCTGTTACAAATCTATTTGCTTTTTTTATATAAATAATTATTTGGCATATTTTTATTAAAATATTATTTGGGTAGTTTTATTCAAGTCATTCAGGACATCTTTTATAGATATCGATTCTGGAAGGCATCGTGCTAAACGAAGTTGTCTGAGTCAATTGTAAACAATGGGATGTTTTTTCGCCAATGTGCCGTTACTATGGTTTACTGGTTTTCTTATGCTTAAAATCAAACTTTAAAATGGATTGAAATGTGTTCAAATGCTAAGAAAAATGGATATTTTAACAAAAAAAAATCAGGAACCTTCAGTCTTCACACGTTTATTTGGGATACTAATTTAGAGTCTAAACTTTCATTTTTTGCTTTCTAACTTTAGAAAATACTTAATACTGAAATATTTTTAATGCTTTAGTTTGCATAATTTTTTACGTCTGTTAAATAAATAATTGGTGAAATTTTATACGGGGAAAACAAAAAAAAACTTTTCGTTTGAAAGTATAGAAGATTTACTGAAGCGTGAGAAAACAATCTAAACTTATTCAATTTTCAGATGTTTCATGTTTGCGGACAATCCCTGGAAGCAAAATAGTAAATACTTTCCCTCACATTTGCACGTGTACAAATGCAACAACATTATTCCTGCACGTGCAAAATTGGAAACATCACAGCTGCAAAACTTCTATAAACGTTCGTCATCCAATTCTTGGCGATAACGAGCCAATTCTAGCAATCCTCTTAGTTGTTGATAGTGAACGCCAGTCTCTCCTCTAGCCAATCGGAAGGGCCGGCAAAAGCACGTGTTACGGTGGAAGCTGAGACGTTTTTTTTTGTATTGCCCCAGGGTTCGCGACTTCAGGGGAGAAAGGGGGGGGGGTCAAAGAAATGTGAAAGATCAGTAAAATAATTTCTTTTATACTTGTTTTTCACATCCAGCAAGTTTCGACTGCAATAAAATTGTATTGAAAAAAATTCTCTTAAAATACATTAAAAAAAATTATTATATCCCAATGGGGTTGTTTCATGCCGTTAATGGCAACAGCTCAAGCACTCTTGTTTTCATTTTTTTTTGTCTTGAATTACTTTTGTTTCGGAATTACTTCCAAGGCATTTTTTTTGCACAATAGTCAATAAACGTAATTAGATTAATTAAACAACGGTGATTCTTGAAGCAAAAACTATTTGCGACAAGAATCAACGTTATTTTCTTCAAGTATCATGCGCAAGGTTGTGATATTCTCCGAATATAACAGAATTAGATTTAAATACATAAAAAAAATACTTCACATGTTTTTGTCATTGAAACAAACAAAAAACAACTGTTCCTCAAAAATATTTTTTTCCTTCACAGGAAGGGAGAATTTGGTTGATGGTAGGAGGGGGGTAGAGATCTGCAATCTTGTTTTTGGTCACCTTTGGGGGTCGTCTTCCGATTCCAGATGAGAGATAGATGGAGACAAATGGACGTGTGCCCTTCCAAAATTATATCGTCTGAGATTTTAGGGGGGGGGGGGGGGGGGAAATAATAACCGGTTTTTGTAACGACCCAGGTAGATTATTCGGTCGTAAAGAGTAGCTCGTCGGAATTATGTCGTAGAGAAGAAACAAATGTCGTTGGAGATTTTGTATGAAACAAATAAGACGTCAAAATAATGTCTTTTCGACGAGATACTTATGCAATCGCTTTTTGAAATGGGCAACTCCTCAAAAAAACTACTGCACTAAATTTTCGAGGTTTTTTTTTTTTACGACTAACTTGTGGTGAATTGGGCCTTTACAATCCGAAAACGAAACTAGCTTCGTTATGAAATTTTTTTGATTCATTAGTAGTATTTATGCATTTAATGATATTAATCGTCATATGTATTTATATATTTAATAATATCAATCGTCAAAGAAATTAAAGGGCAATTCCATAACAATGTCAACTTTGATGAAATAGAATTTTTTTTAATTTTTTACAAATTAAGTTTAAATATATATTCCAAGTTTTCAAATCATGGTTTAAGAAAGCAGGACGGTAAAGGACATGTATTCACATTTCCCGAAAAAGAAGATCGATTCCTGATGGACAAAAAAGATTTGTTGGCTCTGCAAATTCAGCCAGCATTTCAACTAGTTGCAAATCGTCCTAGATACGTGTTTGAAAAACCTTTCACATGTGAATAAATGTATCTAATGTAATATTTAATATCTTATGAGTATTCTAGACTAGATAATAAAAAAATAATAATAAATTTATTACTTTACACACTTTTAATTTAATATATATTTCTGAAACTTTTAGTCATTCCGTCACGTCAAAGGACAGATAAGAACTTAGACCATGTTACAGATAGGTTGCTCTAAATTATAATTTTACATAGCTTATATATCATATTTAAGATATGCATGTTTAAAAACTTAATGTATTTTTAATTAACAGAAATGTTCATTTTTAAGTACCAGGATGCAGTCGTGGTTGCAAAACTGTCATTTCGTCACACAAAACGAAGTCAAAAATGAAATAATAAAATACTTTTTAAAAAAATTCAACTTTTTATTATCTTTGAATCCTTAACAGTATTATATAAACTGAAAAACCAATTTTCCTTTGAAAATAGCTTCGTGGTAATTGTTTTACTTCAATTCTACAATTCAAAATGTCATTCCGTCACAAATGGAATTGCCCTAAAATAATTTTTTTTCGTAAAGATATAGAGCCAACATAACTGTACCCCAATAATACATATAATGAAAACACCGTTTTACAATTGATATGCTTTTACAATGAAAAATATATATTTCTTTGACATGTATATTATAGTTTTATGAAAAACGTACATTAATAGATACCTTTAACAAATAAGAATACATTTAAGATAAAGTATGGTTTTGAAGCAAGAATGCTTTTCAGAATAGAAAATTATATTAATATCAATAAAGGTTTATAAGGTTTTATAAAAAAACTGTCAACTTTCTAAAAAAAATAATAGTTAAAATATCCAAACAAAAAGTAACATACCTGGTTTTTTTTATTGAGCAGCTGTTGCAAAAACTGTTTTTAGAATAAAACTTGTATGATGCTGCACCTTTCATTTTTGACTCTCCTCTTGAATTTTTTTTCTTGGGGTCCCAGTTGAGTGTTGAAGGTTAATTGTTTTTGCCGTGTGGAGGGGTTAACTGTCGTTTTGGCTAGTAATTAGAACCAAAAAATAAACGTTTTTTGGAGTTTTGGGGAAAAGGTAATGTAGAGTTGGTACTTTACGTTCTTTTGCTAATTTGGATCTAATAGACCAAAAAATTAAGGATTCCAACAAACTCGTCTTTTGGCGTTGAGTTGAAATATCGTCGCACTAGGGCTACACGAGAGCAATTGGTGACGGGAGTCGAAATTTAGAACCACAGTCAAGTAACGAGCCGACACCCGAGTAGGTACCCAACGCTACTTTAGAAGCGACATCGTACGCTGCGTTGCCACTTGGAGCATATTTCACTTCCACTCCCTCTATTCGTTGGAATTTATGGCTGCACAGACCGTTTAGAGGTTTATATATTTTGGTCTTTCGCATGAAAAACAAGAGCCTTACCAACTGGGCTCCCAGCTCTCCGTCTTTTCGTGTATGTTTATGATTAAAGTTAAATTTTTACATCTTAGTACAGCTCTAATACTTAAATAAAATTCCAAATTATAGAACAGCTATGATATAATGACCGGTCTCGATTTGGCGATTTACGTTACGTTGCCATTCAGCGAAAATGTCCAAACGTGGTAAACATTCCACTTCATATTTCATAAAATGAGATAAGTAAAGCGTTAAATTTTCAAGCTCGCCAATGAACAAGGAACTCCAATACCTGTCGAGTGTCATAATAAGGTTTGATAATATGCGAAAAATGGTCTGCCATAGAACATTTTAGGTTTTAAAGTTATTGAAATTATCTTATAAGGCATACAATTTCCTTTAAATGTGTATTGATTTATTGAGCGGTACTAGAAAATCATGTAGTGTTACACACTCCTAGTTTTTATATCTAAATAGTAAAAATTATATATTTTACCCTTTTTTTTTCACTCAGAATAAAAATCATCATCTATTTTCTTATTTCGCGGAAACGCGGCACTATATTCCATAGCAACCTGACTCATTCTTTGTATTTGCCTCGCCTTACAAATCTTTAGGTTTGACAAAGTCGTAAGTGTTACTGAATTGATTGAGTTAAAAAACCTGTCAAGCTAGCTATCGGTTAATTACAATTTAAAAATCTTCGTAAAAATAAAAAATAATAAACTTTATTTGTAAGAAAGTCTATAGGCATAAAATTTTGACATTGAGAATTATTAAATTTTATTTTTATAGGAAAAAGAAAAGTAAAAAAACGAAGAAGTAACAATATAAAGGTTAAGTTTTCATTAATATGAAAAAGTATAATTAGTTAAAATTATAAATTACGTGTATTGCTGTTCAAGAAAGCTGTTGAGAAGTTTGTTGATGGGAAATGTTCAAATTTATTTATTTAATCTTTAGAAGATTTCAATTTTTAAAGGGGTTTGAAAATGAGAATGAGGTTGAATTATCGTCGCACAAGAGCTACACTTGAGGGCTTGGCGACAGGCGTCGTAATTTACAGAGTCACAGAAAACGTTAGAAAGAAATAACTTCCTTAAATTTTTAAATATAAATCTCTACTTCAATTTTAATTCAGATAAATTTTCCTTAAAGCCTATAAAATACAAAGACGATTTTTTTTTACTAAACTATCATTCACATTTCTGACAAACCAACTCTTCCGAATATACATAAGGTAATAATAGGTTGACGAGCCGTATGATTCAGATCCCGGCAGACAGAAAAACATCAATACCAGACACCCCCAATCAACAGCACGTATCTCGGCGTCTTTCGGGTCGATTTACCCGGGTAAAAAACCCTCCTTTACCCTATCTATTAACTGTATCTTGATGGGGGAATTAAACCTGCTCACGAATAAACAGCAGACGCCAATATGCCGGCTACTGCTTTTTGATGTCCATAGAGACGTGTAATATGGAAGTCGTGTATTATATGGTACTCTGGTAAGGAAGTAATCAGTTTGTTTTGATGTACCATGTACCGAATGGGGGGGGGGGTAAAAATAATGGGATTAAGCGTAAATTATAAAGTAAAGACATGCAATAGAAATATTAAGAAGATATGCACACCGTTGTCAATGCATAATTAAGTTTGGATTTTTTTTATGCAAAATATCAAAGTTATACCACCGAAAATATTTTTAGAAATTTTTTTGCAGTCTTAGATGTATAATAAAAAATCTAAAATTAAAAAAAAACAGTTAAATTATATTTTTCTAAGTGGTGCGCCCTGTGGTGTCCCTGTGGATAACAATGTAACAAATGTAATTCCAGAAAGACCAAAAATGAAAACAATACCGCTGGAACTGTTGCCACTCACTACCTGAAACATGCCCATTGCACCAAAAACAATTACATTAAACGAAACTCAACACATCTAAACACTTTTAGAAACCTGTAATCTGTAATTTAAACGAATACATGAAGAGGGGGAAAAAGCCCTTTGTAGACAAAACCTACACCTGGAAGAACTAAACTACTGAAAATAAAGTTTGTACAGAACATTCGTTTCAGTAAGGTATAAAATGTTGTGCAATTCCAAAAGGACTAAGAATGAAAACTACCATTGGAACGGTTGCCACTCACGACGTGAAACAAGCACCAAAATCAATTCTTATACAAACCCTACACACCAAAACACTTTTAGAAACCTGTAATTTAAACGAATACATGAAGAGAAGAAAAAAGTCATTTAGTAGTCAAAACCTCTGACTTCGTTCATTTCGTGGCCCCTGATCCCCAGGGTATATTGCAGTGCTCGCCCATTCTAATTACGAGAAACATTCATCTCACTTCAGTTCCAGTGCAAAAAAAGAATGAAAATAAATGTCGTGATTTTTCTAAATGGTGGAAGCGGTAGGGTGCTGGCGCTTTCTAAAGTGATTTTTGTCTGTAGTTTTGGGTTTGGCACAGAGAATATAATTGAAAGTTTGTGTTTTATTTTGTAGAAAAGATTAACTGAATACGACCTTATAATTGATTTGCCTCATTGTAAAGTATAGTCAAACCTCGATAACTCGACTTCCTATAAGTCGAATAACCCGAACTTTTAATCAAGTCCCGAATCATTTCTATACTTTTAAAAAACTGTCTCGATAACTCAAAGTGAACATCTTCTAAGTGGAAGTTTGTGTGATAGATTTCCCCAGTAAAAACCAATTCAGTACAGACAACACCCTAACTGTGTTAAAAATTAGGTGACTTTGTGAATGCCAACAACCTTAAAAAAATACAAACAAGAAATAACTGCTTTTTACAAATGAGATTTACATGGTGTGTATACTAATTAATATGTAATGAGGCCAAATTTTGTAGTTTCTATAAGCATTTTGCTGACCCCATTCTTCTCTTGTTGTTTACATAGGCTATTAAAAAATTGAAATGCGTACATCTATAGTACTGCGGCAAATATCAAACCATTTCAAACATGGAAAAGATGAGGAATGGAAGGTAACTTCGATAACTCGAACTTCGGATAAGTGGAACAACTCGAACGGAATAACTGGAACTTCGAGTTATCGAGTATTGACTGTAGTATAAAACAAGCACTATAATTTATAATTCTTCCTAAACTTACTTCATTGAGAAAAATATAAAAATATTCTAAAACTTTAAGTACGTTAATAAAAGTAGTGGTTAATTTAGTTTTGAAGTTGTTAGGAGTTTTTGTTGTTGAAAAGTTCGTTAATAACTATGCAGTCCACTCTACGGTGCGTACTGTCATGCATCTATATATTTTGTGAAATTCAAAATTACTCTTTCATTAAAGATTAAACGCACGCAAAATGTCTGATTTTATACTATTCCTTCTACTGGTGAACTCCCAATGGACAACTAAGTGATCCAAAGGGAATTTGTAGCTTAGGAGCGAAGCGGTCGAAACGAAATCGTGCAGCTATTAAAGTTGAGGAAAGCGAAATATTGGAGAACTAGATAGGTAGGTAGGTTTGAATTATCGTCGTACTAAAGACGAGGGCTATTGACGGAGCGTCGTAATTTAGAACTACAGTCAAGTGACAAGCCGACACCTGAATAGGCACCTAACGCAACCGTTAAGGGCGACATCGTACGCAGCGATGGGACTTTGGAGCATATTTAACGTGCACTCCTCTATACGGGGTATTATTCGTCGGACATTTTGGGCTGCACGGGCCATTTATAGGTTGGCAGTTATTTTGGCGATGCCCGGACCCGAAACTGGGACTTTTCGCTCCCCAGCCTCCGGAGAACGTAGAGATATTCTGGGAGCAAAGCTCCAAATGGACAGTTAAGGGGCCCAGGAGCTTTTAAAAGATTGCGAAGCGGTCAAAATGTAGCTGTGCAGCAATTCCCAGGGCCTGATCCTCTATAAGGCCCGTTAGGCCCGGACCTAGAGCCAACAAATTTTAGTGGCCCCTAAATTTCAGTTTCCTTTATGAAAAATATTGTGGCTCTAAGTTTTAAGGCCTTTGTTTTTAGCTTGAATTTGATTTAGTCATTGACCTAATATGATTAATTTGATTGGACTGTTATAAGGAAGCTGATAAAATAGAAAAATCTGACACATTGACCAACTGCCCCTATCATTACGAGCAATCATAGCAAAATTTTCCGTTAAGAGGCCCACAAGATTTGTTGTGCCTACAGTCTGTGTTTTCCTAGATCAGAAGCCCTGACAATTCTTGGGGGAGTGTGGATTGGAACGAGCAGTGGAATCACGGGAGAGCATTGAGCTAGAAGGGAAACTGGAGTGAGGTGTCAGCGAGCCGAAAACCCACTCACACCCTTTTGAGCGAACAGGACAGAAAAGGACTATTTTCCCTGCACTTGTATGCAATGCTTGTATGAGACCCCTCTATCATATTGACTTAGGCTCCTAAATGTATTTTAACATTTTTAGTTCGAAAGAAATTAACTTTCTTTAACTTTAAATTCCAACTTTTTTAAGAAATAACCATGTGGATCACTAACTAAGAACCAGCGAAGACGAACCCACAATAGCGAAATAGGCAAGTTTCTAGGTTTTCTGCCCGGTTCGTTTCTGCTGCAGTGCCGTGTATTGTATTCCTCCGCGTTTCGTTATTGAACCGGCTCGTTTGCTGCCCCGTTCAGTGAATCACACACCTGACTCCACGTTTGTTCTAGCTCAATGTGGGAGAGAAGTTTCCTACCTGTATGCAAGCGACTGCCGAAACGCAGCGAGCGGCTGAGAAGCCTCTAGTTAATATTCAACAACAAATAACATAAGCCATAAATCAACGTTAACTACTTGCAAATCCTTTGACAATGGTTTGCATCACCAACCAAAATATAATCTTTTAAGTCTTCTGCAAACAAAAAAATTAACTTTCCCTCAATAGTAATTACGACATAATGAGGGTGGTATCTACTTTCCGAATGTACTCTCATCATTTAAGTAATTGCAGATCTGAGTAATGCTACGGGGGGACCAGAATGACAGCTACAGGATATGGGTCTACCTAAGTAAAAACGACCCAAGTCCATTTTGATTTGGACCACTTTATTTCTGCAAGTTGCATGAAAGACCCTTTATTACTCGAACTGGTTAAATCTCTATACATGTAATAGAAAAGGGTTTGTTGTATCACGTTTTAACTCAGGATATAGGTTCATTTTCTGCAAATGTACAGATACAGATATGAATGTTTCAGACAGGGCCCGATTTACAACTTTAGAGGCCCTGGGCGACAGCAAAGTTGGGGGCCCCGAACACACCGCTATAAAATATTCGTGTGTATATTTCTACATTTCAGAGTGCACCAAAAATTAGCAGCAGTATATAGCTTTTAATGCATGCTCAATCCCTCCAAAATTAATTATTTTTTGTGCAGTGATTAATTCTGAGTTTAAACACTATTTCATGAAACTTTTCATAAATTTGTATTTTTTTGCCTACTTCATGCCTAAAAAAAGTTACATTTGGGGCTGTTATATTGAGCATAATTGCTCCCGAAAAAAGATTGGGGGCCGCTAAAAGTAGGAGCCCCTCCCGTTTGCCTTGCCAGACATCAGGCCATGATTTCGGACACTTACGTTTGAAATCCAATCGGACATAGGTCGTTTTTTGCGGTGATATGCTCGTCCGAAAGTTGAGTTTCCAAGAAATTGTCCCTGTAATGGACTGTTATCAATTCAATGGAAAGGATGAACCTTCGGTATAGAAAAAAGAGCCACGCCCAAAGTCGTTGTATGTTCTTTTTTTTTTTTTTAATTTAATCCAGATGTCTAACAAAAGAGTTTCCTATACTGAATCCGAAACTGCTGCTCATTTTAGAAAATAGTTTATAAATGATAGAAAACTGTTTTAGTACAATCTGTAAAATTATCATTTATGGTTAATAGTTATAGTTTAGATTGAAATAACGTCGCACAGTGGTCTGGGAGCGGCCAAAATGCCAAATTTCGAAGTGTTCGCAAAATGCAAAATGAATAGATATTTAAATTAATAGATAATTGAATAGTAAGATTACCAAATATAAATCATTAAAAATAATTTTTTTGATGTATTTATAGTTACGAAAAGTCAACAAATGAAAAATAGCCCGTTTTGAGGCGATACAATTGAATTCAAAATACACAATTTATAATTTTATTACACAATTTTTTTGCATGTTTTTGAGTTTTATAAAAGGTTTTATTTTATTTTAGATGATTAAAAATACAAAATAATTTTTTAATTAGTTTTTGATTTTAGTTTCAAAAATACTATGTTTTTAAATATTTGAAAGAGTGCAACTTTCTTGCTCCACTGTGCTCCAAAGTCTCATTAAAATTAACTATTTTTCCAAATCTTATATAAAAGATAAATCTAAATTTCAGCTGCGGAAACGTACGGAAACCATAATTACAAACAGAAGTGTCAAAATCTAGCTGTTCCAAAATCGTCGAAAAGCACAACGCTGCCGCGCGTTGCTCCACGGCAGCTGTTAATATCTAGAAACAAAGTAAACAAAACCGACAGGTTTTCGACCACTTTACTTACAAAGTGTTTTGATTATAAATATATAACTTAAATACTTGTATTATCTTTGTAGGAGAGAAAAGGTTTGACTTGTTTACAATAAGAATGTTTTCAAAAGATGCCCATTGGCTCTTGGGAAGAGGGGGTTGAGTTACATGCCAAACTCTGTTCACAAGATATTGTTTCATGGGGGGAAAGTGATTTCATCATATATGTTACCCATAGGAATTTGACCAAAGAAGCCCAAGAGGCCAAAAACAAAGACTTTCGGTGGTACAGACGAGAACACTCAAGAAAAAGTACAAATGAAGATGTGTTTAACTTTCTTACTATTTCATCGGACCCTTACAACTTTTGCGCAAAGCCTAAAACCAACAAAAAATTAGAGTTACACGAAGACTAAAAAAAACTATTATATTAATATTGTAATCTTAAAGGATGTTAAACAAATTTATTATATGTTTTCAAAGCAAAATTTTTTAGTGCTTCAAAACAATTTTAAGATTAAAATCCTTTTTATGAATCTGTTCTATCAAAGTGACTTTTATTTAGTTCCTAAAATACGTGTAGTTTTTGTATTTCAGATTTGTTAATATACTTTTAACTCTAAGATCATTATATAGTACTTTTAAATCAAATACGATATTATTAATAAATTATTTATTTCCTAAGCCGTATTAAAATTAAACGAAATTTCATTAAAAAGTCTTTAGATGAATATTAATACCATATTTGGCCTTAACATCTTCAATAATAAAATACTGTTAATTAATATGGTCTTAAAAAACTGTTGACGGTTAATTTGAAGGTATATGTTCTGTGTATTCATATTTTTGTACGATATTTTGATATTAAATTTGATATTATTCCACAACATTTTTTAATATTAAATAATTATTCCACAAACTTCAATGTTAAATATTTTATAATTATTCCACAAACTTCAATGTTTAATATTATATAATTCATGCGTTCAAAAATTAGTAAAACAAATATTCACATTAAAAAAACTTTGGTTTCAATTAATTTTATAAGCTAAATTGAGAGCAGAAAATATTGAAAATAGTGTATATATTTTTAGCTTGACGTTTCATTTTTTAAAAGATTTTGTTAGTGTTTTGGCTTTTTGTGACTGATTACGTATTACCATGACCTAAGCATACGCATATGCACTTGCCCAATACATGTTGATTAAAACGTTATTCTTTATACGCAATTTTCACATTACATCTTCACATACTATTTTTTGCATTAACTGTAACTTAAAATACATAGGTTTTACGAACTTGATTGTGTCCTATATCGACTCAGATGGGTTAAAAACCTACAAAACCGAATTTTTATACATTTTTGTCAAACCACAAAAAAATAAATGAATTTTGACCGTTTTTCAGCCTTTTCCGACCACTGTGGCGTCGCACTAGATATATCCTCTATGGTTACGATAGTAAGAATTAAGTCAAAGTTGACTTTCTTACGAAATATGTACTTAATTGTTCAACTGCCTGTACTTAATTGTTCAACTTCGATGTAAAAATTAAACAAAGTTAAAGATTTATAAGTAAATCTGGTTTGTCATGTCAAAAGACTTTAAGAGAGTTATTTTATCAAAATAGAGGATCCTTATAAAAAATCCTAACTATCGAAGGAACGTACGAAGGGAGAAAAAAAAATCATAAACTCTATCAAAGGGACGTATTATTGAGAAACGTAGGAATTAAAACTTGCAATACTTTTATGAAAATTTTAGATACTCATGATTCAATTTAGTTTTAAAGTACTGGTAAAAATAATGTTTAATAAATATTTAACATCATTCTGATATAATAATAAAGATGGTGAATTTTTTTGTATGGTACGTGATGAACTCTTTGTAATGAATTCGGTGAAATGCCAATATACGAGTAAGCTAATTTTCGTATTCTTGCATGCAAATTATATGGGATGTTGTAATCATAGCTATAGTTGTAATGCGCATAAATTAATCGATATTTATGATATTATTAAACTCTTTGAAATTTAATCCTAAAAGATGGGCTTGAAACTTGGAAGAGTCATTATAGATGTATCCTATTAAAATTCCATATACAGAACTTCGTTGTCAATCAAGAAATACCATTAATGTAATAAAAAAATATGCTCAGAACGGATGTTACTTAAAAAGTTATGCTCTTTAATATATCGCACCGTACGCGGAAAAGAGACCTATCGCGAAAAAGACCATTCTTCAGGAGAACCGTTTAAAGTTTTAGTAAAAATTCAAATTATCACAAAATCGTTCCAAATGAAACTAGATAAAAAATATTTGGCAGGGATATCCGTTTTATGAGTACCAAAAAGTATACGTGGTCATTTTTTAATTTAAATTTGCATTTGCTGAGATATTTTTAGATAGGTCTTTCTTTCGCGTACAAATTTAAACGATTTTGTACGTGAAAGATAAAGACCTATCTGAAAATATCTCAACAAAGGCAAATTTAAAGTAAACAAGAAGTTCATAAAGAACTAAAACAGCCTACTTTCCTGTTACTTAAATACTTACTGAAGTTCTAATCGGGAAAAAAACTAGGTTCCTAAAGTAAATATCATCAACAGCCGTTTCTACACTAGATTTATACACATTAGAAAAAAAAAATCGAAACACAGCACCCAGCTATAATTTAAAGTTCTAAAAGCCAAAATCAACTATTTTCCTTAATATTCGTTCGCAAATTAATTAAATATTATTTATCATCTGCTCGTGATTTATTTGTAGTTCGAAGAATAAATATTTATTAATAACAAAAGTAATGAAACTACTCCGAACTGCATTAAAAAACAAGAAATGTAAATTAAAACTAAGCATAATTGCATGCAGAAGTATGCCTTGCCGCTTTCTTGGTAGATAATTAATGAATAATCAAAGAATCAAATTGTTCTAAATTTTATGACGTCATTCCAAACTGATTCATGAAAATATTATTTTGCTTCAAATATGTTTAAATAAAGTTTCTCATGCCATTGTTGATTTGGCAACAGTGATTTAAATGACTCAAAATTGAATTTCAATGCTAATTCAATGGGAAATTCGCCGACAGATAGTAGATTTATGTCCGTCCGGACGTACAGACAGACGGACAAAAAGTATGAAAGTTGGGTATCTGAGGTCATAGCTTTCTAACAAAAAAAGAATTTTTAAGATCCGATGATTAGAACCGATTTTGGAAGGGGGGTACAGACAGACAGACAAACGGACAGACAGGCAGACAGACAGACAAACGGACAGACAGGCGGACAGACAGGCGGACAGACAGGCGGACAGACAGACGGACAGACAGACGAACAGACAGACAGACGAACAGACAGACATACGAACAGACAGACAGATGGACAGACAGACAGTTGGACATCAACCGCATTTCAATACCTACAGTGATTTAAATGACTCAAAATTGAATTTCAATGCTAATTCAATGGGAAATTCGCCGACGGATAGTAGATTTATGTCCGTCCGGACGTACAGACAGACGGACAAAAAGTATGAAAGTTGGGTATCTGAGGTTATAGCTTTCTAACAAAAAAAGAATTTTTAAGATCCGATGATTAGAACCGATTTTGGAAGGGGGGTACGGACGGACAGACGGACATCGACCGCATGTCAATACCTACTTTCATTTTTTTAATTCTTTCGAATTAAAAAAAGAAAAGTAGGCTAAAAATGACTATGCATGCCTTTTGATACTCATGAAATGGATATCCATGCCAAATATTTTTGATCTAGGTTCATTTGGAACGATTTTGTGATAATTTGAATTTTTACCAAAACTTTAAACGGCTCTTCTGAAGAACGGTCCTGAAAAATTTGCTGTTAAATTCATTCTAAATATTATATAATAAATATTTATAAGTCCAAAATAAATAAATTAAAGAGCAAGTAAATTGTGTATTTTTAAAATGAAAAGTATTGGATCCGTGGACAGACGCCCATTTAAATATATATATATATATATTTTGTTATCCCCTCACCAAATAAACAATATGCATGGGTTTATCCAGATTCTAGGAGCTATATAAATGTAAAATTCATCCAATCCACAAATCCTTGAATTTTACAATAATGGCCTAGAAAAGGTTTTCTTAAAAACAAAAATGTGGACCTTCAAGTCCTTAATAAGAAATGTTATGTTTACGAACTGTACATTTAATTTTTTATGGGCTAGTTTGCACCATTTACCATAAAATACCAATGTAGGAATTTCTATTTCAGCCTACTATAATGCAAGTTGACTACATTTAAGCTTTAAAAATGACAGTTTTTAGTGTTACGTTTCCATCCAGTTTTTATCTAGCGGGCTGAACAACATTACCCATTAAACTGTTATCAGAATACTTTCATTTTAACGCCTAATTGGTGGCTACACCAAAATAATATCCATTAACTCTGAAGGCATGGCATCCAAAGTCAAGACTCTAAACCATTCTTGAAGATAAGAGGTTTTAATTTATTTTTCTTCTGTTTAAAATGGCTGTTTTGGCTACTTTTTTTTATTCACCCCAGAGGGTCTTTTGCAAGATTTCTCAGGGATGTTATGGATTTATCCTAGCGGTCTTTTTCATTTGTTACGATTCTCCAAGATCGATGATCCTAAAAAAGCGTATGCCCGTTTTTCCTTGGAAAGATTCAAAATTTTTATTAAGGTTTCCACGAGAAATTACATAAATATAATGCGTTTTTAACTTCACATATCAAAAGTTTTTAAAACTCAAGTACCTTATTTTGCGGGAGCAAGCGGTAAAGTCGCTTAAAATATACAACTGTGCCCAAACTATATATTTCCAATGCTAATCATTAACTGCAGGGCCGGATTTAGATTTTATGCGCCCCTATAAGCCTGTGGTTTTTTTGTCGCCCCCTCTTCACACCATCGTAAAGGAGGGAGAAATTTGACCTCAGAAAGGTCTTTGTAAAGATAATTTGTATTTTATTCTAATTCATCGTGAAGTAAAATTTATAAAATAAATAACAAATGAAATTAAATAACGCGCTGTAGATACACACTGACAGCCAGCGAAAGATTCGCCGTCCAGCGTCACCTATACGAGGACGGCGAATGGGACTTTTATTCGTGGAGAGCATGTAGATGTAACATTATTGTAGTCTATAACATTTTTGGAAAGTTTGACAAAAAAATGCGGAATAATTTTTGCGCCCCTCATCATGGTGCGTCCATGAGCCCGGGCCTATTGGTAAATCCAGCACTGTTTAACTGTGTATACTGTGTTTTGTGGTAAGGAAATTCCGTTTGTCGCCAAAAATTCTGTTTAGCGAAATTTGCGCCACCGAAATCAAAAAAGTATATTATATTCTTTTTAAAGTTTTTGTTTTTCCTAACGAAGCGACAGGGCAATTGACAATTTTTTAAAACGTTGCTTTAGTAAAACGCTGTTCAGTTTCGTCGAAGCTAAACCATCTGCATACTGCATTGAAGGAAATGTCTTTAAAATCATTTAGGGGACAATTTTAAGCTAGAAAAAGATACAATTGAAATTATTATAATTATTTTTTTTCAATTGGGGACTTTGTTCTTTGCTGATGGACAATTGTTCCATTCTTTGCCAACTTCGGTGCAGTGATATGTTAAAGATACAGAACATCAAATAAAAGATAATGAATGCTTTTATGAAAATACATTGCGTACCTCCAAATGAATTTCAACCTTAGACCAGACCACAAGTAGTACAACTTATATTGTGGAATAGAAATTCCTACATTCGTATTTTACGGTTAATGTTGCAAACACTAAGAAGTTAGCTACTTTAACTGAAAGTCACATAAACCTAAAACAACTTATTTCCGAAAACACCCCAAACATGCATCCTTAATTTTCACGAACCTCACGCGGTCCGTCTAGCCTAACTGATAGATGGTGTCTATATTTACACAGGGTTCTCATTGAGATGCGAGGCATCTGCTAGCAAGTAATAAGGCACGCTTCTTGCGATGATGAATACGCTTGTTGAGACGAGGCATGAAGGGTGTCTTATATTCCTTGTGAGGGATTGGGGGGTTCCATCATGTGGTGTAATATACTTGTGAGTAATAGTTGTCACCTAATGCGAGGAGCTAACCACAAAGTTGGTAGAGGCGAAGAAGTGCCGAAGATGCCAAATGCAGAAGATATTGTTTTGTTAGGGTTAGGTTGAATTATCGTCGCACTAGAGCTACATGGCGACGGGCGTCATTATTTAGAACCACAGTCAAGTGACGAGCCGACAGGTAGTTGCATATTTATCGTGCGCTCAGAGGCAGGTTATTTTACACTGAGTGTTATTCGGACGTTTTTGGCTGAATAGACAGTTTGTAGGTCTCGGCAGTTATTTTGGCAATGCCCGGACCGAACCTGGGACCTTCCCCATGCAAGGCAAACGCCTTAACAGACTGGGCTCCCCAGCACGGTAGAGGCAAATTAAGTGAACAAAATGTAGAAGATACTGTTTTATAATAGATTGTGGATTAGATAACTTTTGGCAAGACAGCACAACATTTACCACTTATTAACAAAGACATTTAGATATGACATCGTGAAATTGGATATTGGGTCCCTTTACCCTGCATCCATGAAGATATTGATAAAGCAAATTTCAAAGAAATCGATTCCAAGCATGGCTAGCATTTGTAAAATTCTAGAAATGTAGAATAAAACTTTAAACAAAAAAAGCATTTGCTTACAAATAATATAGAACGAGTTTCTTATATAAAAAGCTTATTAAGATTTTCGATAAAAAAATATCCGATTCCAAGATACGTGTATAAACTGTAAATATCTGAAGAACTCCAAAGCTCTCCAAAGTTGTGAGTACTTCCAGGCACAACATTGGAATATTATTGATTTTTACAGTTCATAACCCTGTCTTATACTTCTTTTGGATCACCAAAAGTGTCAGAGGAGGGAAAAAAAGTGTCAAAACGTTTTCCTAGGTAAATAAAATGAAAAAAATAATTCCAAGATACGCGACGTGACATCGTTTGGAACAGATAACGTCCATCAATGTCAATGTCGAAAGCTTCGAACACAGCGTTCGTTCAGAGGGCAAAAGTGCGAATAAAAGTTACAAATAATCTCGCGGAGAACCCTTCAAAACGTCAACTCGTTTCACCTGAATTTCCTTTTGCTTGTGGAATTCTATATCTCAGAAACAAAATGGAGCAAGTAGAATTTCGATTATCCGTAGCAATTGGGACCTATCCACTTTCGGATAAACAGAAATGCGGATAATTCGAATTGATCGGGAAAAAGGGTATATTTTAATCAATTACTTAATGTATTGTTGGGCTGTGATATCATGTAGTTCTATTTTCGGTGTGATCCACCCAACCAAAACCAAAGTGATCAGCAAAACTTTAGATAATAATTAGAGTTCTACTGTACCAATAAAATTGTGATAAGCAGTTTGGGAATTGAAGATCATAGCCTATATTATACATAAAGATGCTTGTCTATTTCATATAAATCTATGCAGTAGGTCCAACCAACCAGCCAGCATCATAATGCAGATACCGCCATCTAACCGGAAAACATGAACTTTAAGTTATCCAATCACCATCGAAATAGATGGCTTTGTGCCACTGGATAGTCATTCATAAAGTACAATTCATACATCTGAAAATCTCAAATATTTTAGTAGATCTCGAAGCCATATTTGCCTGTTTTGTCACTTCAACAGAATTGAGTAGACCAGCGGTTCCTAACCTGGGGGCGATCGCCCCCAAGTGGGCGATTTGTGTTATCAAGGGGGCAAAAAATATTTGAGGGGCGATGAGTATTCAAAGGAAGGGGGAAAATTAATATAATGTTGTACCTTTTGTACAGTAAAACCATTCTCCAACCATAACCAAAAAAGCCAATATTTACATTCAACTCTCTTAAATTTTTTAGAAACCAGTAAAAATATCTTAGTTAATTATTTCACTTTTGTTCTTTAAAAATATGTGTTTTATGTTTTTTCTATTTTATTTAAAAGTGACCGGATAAAGATTCTTTGGTTGCTTTTATAAACGGTTAGTAGTAAGTGTTATAAAACTGTTTTATAGTTACAGTTTAACTCAAATTATGATTCGACATAACATGAAAATTAAAAGGGGGCGATGGATGTTGATCAACCTAAAATACGAGGCGATAGTCCAGAAAAGGTTGGGAACCACTGGAGTAGACTATCACAATGATTCAGTAATGCACGCGAACAATATGATTAACAAATAAATATGCAGAAATATTTTTTTTATAAACATATTAGTCAAGTAGTGCAAACAATGTATGGGTCCGCGATTTTCTTGAAAATGCTATTACGACAATTAAATATTAGAAATTCATGTACTAAATTTGAAGTATGCAGCTCTTTTAGCTCGAGTTATACTGTGGTTTCAGACGTAATGACAGTCTGACAGAAGGACCCATGTTCAAAAACCTTTTTTTTTTTAAATCAGCACCCACCAGAATGTGTAGAAAACACAATCTCCATTTCGGATCTGCGAGCCCATCGCAATACTTTTATTAACTTACATTTCATATTAGGTAATTGAAAGTAAAAAAAAAACATCACTTTACGCCACTCTTCCTTTAAAGGTCAGAGCCATCTTTAATCGGTAAACGGATCAAAGTTAGGGTGTGTGTTTTTTAATTAAAGAACTGATGAGATGGGCTGATGTATAAAACTGGTGGCATTCAATTTGTATTTTTAAAGAGTTCATTACAGTATTGGAATACTTGTATGTTTATGGATGTCATCCAATTTCCATTCGTGTGATGGATCTTTTTGCCGTAGTAATGTTATGTCTGGAAATGGTTTCATTTAATTGTTACGTTTAGAAAATTATTTTTTAGCTTCCACACTACATTAATAACGTAAAAAGTGGAAGGTATTATAATCGTTCAGTCTGTCTGTCCGTCACCCACTTTCATAACCCAAACTACAAATGCTACGGACAAGTGTGATACGTCAAAAAATTAGACTACATTGAAAATTTCAGAAAAGAATTCGAAGTACTTCAATTATTTAAAAAACTGCAAAATTTATCGAGCAAGGGGTGGATCCTCACTGTATTAGAAGTATTACAATAGTTTAATTCAAGTCACTGATATTTTCGGCAGGGTTAGGGTTAGTTTGAATTACAGTCACCGGTCACACTAGAGCACAAGAGGGCTTTCGGCGACTGGCGTCGTAATTTAGAACCAGTCAAGTGATGCGCCGACAAACAGCGTCGGGACTTTCGAGAATATTTAACGTACACTCCCTCTACAAGGAGTATCTCGTCGGACATTTTTTGGGCTTCACGGGCCGTTTATAGGTCGGCAGTTATTTTGGCGATACCCGAACCTGGGACCTTCCGCCTGTAAGACGAACGTCTTAATCGACTGGATTTCCTCAGCCCTGATATTTTCGCCAGATTTTGTCTCAAATATTTAATGAGGGATCACAACTTTTGAACTGTAAACAATTTATATAGCAAAATGAATTTTTTTCATATTCATGTAATTTTGTAAAATATGTGACGCCGCGGATAGTAATGTAAAGCTGTTTGTTTCAATTAAGGTTCTGTTCTACGGTTCTTGTCTAGACAACGTTCACGACTACTGATCGTTAGATTAACTCACCGTCCAATCATTATTCGTGAAGGCGGAAACTGTCAATGTGCACAAGGACCGTAGAACAGAGTCGTTAGTATATTAGTTATTTTTTTAGCTTTTTAACTTTTAAACTTAAATAACCTTTTACTTTAACGATTTCAAAACCAAAATCTTAGCTTCCATAAACCGAGCAACATCGGCAAATATTCAAAACTATCAAATAAATAAAATTAAATAACCGATGAAGAAATGAGCTTGTTTCATATGAAGTAATTTTCTCCAGGTCTCATTCCTGACTTCCTTCGATCGGTGCTGTTTCCACGTGACACCAATCGAGGCTAAAGAAAGAATTTATTTTCACTCAGCATTTCTGCTGCAGCTCAAGATCCGAAACATGCCCATTACACATATGTGTGGCGACGCGCCGAGACGAGGAGTACGGAAGATCGTCGGTGGCGGCGCTCTTCGTCTGTGATCACCCGTGGTGGCGCTCATCTACTGGAAATGCTACTACGCAAGCCCCACAGTTCAAGCTGCTCTATAAAAGGACTGCACGCCGGACCGGACTATCATCTCTCTAGTAACTTTTACCAAGTTTGCTGCCTGCGGTGCCTAATTATCAAATTAATTTATGTTTTACATTTAATAATAACTTTTCTTGTTAATGAGTTCTTTAAAAAAATTTTGTTACAAGCGTTGAATAAGGTAGTATTTATTTAACCTAGCATTCGCACACGCTTGTACACCTGTCAAATCTGCATCAACTGCACAACGAATCTCCAAACAAACAACTGAAAAAGCAATTACAATATAGTGAATGTTATTTGTAGCAAAAATGGGTGCAATTCGAATTAAATATGTTGTTCTACAATGCCATAATTGTCTTATACAATTAATCAGTCAGTTTGGAAATCCATTTTAACTTTTTTTCTTTTAAAATAATGCATCAAACTATAGATTTCAAACATTTGAGAAAAACTTACTAAACTAAGCATCAAAACGCCAAATATTTTAAACTAATAAATACTAAATTAAAATGCCCATTAAATAACAAGATATACATGACATATAGGTGTTTGATCAGAATCACTTTCACGACATTTCTCCAAATAAGAAAAAGTAATTACAGAATGGTGAAGGTTATTTAATGGGAAAATGGCGGCAATTCGAATTAAATCGTTCCATAATTGCATACTTCTCTAAAGTTAATGACTCGTGTGACAATAATGACTGATCACAAAAGGTACGAAAGTGGCAACGAACATATTATAACCAAATATAATAAGGTTTTCATTAAAAAATTTCTTTGTCATTTGAGGGAATGAGTCTTGTTAGAAAATAAAGCAATAAGCAATTATAACGTAATAAGTATTTAGAATTAATTGAAAAGTTAAATTCTGAGCCTTGGCAGAAAAAAAACATTTGTCAAATGATGTAGCTTAAAAACTTGAATAAGCTTTTTTTACTAGTATTACGTAAGTTACTATACTGAACAATAATTACTACTATTGGCTTGTTTTAGATGACGTATTTGTTCCAGCTTTCATTCCTTTGGTTCTTTCGATCGGTGCTTTGTTTCTAAGTGACATTGATTCACCAATCGAGGCTCGAGAAAGTATTTTCATTCAGCATATCTGCTGCCACTCAGGACATGAAAAATACCCATTAATAAACTGTATTTACCACATAAGAAATGAATATCTTTAAAATGTGAAAATATTCAGTCTTTCGTAAAAAAAATTAAAAATAACTAAATAAAATAAATGTATATTGGGGAAATTAACCAAACAGGTCAAAACAAAATGTAGGTTAACTCTCAAATGCAAACACTTTAAACTCACAATTAAATACGCTAACACATTACACATTCACCTTTAGGGGGAATGGGCGCGCTGGATCGCGGGTCTCCAAACTCAAGTGCCTCAGTGTTAATCCAATGGGAAAAAACTATTTTTCTGCCACATTTCTCCGGCTGTATTGAATATTTTTACAAACGGTTTTTTTCAAATAATAAATGTAGATAACTTACAGGTCTCTATCTTCCCACTTTTTGAAATTGCTTCGAATATTTTGTGTAAAATTATTTATTGAAAATTAAAAATATTCGAAACAATTTCAAAAAGTGGGAAGGTCGGGACCTGTAAGTCAGCTACATTTATCACACAAAATATCCGCTTGCAAAAATATTCAATACAGCCGGAGAAATGTGACAGAGAAAATATTTTTTTCTCCATAGGATTAACACTGATGCACTTTGCTTTGGAGACCCCTGGTCCAGCGCGCCCATTCCCCCTTAAAGTATAGCTTTGTCGGTTTCTTTATTCAAACGCCGTTATAATGAAAAGAATTAAAGAATATAATTACTAGGTCAGTTACTATTTAAAAGTGGTCCTTTTTTGTGTATTCAATAGTTAAATGCATTTAAATAAAATCCAAGTTCTTATAGAAGTTTACCGCTTTCTTAAAAGGTAGAATATAATTAGAAAAACCCTTTTCAATTCTTAAAAAGTATTAAACAATAAGTCTATTATTGTTAAATATTCAAGTCAAAAGTAATAAAACAACTTGTTTTTGAATTTCTTTTAATAGCTGAAGGATTTTGTATCCAAACACTGTTATTACAGAAATTCAACGTTTATTTAAATTACTTTTCAGGTTTTTCCGGGAAAAAACGTGACCTTCCTAAAAACCGGTTAAAAATTTCACGAAATTCATTTTGAAATAAGCAAAAACCATTTATCATAGATTTAAGATTTGTAAGAGAGTGCAGGAATTTTTTTTTACTTTATTTCGTCACAAAAGTATGATTTTATTTAATGAGGTGAAGAATCTATATAAAACACGGTTACTCTTTTTTTTTTAATTCTCAATTTGTGAATTTTTGAAATTAAAATACCAAAACAAGCTAATTCATTAAAACACATTAGAAAACGTTTGGAAAATATCTTTAATGCCTTTTTCACTTTTATTTCTGTTTGTAGGATCTTATAGTTGGATAGATTAAAACCCAATATTTTCATTCGAAACCTTCGAAAAATTTAGGCATAATTTTTTTTATGCCTAAATTTTTGTGCAGCAAAAGATCGCAATTTTCATACTTTCTCCATTATTACTTTTTCCAAGCGTGTTTCCGTTACTTGTAACAGTTACTTTTTTTTAGGTAACGCTGAGCAACGCCACGAGATTTTTCAGAAAATAATTATAATTTAGTTACTTTTAGCGTTAACGAAAAAATTTCGTTACTTTTCCGTTACTTCAACTCCTTTTAAAATTAAAAAAAAAATTAGGTTATTTCTGAAAAACGGTAAGATGGATAAATGGCAATTTTTCTTATAACTTGAAATTTATAAAAGTAACTAACTTTGGATTAAGGGGAATGGCGCGCATGGACAGGGGTCCAAAGCAAAGGCTCAGTGTTAATCCTATGGAGAAAAAATATTTTGTCTGCCACATTTCTCCGGCTGTATTGAATATTTTTACAAGCGGATTTTTTTTATGTGATAAATGTAGCTGACTTACTTGTCCCGACCTTCCCACTTTTTGAAATGGGTTCGAATATTTTTTTTAAATTTTCAATAAATTATTTTACACAAAATATTCGAAGCAATTTCAAAAAGTAGGAAGATAGAGACCTGTAAGTTATCTACATTTATTATTTAAAAAAAAAAACAGTTTGTAAAAATATTCAATACAGCCGGAGAAATGTGGCAGAGAAAATAGTTTTTTGGCTATTGGATTAACACTGGGGCACTTGAGTTTGGTTTAGGTTTAGTTTGAATTATCGTAGCACTAGAGCTACACGAGGGCTATTGGCGACGGGCATCGTATTTTAGAACCACAATCAAGTGACGAGCACTTGAGTTTGGAGACCCACGGTCCAGCGCGTTCATTCCCCCTTAAGTTTCTGTAACAGAGTTACTTTTTAAAAGTAACTTTTCAATTCCTGGTTTAACGTTACTACGGACTTGCGGTTAGGACCAAACCTCCGGAAATACCCTACGTTACACAATTTTTTTTTGCTTTTTTACAGCTGACCAAAGCCAGGAAGGCAATAGCTAGCAGACTATTCTAGTCAAGAATCCAGGTAAGCATGGAACTTCTGGCGCCTCCTTCTACCAAAAGATTACTTGACAAGGAAAGGGAGGAAGAACCCCTCTTTCAAGATTCTAAAGCCTCGTTCCAGACCGTTTAATCTTTGGGGCAGGTACACAAGGGCCCAGGCTTTGGGTCAGTACTGGAAATAGCTTGACAAATGGATTGGTGGGAGCCATAGACCCAAGAAGAAGATGTGGATGCTCGGCGAGAAACAAAGTGAAGCCGCCAGAAAGTCGCCAAGCAACCCTAGTATGCCCAAACTAACCGCTCACTCAATGTTAGTTCATGCTGAAATGCATGATTTATTATATAAAATACATTAATAAAAAATGACTGTTTGCGCAGCTGTAGGATCGAGCACGAGATCTGAATTTAAACAAGATGGTAGTAGTTTCCTTTACAGGTAAGAAACAAGTAGGTTTGTAACAGAATCTGTCACTTAACTCGCTTCCACACAACAGTTGTGTTTAACAGGTAAAAAGGCGCCAAACACAGCATTAATTCTATATTAAACATTTACATGCTAAATTTGGCTAGTTTCATTTAAATTTTATTTCGAAAATTCAATAATTATGACTTATCGTTTGCAAAAATTAATCTATATTTCAAAGAATAAATATGTAATATTCCTCGCTTTTAAATAGAATGAAAATATTTCATATCAACATACAAAGAATAACGTAGTGAGATATATTTGCCGTCATTTCAAACTGATCGATGTCGCAAAAATAAATTTATTTTAATTTATTGTCTAAAAGAATTAAAGTTTCTCGAGCGATTGTTGCGAATGGTGATTAAATTCTAATAAAAATGGCTTTCTATGCTTTTTAAATGAGCATTAAATTTTCGCAGTTTTTTACATAATTGAAGTACTTCGAATTCTTGTCTGAAATTTTCAATGTATTCTAATTTCGATGCGCTGAATTTTTTGACGTATCATATTTGTCCGTAGCATTTGTAGTTTGGGCTATGAAAGTGGGTGACAGACAGACGGACTGAACGATTATAATACCTTCTTTTTACGTTATATAAACGTAGTGTGGAATCCAAAATGCGTTGTAATTGTAGTTTTTATTAGAGAGTCAGAAATCACCAAGTCGATGTAGTAAGCCTATGCAAACTCCACTGTAGAATTGCGCTAAATACTTCGCCGAGAGTGTTTGTTTGGGCTTACTATAAAGCTATCGATGACTTCACTTGGTAAACCGATTTTTGTAATGGTTTGTCCGGCAGCATCTCCATCTCCTCTATGGGCTTGACAAATGGATTGGTGGCAGCTCAATAATGCCCCTGTCGCGACGGCCCGTGGTTTTGATGTCCAGGGTAGAAATGGAACTGTTTTTGGAGAGTAGTAGTAGTCTATTTGTGTTATTTAGTTGAAAGTCTCGTCGTTTTATACAAATACAAAAATTATAGACCAACAACAGGTCAGAGGACCAGCAAGGTTGGTCCAAAAATTTACCATTTTCCAATAACTATCGAGATTCTTTTTGAATTCTCCAACTCTCTTCGAATAAACTTAATTTGTTAAAGCATTCCACTCATTGAAAACTATATTGTAAAAATGTTTCATTACCTCCTTTTTGAAGCAGGTTTTTTTTTAATTTCTTACCATGTCCTCTGGATTAACTAAGTTGAAACCTAAGCCCTCTGTGTCTCATGTAGATTTTACAATTTTAGCTTAATTTGAATATGTATTTGTAATTATGCAGTTTTACTTATTAGACACAGTGATATGATACTTCCGCAACTTTGATACCTTTAAACCGAGTTCTCTTTTAGTCGACTTTGGTTTCTTCACTCTCTCTAAAGGCTGACTAGAAAATTTCGCTATCTATTACATTTTTTGCCAAATGCGACTCAAATGTTTTTACAAACTCTTATAAAACAGTTTTGTAATTATAAAGTTATTACTTTAAACTTTCAAGTTTATAAAATAAAGTCATATTCATAGATAAAAAAAAATATGAGTCCACAGGTTATCTGAGACGCGACTAATAAACAATTGAAATGTTTTCAATGTAACCCCTCCATAACAAGACTTTAATAAACTTCGCACAAAAAAAATATATTCGAAAAATGGCATTGGAAATAGAAGTTTTTTTATACGGGAGTTTTTTTATAATTGAGGACCAAGTGAAAATTAAAAATATATTCTATTACTTTACATCCCACACCAAAGATTACCTGTTCGAATGATAAAAATGGAGCTTCAAGATTCGGCTGAAGTTAAGAATCAACTGGAGTCTACGGAAGATAGATCCTTGGAGTTTTAGAATACTTTGGAAAGGTTTTACAAGAGCTAATGGGACAGACAGACACAGGTGAATACTGTCTGTCCTTATGAAGAATGCAATGGAACAATAAGATAAGGAAGGGTTATCTTTAAGAATTCGTTGGGTGATTTTTGCGTTTGATAAATGTGTGAAAAGTCAGTTTTGGGAGTTTGAAGAGTAAAATGACAAAGTGACTTGTATTATCGTTGTTTGAAATCCCGGAAGCGAAGGTATGTGTTGTGAAAAATGCAGAATGGCCGACGTATTGGCTACTGTTCAGTAAAGTGAAGTGTTTTGGGTTGGGTTTTTGTCATTTGAATTTAATTTTCTTATTTCTTAAATACATTATATGAATCTAACCAACATCTAAAACGGTCACTTGCGTTCACAGAGGTAAATGAGGTGTTTTTTTTTATAATTGCGGCTATCTGGTTAAATAATTACAACACATGGTTTTAAATTTGTTAGTTAAAAAAGTTGGTCGTTAAAATTAAAGCGTTTAGGTTACTGAAACGAACTAAATAGCGTTGGTACTCTATACACCTATATTTAGCAGCTTATCTAAGGAAAAATCAGTTTAGCAGATATATTTAATGTTGCTACTCGATCGAAAAAGAAAATAAAACGTAATATTTACTTTGAATGAAACGAAGTGTAAATGAGACACTAAACAGAATGGGTATTTTAAAATTTTTGAAACAGAATGCAAAAAAATAAATCTTTAAAGATATATATTACCAGTACCGAAACCATAACGTGAACGAAGAACAAAGTATTTAAAAATTCGGGCATTAAAACATTTGTAAGCAATTCATAAAGCAAGCCAGATTTGTTTGCCCCATTAATAAACTATTCTTGCATTGCAATATCTAAAGAAACAGTTGAATTGGCGTTTTAAAATTTTCACTGAATTCTGTTTAGTTACATTAAAAAAGCCATGTTTTTTAAAGCCTTGTTTTTATTTCTGCTATTTATTAAACTTTATCGGTTTTAATTTGATTAAATTTTAAATGCAAACGTCAACCAAACGTTTTCAAAACGTTAACGTTGTTGGAAAATTTCGCTTTAGATGATATTTCGTCGTATGCTGGTAAAATAAGCTAAATTGTGGGACACCAATTTAACGGGATTCACGAAAAAGCTTTAGTTCTACGGAAAGAAAAGTTTATAAACAACTCATTTTCAAGAATACCAAAACAAATGCAATTCCATCAGGACTAAAAAAAATGAACAATACCGCTGGAACTGTTGCCACTCAAGACATGCCCATTAGTCTTACATCATTCTAATGATTTCCTTCGCCACATATCACCAAACAAATTGCCAAAGAAGTACATTTATGCACTAAAAATGTCTTCATTTTCAGAAAGATATTTTTTCTTTTCAGTGTCATCTCAGCAAATGGTCATAAATTTAAACATCCTCATCTCTCCTTACGAGGCCGTTTACAAAGGAAGAGGTCTTTTGTAGCCTCGTTATATACCCATGCAGTGATTCAATAAACGGGGATCATGTCGTAATAATGGTTCTAAGACGACAGTTTCGGAATAAAGTGCATTGTTAAGGATCTGTCGTGCTCTTGTTTATGTCATGGTGTAGAATTTTTTTTCTTGGGTTGTTATCAGAGCCCGATTTCCACCGGGCACGTGCCCAGAGCCCCCACTTTAAGTTGCCCCCAAACTTGTTTAGAAGAATAGAGGGAAAATGTACTAAAATAAGTTTCACCAAAAAAAATTAAAGTATCTTTAATCTCCAACAAAGATTTGTTTGATGATTTTAACTATTTTTTGTCAAGTATTTTTTCAGCTTTTCGTTATGAACATCCCAATGGGTATTTTACGTGTAGATATCACTCTTTTTGAAACATTTAAACATAATGAAGTTTTAAGAAATGTAGAAGTCGGCAGTAAACAAACGATTTTGAACCTCCTCAACTCTCTTCTCTTCTATTAACGGGACATACACATGAACATAATTATATTATAGTTGAGGCATGACGATTTTTACAATGGGAAATGTTTTACATGTTTTTTTAAGTAAAAAGGTTTTTGAATTTAATTGTTAGATAAAAAAAAATTTAAAAGAAATTTAGGGGCCCCCGAAATTCGGGGGTCCTAGCCCCATGGGCCTAACCCCAT
Organism: Oedothorax gibbosus; assembly: GCA_019343175.1. Lineage (NCBI taxonomy): Eukaryota > Metazoa > Arthropoda > Arachnida > Araneae > Linyphiidae > Oedothorax > Oedothorax gibbosus. The sequence goes on from CM033280.1 coordinate 20,445,285, forward strand.
AGCCCATGGGCCTAATGGATAATCAGGGCCTGAATTATGGATATCCATATATCCAGATATCAATTTAAAATGGTATTTAAATGAGAAATATTGGTCGAAGTACTGTGAAATTCTACAGGAACAGTCAGTCATATTATTCGAATTTTTATATCTTATTTGAGTTTTCTAAGAAAGGCAAAAGCCTTCGAAATTAAAATAAAAGCAAAAAAGTTTCACAATCCATTGACAATTCTTTATTAAGTACAGGTTTCACTTAAAAATATATTTAATAAACAATTCAATAAAAGTATAATTTTAACGTAATGCGAATAGATGGAAAATAGACAATAAACGTACTATATCAAATTAATTTTTTTTGAAGATGAATACTCTGCCATAACCAATAAATAAGGATGTTTTTTTTGTGTGTTCAAGCCGAAAAAAAAACTTTAAAAAATGTTTTAATATTTTTGCCAATAAAACCCGAATTAATATTTAAGCAAAAATTAAAATTCTGTTAAGGATGGTATGCATACATTTCTAAAATGGTTTTAAGTATCCCCTTTACATAAACTAAATAAGCCAGTGTTTAGCAAACAGGCAGTAAAGTAAGAGGTGTTCATACCCAAAATTTTAATGAAGGCTTTGGCGAGATATATTTAAGAAATTTTTTTTAATTGTGTGTAAATACAGAAACCCTATTAAATTTGATACGAAGATTAAAAAAGGCGGTGCTTTTGATTATGGTTTAAAACAAAAAAATATATATTTGAATGAAAGGGGCTAGTCTTTTGAACGTCGGGACGCAGGACACATAAGGATTAGTCTATTCATAAAAGAATGACTTATTTAGGATACGATACCGCCTTTATCGGATTTTTATATAGATATAAGTGGTGACATTGCTTTGACAAGAACTTGACGTGATTGGCAGACACTCAATTTAAAAGAGAATATTAAAATAATAAACTTGCCCAGTTATTTTACAGAGTCATCAAATTTTATGTTTAAAGCAACTGGTTTCAATTTCGCCGAAATTAGAGATAAAGAACTTCATGTAAATCATGAATTTTAACATGCTATTTTGTTACTTATGTTAATACTATGCTATATACAGGGTGGCTCAAAAGTAGCCTAACAGTTAATGTTGCACCATTGGTAAGAACTTTGGGTTATTTAGAACAGATATTTGACATAGTCGTGCTTAGTTTTGTTGGTTGGCTAAAATAAAGTCGTACTACAGCGTATCTTATCCAAAGAGTAGCAACTCGTGGACTTCGATTGGTATAGTTGAGATATCTTCGGTTTATTAGACCTTACAGACTAGGCTATCCCGGCCCCGTTTATTTCTTTGATGCTCTAGAAATATGCAAATGTCACTCACCAGAGGACGGGACCAGATGGTTGCAGGAATGCATCAATGTCGAAGGTAGACAATTACAGCACCTTCGGGATTAAGAATGTAAATATATGTATGTAAATAAAGCAGTCACTTTTGACTATGGTTCTTAATTACGATGCCTGTCGCCAATAACTCTCCTGTAGCTCTAGTACTACGCTAATTCAACTAAACTAAACTTAACCTGTATTAAAATAACTATTTCTGTATAAATAACTGTGTACATAACTTACTGTTAGGCTACTTTTGGGCCTCCATATATATTGCGATAATCCAAAAGCGGTTTGTGTCGCTATCATTTTTTTATAACACATTTAAGAATATTGAGCTTGGGAATTAGTTTAAAAATTACTGTAAAATAAAAGGAACAGCTATGATATAATGGCCGGTCTGTTCCATTGGCGACATTTGGCGAGCTTCAGAATTTAACGTATTCTAAGCTATTTCTTATCGAGTTGTATGAAATATGAAGTGGAACGTTTACCAGATTTGGGCATTTTCGTTGCTTGGCAACGTATCGCAAATCAACAAATTGAGACTGGCCATTGTATCCTAGCTGGTCCTAAAAAATATCAATCCCACACTAATCACACAAGCTGAGATCTTAATTATGTACGAAAAAAATAACTTAATTTTTTAATATTGTTGAATTGATGCATTAGATTTAGGGTTTAAGAATTTCTATTTTTAAAACTACAGAGGGTAATCTCTTTATAATAAGGAATTCTAAAATTTAAAGACATTCATGAAAATTAGTTTCCCTTTGTAATGACATTTATGATTGATTACGAGGACGTTAGGTTTTATACGTTTTAATAAAATTCCATTGTTCTTTTTATCAATGTTAAAAATTAAGATATCGTGACTTTTTTTTAAGTTGCTGTCTTTTTAACGAGAGTATTTGAAGATTATTAAATAGTATTTTAAAAAACTTTAATGGCTTGGAGGGTCAATAAAAATGATATTCAAGAATATATAAAAGAGTCATTTTCTCGAGATTGGTGAAAAGTAAATATATCGCGTCCTTTGTACCGTACAGCTTCGAAACGGTAAATACTTGAATATTTAACAAATTTGAAATGAAATTTAGTTTCATTGAACTTTTATAACGGTCGGCAGTTATTTTGGCAATGCCCGGGTCCCAACCTGGGACGTTTCGATACAAGGCCTTACCGACATGGCTCGCCAGTTCCCTTGGGAGGCATTGAAAATGGACTTTTTACAACAATATCGGTTACTGTTACTACAGTATTTGTGTTGATCAATACAATCCACTATTATACAAATACAAAAATTGTCGACCTACAACAGGCCAGAGGCCCAGCAAAATTGGTCCAAAATAAATCTAATACTTTACCAGTTTCCAATGACTATCAAGATTCTTCTTAAAATCTTCTACTCTCTTCGAATACACCACATAATCTGATAAAGCATTCCACTCATTGACAACTCTATTATAAAAATAATGTTTTCTTACCTCCCTTCTAAAGCATGATTTATTCAATTTCTGATCATGTCCTCTGGTCCGGCTATTTAAGGCGAAACCTAAGCCCTCCATGTCTCCCTGTTTTATGAACTTGAATAACTGAACTTTAAATCACCCCTAGCTCTCCTATTTTCCAGGGAATACATGTTTAAAGATCTTAATCTGTTATCATAATCAATACTCCAGATAGACCCTTAATCATTTTTGTAGCCCTATGCTGAACCTTTTCAAGCAACTCTATATCTTTTCTGAGGAAGGGAGACCAAAACTGAACAGCATATTCCAGATGTGGCCTTACCAATCCCCTATACAATGGCAAAATGATCTCCTTAGATTTAGAAGTGATATTTTTTCTAATATATCCCAATATTCGATTGGCTTTCTTACTTGCTTGCTTCAACACACTGTTTACTCATTTTGAAATCATTGCTCACCAACTCCTATATAAGGTTACTATTAGCTGCAAAATAGTAAATTGAAATAACATTGTCAGAACTAAACAACTAATGCGATAGACACATTAAAAAGATCCCATTCTTTTTACAGACCCTTGTTTCCTGCTAAGTAGGTTTATGAGTTTGGCCTCAACTTCTTATCATGACTTCTTCCTTCTCAGTGGTGTTTGGCTTGAGTGACACTATCTCAAAAAAATTAAGTGTGTGCGTCCAAAAGACAAACGTTGAGACCCGTACTCGTTCATTACAAGACCTTGGTACTTATGAAACGTTTCTCAAGATTTGATTTGTGAGTTTATTAAACTCATATTTGTGTCGCTTTGTTTACTAGTAAAGGGGCCGATTTACAATGATCTAACATTGAACATTGGGCTTTTTTCTACTCAAGTTTTTGGTAGAGATGGTAAGAGAAAGTTTTGTAGCGAACAGATATTGCGCTATAAATAAGAATTAAGGAATTAGAAATAACTTCGTTATTAAACTCGTATTTGTCTCGCTTTATTTACTGGAAAAGGAGCTTATTTACAATTATATAACATTGAGAACGTTGGGCTTTTTTCTACTAAGGGTTTTTTTGGTAAGAGAGTTTGTGCTGAACAGAAATTGGGCTATAAATAAGGATTAAGGAAACGTGAATAACTTCGTTAATATTATCCAGTGAAGTTCTCGTAAGCAGTTGAGAATTTCATCCCGTAAATCTAGATTTGTTACAATGTTAATTAAGATGACTCGGCTGAAACCTGCAGTTTCAATTATTTTCCCAACTAAATTGTTAAAAAGTTTGGTGTATTGCACCGGAATCGTGGAACTTTCTAGCTGCCTGCCACCACTATTTGGAGCTTGAATTTGCTAATTTGGTGGTAAAACCAAACTTTGACACAACACAAAAGTGGTAAAACAAAGTTCTAAAATTAGATCTAATATCAAAGATCTAAATTTTATTTCCAAATATCCAAAAGAGAACACAGTCCCGAATACGAAGTGAAATTTCTTTTCACATTGTAAAAAATGAGGAAACATTTTCAAATATGACGAAGAAGACAGTCAAGTAAAAAAATAGAAGGGGAAATGAAATTTCTATTTGAGAAGGCTACATATACAAGAAATTTCAGCTCTAAAATTTCAGCAAATAAAATCCAATTTGTTGGAAAAATTCAAGCGAAGAAACTAGCACATTTAGTGTTGATAAAAACTTTTCTGCCGTTGGTATTGAAATGCTTTGCGACAACCGTTTTCTATAAACTACATTATATTTCTGAATCCCAGCATGAAAAACAAAACACTTAAGCCCTTCTCAAAAAGGTTAACCACCCCGACATTAATCCAACAACTGTGGACCGCTTTAAATTTATCAAATTATCCTCGCAACAATTAATTGAAACCAGCGGACTGCTTTCATTAGGAAGTTGGGTCTCTAGCCTATTAACCCTCCGTGAAGCCAGAAATCATTAGAAGTCCATTAAATATGGAGTTTTTCGCGCCCTAGCTTCCAATTTAGCAGTGGAGGATGGAGGGTTATGGCTATTTTGAGGGAGCCGTTTCTTGCTGTATAGGCTTATCCACGTAAACTGTAGTGTTAGTCATAATTAAAAAAAAAGCATTTTAAAATTGAAAAACAAATCAAATTAAGTAAAAGTTGTAGTGATAATACACACGGGACTTACAATACAGAAAGGATAATTTTGCATGGAATTAGCCTTAGGTTTACTTTCCGTCTAAGAAAAGTTACTTTACTAAAGAGCACCGAGCTTTACTGGTGCATCGAGATTTTCTCAGCAATACATCATTTTTATTTAATTGAAAAATTAAACTATTGAGGAAGATTTTCATGCAATACGCTATAGAAATAACATTTATAATAAAATAACTTTAAAATATAAAAAAATTAGTAAGTTAAGAATTCAAATCTTCTCTATACTTTTTAATAGAGTAATGTAAAATTTGTACACTTTCCTTTTTGTGAAAGCCCCTCCACATAGAGCTAATGTTTATAACTATTATACAATCAAGTGACAAAGTTACAAGAGCTATATATAAACTCTTAAGCGAGATCAAAAAACATGTCGCAAAAATTAACTTACGAAAATGATAATTGATGAAAATTTAAAAATAAAGTATAATTTTCTAGTTCAAACATATTGACATCCTGTATTATTTTACAAGCAGGTTAATGTCAATTCTAGAAGCAACTTGGAGAGAACAACATATAGTTTCTTCTTTAATATTCTTGTAATTAGAAGAGTGCTCTGAGGTCCTAAACCTGTGTGGCCCAAGGAACAATGGTCCATTTCGATGTCAATAAATCCATTGTGTGTTAAGAGAGTTGCATTAAAAGTGGTCCATGCTATGTTTAGTCGCAGTAAAGATTGGGATATAAATGAATTGAACACATTGATATTTCTATCTGTTTTTTTAACTCACTCACAATCAATTATCTCTCAGGATAAAAAAAAACCCCACCAAAACTGTCGGAAAATTAATTGGACAATAAATAGATGAAATTTTAGAGACAAAGTATAAACTTTTCGCACTTCAAATGTCTTACTGCATTTAAATATCCAGCCTAAATATTTTATACAATAGACATTTTCTTAACGGGGCCCAAATGAGACCGAGGGCAAGCCGGTTAAGCTAAAATTCAGTTAAAACCGGAGAAGTGACACTATTAAGGTTTGAATATACAAGATGCGTTCGAAAAGTTTGGTGATTGGTCTCTTAATTAAAAACCCGCGCCGGTTAGGATCTTGCACTCACGCAGACGCAGTGACATTCTCTAGATGACATTTCTCTCACTGCGTCTGCGTGAGAGCAAGATCCTAACCGGCGCGGTTTTTTAATTGAGACCAATAACCGAACTTTTCGAACACACCTTATAATTATTTATTAAACCCAATAAATAAACAAGTAATGGGTCATTTTATTCAATGTTTTTAAGCATTACTAGGTGCATACCATTTAAAAATCCGTAACTTTTTCGTTGAAGTCTAGAAAATCGGAAATTTTCCACATACGTCAGCCATTTTTACTTTTTTTATTTTTTCAGCAGCATCTGAATGGGGATTGATAACGAACCAAACCTCATATAGCTCTTTTTACATTAAGGATTAAAAAAAACAGAACAGGTAACGAAACAGTACTTAAGAATAAATAGAATATGCAGAGAACTATCCATAAAAAAAATGCTTCGTATCGTATCTCAAATCTGTACGGAAAAGGTGTCCAGGAAGAACTTTTAAAGATCTTGTTATAGATGTTAGTAAATCAATATACGATTGGAATTAGTGTTACGTGCTTAAGAATTGGTTGTCGGCTTTAATTGTTTGACTTTGTAGGTAAGCGTAAGCCTTGGGATTAGAAGCCATTGTAAATGTTGGTAGTTTATATAAATCTGACAATTCAATGGACCTTAAAGAAGTATATCATTTGTTCAGTGACAAAGGATTCCTATTTTATATCCGAAATCTAGCGACAGTATCCTATTTTTAAAGTAAATTTTAGTTGGAATAAAATAAAGTAAGGCGCACTTAATTTTTTTCATATGTTTATCACTAATAAATTGCCCTTTAACTTGCTTAATTTTTTTTAGTTTCTTTGTTTTGATTATTAACCCATTAACTACGACTTTCTGGCTACAATTTACACCTTCATTTTTAAACTTTTTAAATTCATTTTTAGTGTAACTTAACTTGATCCTACATAAATTGTTCAGGACTATTGACTTTATTTGTCGTATATTTCGCTTATTTTTATCAACTTAAGCAGAAATCTCATTTTTGCGTGGAAAGTTTTCTTGCCAATCATCGTTAATGGGTTTAAAAAAAAACCGAAAAATATTGGCATTAACGTATTATTTTCTAAAATTATTTGAAACAGAAGTTTTTATATCGTATATGTTTATAGAGCTATTAAATAAGGTTTCAGCTGATGATAACTTTAACAAGCACGAATTTTTACACTCCGGTTCCCCAAGACACACACGAGAGTTAATTAATCTTTGGTTGCTTTGTACACAAGACCACATTATTCTGATGAAGATAAACGTTTCATCTTACGCCCCAGAACTCAATATTTCATCAAATGGAACCGGGAAAACAATTTATTTTAGACAAACAAGGTCCTCTTTATTCATTGTTTTAGGCAAATTTTCCCGCTACGTGTCAAAGACAGGCTTGATGAATGTTTCGAGTGTTCGAAATTTGGATCGCGATTATTTTTTACCGAAAGAGCCAGCTACCGATCCGCCTGTTGACGGACGATTTGAATTTGGTCACACCCAAGCGTGATATGTCGATAAAAATACAGGAAGGCCAATAACTTGTTTATCTCTGCATTAGATTCATTTTTATGAAAAAAAAATGGGTGTGTAACACTGCACGACCAGGGTTCGAAAATAACGGTCACTAGTCGCAAATTGTTACCAAATCCTATAATTTTGCGACTTCAAAACAAAAATTAAGTCGCAGTTATCGCAAATATTTTTCTTTAAAATATCGCTTTCAAAATGCTCCCAAATAACTTACATTACGTTACGGAGCTCCTATTTTTTTTTTAATTAGTAGCATAGATCACTCCTAATTTTTTTCATCCAATATCTGACAGTGTACGACATTCAATTACCGCTCAATAAATCAATACACACAATTAGAAGCAATTATAAACCTTATAAGTTTAAACAAATAATTTAATAGTAACTTATAATTTCAATAACTTAAAAACCTAAAAGGTTCTATGGCAGCTACCATTTGCGCATGCGCGATTTTGTTAAAAACGTTATGTCCGACATGTACTATAGTTAAACTCAGTTTCCTTGCACAGGAGCCACAACCATGGGCGGAGCTATAAAACGCGCGAAGCAATCAGATGAAGAGGAAATTTCAGCCGTTTTATTTTGTCTTCATTTGATTGCTCCGCCCGTTTTATAGCTCCGCCCGTGGTCGTGGCTTCTGTGCAAGGAAACTGAGTTTAACTATAGGAACCTCTTATACCAAATTTGAAGTCCGTAGCTCTTTTAGTTAAGCTGTTGAGGGGTTTCAAACTGACAGAATGACAGATGAACAAAATGTTCGTAAACCAATTTTTTATAATCAGCACCTTCCAAAACGTGTAGAAACAAAGTCTCCCTAACGGATTTTTGTCCCCATCGCATTACTTTTCTTATATCACATAATGTGATTAAAAGTAATAGTTTATAAAAGATAATGTTGTATAGTTTTCATCGAAGTAAATTGTTTTAAGCTATATTTATTTGAACTAGTATAAAAATGAGTTTGCAAGTTATTTCAAAAACAATGTTAGAAACTGTTTAATAATTTATTGATTAATACTTTGGTATTACTAATGTCAATTTAATAAAAGAAAATTTCTTGTAATTTGTTTACAAAAAGAAATGGTATCAGTAAAATATTTAAAATATATTGACCAAAGATTGTTTTTAAATTTAAAAGTATAAAAATAGTTTTAAACAAGAAGTTCATAAAGAACTAAAATAGCTACTTTCCTGTTACGTAACTACTTACTGAAGTTCTAATCGGGAAAAAAAACTAGGTTCCTAAAGTAAATATCATCAACAGCCGTTTCTACACTAGATTTATACACATTAGAAAAAAAATCGAAACACAGCACCCAGCTATAATTTAAACTTCTAAAAGCCAAAATCAACTATTTTCCTTAGTATTCTTTCGTAAATTAATTAAATATTATTTATCATCTGCTCGTGATTTATTTGTAGTTCGAAGAATAATTAAATATTTATTGATAACAAAAGTAATGAAACTACTCCGAACTGCATTAAAAAATAAGAAATGTAAATTAAAACTAAGCATAATTGCATGCAAAGTATGCCTTGCCGCTTTCTTGGTAGATAATTAATGAATAATCAAAGAATCAAATTGTGCTACATTTTATGACGTCATTCCAAACTGATTCATGAAAATATTATTTTGCTTCAAATATGTTTAAATAATAAAGTTTCTCATGCCATTGTTGATTTGGCAACAGTGATTTAAATGACTCAAAATTGAATTTCAATGCTAATTCAATGGAAATTCGCCGAAAGATAGTAGATTTATGTCCGTCCGGACGTACAGACAGACGGACAAAAAGTATGAAAGTTGGGTATCTGAGGTCATAGCTTTGTAACAAAAAAGAATTTAAGATCCGTGGATAGAACCGATTTTGGAAGGGGGTACGGACAGACGGACAGACAGACAGACGGAAAGACAGACAGACATACGAACAGACAGACAGATGGACATCAACCGCATTTCAATACCTACAGTGATTTAAATGATTCAAAATTGAATTTCAATGCTAATTCAAAGGGAAATTCGCCGACAGATAGGAGATTTATGTCCGTCCGGACGTACAGACAGACGGACAAAAAGTATGAAAGTTGGGTATCTGAGGTCATAGCTTTCTAACAAAAAAAGAATTTTTAAGATCCGATGGATAGAACCGATTTTGGAAGGGGGGGGGGGGGGTACGGACAGACAGACAGACAGACAGACGGACAGACAGACAGACGGACAGACAGACAGACGGAAAGACAGACAGACGGAAAGACAGACAGACGGAAAGACAGACAGACATACGAACAGACAGACAGATGGACATCAACCGCATTTCAATACCTACAGTGATTTAAATGACTCTAAATTGAATTTCAATGCTAATTCAATGGGAAATTCGCCGAAAGATAGTAGATTTATGTCCGTCCGGACGTACAGACAGACGGACAAAAAGTATGAAAGTTGAGTATCTGAGGTCATAGCTTTCTAACAAAAAAGAATTTTTAAGATCGATGGATAGAACTGATTTTGGAAGGGGGGTACGGACAGACAGACAGACGGACATCGACCGCATGTCAATACCTACTTTTTCATTTTTTTAATTCTTTCGAATTAAAAAAAGAAAAGTAGGCTAAAAAATCCGTATTAAACAAAACATGGGAAGTACCTTAGTTGTGAAAAAAAGTGGACAACATAAAAACTGAGCAATGTCTTGTTCCATGCATTAAATTTATAACCTGAAACTTTTCTTAAATATTAATATTTCATTTTGTTTGGTCGAATGTTATAACACACAATTTTCAACTTGAAAATTTAAAATTTAGTTAATTAAATTGTTTCCTAATTTGAATTCCACTGCCCCTTTGAACTTATTTGAGTTATGAAAACGGCAAAACAAGTTTTTAATAGTAACTGCCACTTTGGCACGAAATTTAGAATCATTCGCCATTACCGTTAATTCATTGTAAAAAACTTGTTTATGACAATTGTAGTTGGGTACGTGAAAACCTAAGTTTTCTTAATCTAAAAAAAAAAACCAAATGCCTACAGATGATTCACATTTAATAGTTACAAAGCGTTCCCAAAGCTTATAATCTTAAAACAAAATAACGTTTAATTTTGATTTAAAACTTAAAATACTGAACATTTTAATTTCTGTATTTCTTAAACATTTATCTAGAGTTGTCTAGAATTGCATAAAAATATTATATTTTGCTCAATTTTACCTTACACGAAGTTTAAAATAGGAATCATCCATACCGATGCGAATAAAAATTTACATTCTACACGAAATTATCTTATATGTACAAAATCTATAAACACTTAGATGGGAAAGACATGTTAAATATTTACCACAAAAGTATATACCAATCTTTTAAATTAAGTTAATGACGACTGTTATCTTATAGAAAAATTACATTTATTTAGAATAAAGTGGAAACTATATACGTGTGGTTGAATTAATGTCACACTAGGGCTTACCCAAGGGCTATTGGCGACCAAAGCTGTTTAGGATTGACAACTATAGCATTCAACTTCACCGCAGTAGCACGGAAACATCGAATGCAAGTATTATGTCGCTCCTAAAAGTTGCTTTGGGTGTCTACTCAGGTGTCAGCTCGTTAGTTGACTGTGGTTCTAAATTGACGCCTGTCGCCAATAGTCTTCGTGTAGCTCTAGTACGACGATGATTCAGCTCAAGAAGGAAGATTCAGCTCAGAAAGTCTAGGCTCTATTACAAATTTATTTAAAAATTAGGATTAAGAGTTGATTTAATCCAAAAAAAACTTTGAAAAACATTCATATATTTTCTTTAAAATCTGTTTAAAATGACGTCATAGTAGATAGTACTAAGGGATCATTTTTAATGGCTCATTTGTTTATTAACATAATGAGTATATAAAGCTCCCCATTTGTTATTTTAAAAGTAGATGCCAATCTTAATTCCAAGTTTAGTATTTATAAAAAATATTTAATGATTTCATCATAGAAATAAATTGTGTATAAATTTTTCACCATTTACATACTTTTTCATGTTTTAATTAGTTTTTCAAAATTATAAATACAATTTTAAAGACTTAACTACAAAAATTATTCAAATTGTGTATTAAATCTTCCTTTTCCAAAAGGCATCTTGAAACAGATTTTTAGTAAGATGATAAAATAATTGAATTGTCAATTTCGTTGTTCGAATATTATAAAATGTGCAAAATGGAAAGTAGGTAAGTGTTACTCTCGCTTTTAGAGAATTGTGAATTTAGCAATTCATTTCTAATCATTTGTTCATATTAAATGTGTTTACTATCTAAAAATTTAAATTTTAACGAAATTATATTAATTTTATGCTTAAAATTTTCGTCCTCTAATAACATTAAATTAGCAAAAAAAGTTAAAACATTTTTCTTAGCGTTCAATAATCTTAATGACAATAAGACGCTTTCAAGCTTTTTTTTGTATTTGAGTTGTTTAAATATTGTGCGAAAGCGGTGCATGGTAAACGTTACTATGTAACAATGCTACTTGTTTTCGTATTTTAATTTTAAGAGAAAATCTTAAGCAATCCTTACGAAAACAATAATGTTGCCTCTTCCTAATAAATGCAAAAGAATTAGGAGTGTCGACTTGCATCAATAAATCAGTACATTTATACAGGTAACATAGGGTATTTGACTAAAAAAAATTACTGGCTTAAAATATTCTTATGCCAAAAATATTAGACCCGTAGTTTTTCTTTTTTTCAAATACCCAATAAAAAGGGAGAACAAATGAATTTTAAAATTAGGACAAAAATTACGCCCGAAAACGCTTTGTGGCTGTCACGTGGTATCTAAGACGTCACTAGTAACTATAAACAAACTTTGAAACACCATTTTGGAATAGACTAAGCAAATTTGAACTATCCACTTCTGTAAAACCTCCTTCCATTATCTATATAATTCTTATTTTAATAGTATATTAAATTAAAGCCAGTTTAATTGCAAGCAAAAAAGCATCACACCGGTTTGTTTATATATACTAGGGACGTCAGCCAAATCGACGTGTTTGTAATCACGTGACGTACCGATGAAAAAAAAAAGCCATTTTAAAATGATTTTTATTAATTATTTAAAAATTTATTTGGCAAAAAAAATATATGCGTTTGTTATTTTTGGGTTCAAACTATAATTAATTTAATATTGGAAGGTATTTTAGCAATACAGTCAGGTACCCTATTATATGTCCAATAAGGAAATTTCAATTACTTTAAAATCTAAAATGTTCTATGGCAGCTACTCTGTGCATGTAAGATTTTTTCGAAAACTTTATGACGTCTTACAGGTAGGAACTCAAGTATCAATTTGAAGTCTAATCTCAATTAGTTTGGTCTGTGTTTTTCAGACAGTCTGACAGGTAGACTAATGTTCAAACAAGTAGGTTTGTAACAGAATCTGTCACTTAACCCGCTTCCACACAACAGTTGTGTTTAACGGGTAAAAAGGCGACAAACACAGCATACATTCTATATTAAACATTTACACTCTTAAAATAAACGAGCGGTTTTAACTCAGTCTCGGTTAATTTCCACTCCTTTCCGGTGCCGAAAATGCACTTCTCCTATAGGAGTGAATTTCACTATTTTGTTTTAAGAGTGTACATGTTAAATTTGGCTACTTTCATTTATTTTATTTGGAAAATTCCATAATTATTACTTATCGTTTGCAAAAATTCATTTATATTTCAAAGAATAAATATGTAATATTCCTCGCTTTTAAATAGAATGAAAATATTTCATAACATACAAAGAATCTCGTAGTGAAATATATTTGACGTCTTTTCAAACTGATCGATGTCGCAAAAATAAATTTATTTTAATTTATTGTCTAAAAGAATTAAAGTTTCTCGAGCGATTGTTGCGAATGACAATGGTGATTAAATTCGAATAAAAATGGCTTCCTATGCTTTTTAAATGAGCATTAAATGTTGCAGTTTTTTACATAAATGAAGTACTTCGAATCCTTTTCTGAAATTTTCAATGTATTCTAATTTTGATGCGCTGAATTTTTTGACATATCACACTTGTCCTTAGCGTTTGTAGTTTGGGCTATGAAAGTGGGTGACGGACAGACAGAAAGACGGACTGAACGATTATAATACCTTCCACTTTTTACGTTATAAACGTAGAGTGGAAGCTAAAACCACTTTTTAAGAATCCGCACCCTACAAAACTTGTAGAAAACACAATATCTCCATTTCGAATTTTCGACCTCCATCGCAATACTTTTATTACCTTATGTTATTAGGTAATTGAAAGTAAGAATATTATATCTCAATAAATATGCTTTAAGAATATTGACACCCGTGAAATGGAGTAGTTGTTGCCATAGTAACTCGACTCATCTCGTGAGCCGTAATTTTTGCAACAGTCTTTAGCAATAATCATAATTTCAAAATTTTATAATATATTTGTATTGATATTCAACTTTTCTCATTTGAAAATTATTTTAAGATCATTTCTTTAAAAAAAACTCAATTCTGATTTTCGAAATCAATGTTATTTATTATTATTATTTTTTAAATTCAGATGAGAAAACAACCATACATTGTTACCCAATTCCAGGTCGTTCGTAAGGTTGAATAGAGTAGAAGCATGATATATGAAGAGTCCAGGGGAAAAAAAACCTTGATTGACTAGGAATCTCCCCGTATTTAGGTCTGCTTGGCGGACATTGGGGACAGGAACCCGGTTTCTCCCATGGTTTTTCTCGCGCGGTACAAATGTGAGACTCGTGTCTAACGTGAATCAATCAGGGTTTCCGAGAGAGAAGAACCCGGTGAAAAACCGGTCCCTTACACCAGTTTAGGCGATGACTCGCTATCGTCACCAAATAGAGATCTGATACGGACAGATATCCTGTCCATGAAGAGGTTTTTCTCCTGTACTCGACACATGGGAATGGCAACCAATGCATGAGACTTTACCGCAGTAGCACGGAAACATCAAATGCGGGCATGGTTGAAACTACAAATTCTTTGACAATTTCAAAATACTTTACCCTACATTTAAAAAAAACTGACATTTCTTTTGAAAATTCACAAACGAAACAGTCATTCGATATACTCTAGGAGGGCATATTAAATTAATATAAAAAATAAAACATTAAATAGGGCATATTAAATTAAAAATTTTGTACTTTTAATTACCTAATATGAAATATAAGGAAATGAAAGGTCGAAAATCTGAAATGGAGATTTTGTACTCTACGCGTTTTGGAGGGTGCTGATTCTAAAAAGTGGTTTTCATTAGCAATCTGTGTCTAAAACCCTTCTACAGCTCGAACTTGAAGAAGCTACGGACTTCAAATTTGGTACATGAGTTTCCAGTACCTGTCGGACGCCATAAAAGATTATAGAGAATATCACTCATGCGCAAAGATAGCTTCAATAGAACTTTTTTGGTTTTAATGTTATTGAAATTACCTTATAGGGTATATAATTGCCTTTCATTTTATTGATTTATTAAGGGGTTATTGGAAGACGTGTGCATCCTTTCATCCTTTAAGTGGGTCGATAAAATGGGTACCAAGTGTACTTGGGAACTAAACACTGGGGGTTCCGCGTGAGGCTGACCACCTTACCAGGACATATGCCTAGCACCCCAGAGCCCTAGGTCACGAAAGCTGAAATGGGCACGGCAGGCCTTGGCCCACTAATGGGCTGTTGCGCCGAGGAGTTTAGTTTAGTTTTATTGGAAGACGTGACCTGTTACACACCCCAAGTTTGTATTAGAGATGTTTAAACTTTGCGTGAAAGCGATGCGTAGAAAAAGTAATGTTACCAATCTAATTGTTTTCTTTTTTTTTAAATTTTATAAGAAAACCTCAAGAAATCCAAAACTTTCCCTCTCGCTATGAAAAGCAAAAAATATTCTCAAAAATATACTTTAAGAATATCGACATCATAAAATGTAGTAACTGATTGTTGCCTTAGAAACACGATTTATCTATTAAGAATAGGGTGGAGCATAATATATATGGGTTATGTTGAATTATCGTCGCACTAGAACTACACATGCATGGGAATGACAACCATAGCATCAGACTTTACTGCAGTAGCACGGAAACATCAAATGCAGGCAAGGTTGAAACTAAAAATTCTTTGACAATTTCAAAATACTTTAACTTTCCTAAATTTAAAGTCTAAATTTGTGGCTGAAGTTATTCTGAAGTTTCTTTTGAAAAATCGCAAGCGAAACAGTAATACGAAAAACCATTAAAATTAGGACGTAATAAATTTTTCGTACTTTTAATTACCTAATATTAAATACATATAAAGGTAATGAAAGTATTGCGCTGAGGATGAAATTTTAAAATGGAGATTTTGTGCCGTTTTGGAGGGTGCTGATTCTAGAAAAGTGGTTTTTGAACATTTGGTCCGTCTGTCTGTGTAAGCATTCGACAGTTCGAACTAAAAGAGATACGGACTGCAAATTTGGTACACGAGTTCTTAGTACCTGTTGGACGTCATAATAAGGATTGAAAAAGCCACGCATGCTCAACTGGTAGGTGCCATATAATTTTTCAGGTTTTAAAGATACTGAAATTAACCTTGCATGGTATACAATTACCTTTAAACATTGATTTATTGATTGATAATTGGAAGCCGTGTGGAGTCATTACACATAAGTAGTTTTATTTTATATAAATGCTTTTAATCAAATTGGACTAAATTTTGGGAACTTAATTCGTATTAATGTGAAATTAAAACAAGTATTGAATTGTTGATTGAAGTAAGTAGATTGGTAATAGAATTTTCCAATAAAAAAACGCTTCCCAAGCACATTTTATACTTATACCAACTAAAAATGTTTAAAAAAAACTCCACAGCATTCAGCTTTTTTACAAGCGAACTTTATTTTAATTCATCCTCTTTCGAAATGTGATAATCGTTCCTTAATCGTTTACCATACTTACTTTCAATTCGAGAAATAATATTATAAAATTGCTCGATTTAAAAACGGGAGCAAAAATTGGCATCATATCACCCTTTTACTTTGTAACTTTTAATTTTCGAACAAACAGAACCACAATTCAGACAATTTACAAATTACAATCGAAATTTTCAAAAACCTCCCGAAAACAAACAGCATTCCCCCCCTTTTAGAATTAATAATTTGTATTATGACTTTACGTATAGAACTTAACTTGGAAGTGACGAAACGAAATCAATTTAACATTTTGAGTTGAAAATTTTAAAATATGCGAAATTTTTATTTTGATATATAATTATTAAATATGTTACTTCAACTAATTAAATAGTATAAAAATAATTTACTTAACTTTTTACTTTTATTTACCTAATTATGAGGATATAAGGTAATAAAAGTATTCAGATGCATGGGTCGAAAATCTGAACTGGAGATTGTGTTTTCTACACGTTTTGGAGGGTGCTGATTATAAAAAAAACGTTTCTGAACATTGGTTCGTCTATTTGAAACCACTCTAGAGCTCGAACTAAAAGAGTTACGGACTTCAGATTTGATATACGAGTTTTTATGTACCTGTCGTACGTCAGATTAAGGTTTTGAGAATATTGCGCATGCGCAAATGGTAGCTTCCATCGAACTTTTAGGTTCAAATTATTGAAATTTCTCTATAGAGCATATAATTAACTTTAGATGACTTTCAATTGCCATTCTATAGATCAATACATCTAGTATTGCATACCTTTAGTTTCCAGTCGAAAAACGCGAATAACCACACAAAACAACCAATGTACACTCTTAAAACAAACGAGCGGTTTTAACTCAGTCCAAGTTAATTTCCACTCCTTTCCGTGCCGAAAATGCACTTCTCCTATAGAGTGAATTTTCACTCTTTTTCGGCAGTGGGTAAAAAAATAAAAAAAAACATCTGCGCCTACACTCTTAAAACGAGCGGTTTTAACTCAGTCTGAGTTAATTTCCACTCCTTTCCGGTGCCGAAAATGCACTTCTCCTAATATGAGTGAATTTCACTCTTTTGTTTTAAGAGTGTAACTTATGAAATTTCATTTATATATTTATTCCAAAATACTTATTTAATTTTCCTTTAAAATGAACAAGGTCTAATTTTATCTATTACTATAAAATTCGATTTAGTTTGGTTATAGAATAATAGATACTGGACTCGAAAACGTTTAGTTACATTAAACTCATTTGATGTTATTTTTAAATTTAATATTTCAAGGTTTATTATTCATTATTTTTTCGGAAATACTTATACCAACAATGAAATGAAATAAAAATTAAATTCCAATGCTATTTAAAAGTATTAAATTTCTTAGTGCTTTCTTTATATTTTTAGATTTATTACTATACGCTATATTGATCCACTTAAAAGCCACATACAATTTGCTAAAGTAACGTTTGGACTTCATGTATTTGCTTTTAAAACGCGACTTTTTAATTGATTTTATGAAGCCCTCAATTATATCTTTCAAATAAAATAATTTAGAGTACTAAATCAAGATCATTTATTTAGTTTATATCACTCTAAAACAACGAAAAAATGTTAATTGGACCGAATCATTTCTTACTAAATACAGTCAAACTCTGTTATAACGGCACCTCGTTAATAAAGTCATATTCAGTCCTTTGAATTGCCTATAGACTAATGTTAAAATATCTTGCTTATAACGACTATTTTTCATTAACTCCTCTGTTATAATGCTAAAAGTATACGTTAATCTATCCAATACACATTCTTGAAAAAAGAACTTTTCGTTTTCATCATAAAATTTTTATTTTATTCGCCTAATGTTGCGAAAGCCAAATTTGAAATTTATTTCCAGTCTAAAAATTATTGCCCGGAGAAGGAGAAATTAAATTACTACTACTAATAGAATATGGGGTTAGGTGTTATTTTACAACTTTAATTTATAATGCGTATTTGGCATGATTTACTGCACTTAATAATTAGCTTTGTTTATGACGTTACTCGTTTATAAACGTCTCGGTCCCTTTAATGAGGCCATACCCGGATTACACTCCATTGACACAATTTGACAACATTCACTTCAAATGAAGAGCTCAGTGGGAGAAAGTGATGTGACACTTTTGAAAAAATTGAGATTTTTGTGTCAAAGAACATATTACTAGCTTCTTTATAACTATAACAAGATCCCCTTTTTCATAAACTTTTAATTTAGTATATTTTTTACGGTTTGCAAGTACCGTTTTCACCGTATCTAAGTGCAAGCGAAAAGCTTTAAAGCTCATTTTCACTTTGTTACTTAGCACGTTCTTTCACTAAGCTCTTCAATTGGCCTAATCCCAAAACTACACTTGATCCTAAGCCCTTTGTCAATATCCCGACTATTTGTTGGACAACCGAAATGTCCACAACTTCGAAAATTGTCCACGTGTACCATGAACAACACGGCCACAGCTGACAGCTTCGTCCATGAGATGGGGACAAATCTATTTTAATGGGAGCTCCACCACGTGATGGCATACAGCTGCTCAAACTCACACCCTCTCTAAGAAATGTTACCGAGCTTGGCGGGAAATGGAAAATTTGGCATCTAATTTTGTACGCAAGTAAAATGTAGTTGATTATGAGTACACGATGGTTGTATTTATAAATATCGCCAGGATATAAATATAGAAAAATTTAAATTGTATGTATTATAATTTGTATACTTTCCATTAAATAATAAATTTAATTTTAACTTTTGAATAAATTTCCAAACTAACATCCCTTCAAAATTTGCGATATCTACTTAGGGTTAGTTTGAATTATCGTCGTACTAGAGCTACACGAGGGCCATTGACGACGGGCGTCATAATTTTAGCAATGCCTGGACCCGATCCTAGGACCTTCTCCATGCAAGGTGAAAGCTTTAACCGACTGGGTTCCCTAGCCCTATGCAGTCTACTTGTTATTTTTAAATATGCTAAGGGCGATATCATTTTTAAAATGCTTGCGGTTTAGCACTTTTAAAATGCTTGCTCTAGGTTCCATACTAGAGTCGCAAATTTTGAAGGGACGTCAATTTGGAAATTTATTCAAAAGATAAATTTTTATTACGTAAAGTACTATTAAAATTTATGTTTTATCTATTAAACTAACTGAACTTAATCCCTTAAAAAAAAGATGAAAACACCAATGAACACAATTTTGTTTTGACTTTTTTTAATTTAAATCTCACGCAATGAAAAAAAGTTTACAGATTATCCAATTTGCTTATCCCTCAGAGAAAACAAATGTATTAAGCAAATTAAGAACTATGGAAGTGTTAGCAAATGAACGTTAGACTAATAGGCGGGATACTATTTAAATCCTTCTCTGGTTGTATACATTATTTTTACATTGAATTTGAACTAGTCATTTAATTTGCAAGGGTATTTTAACTTTACATTGGTCAACACTAAAAATTAAAAACAAACAAAAATCTGCCAGAAAAATTATAAAAAATTATCATTTAAAATTAAGTATTAATTTAGTTTGACTTAAGAGTAATTCGGTTTAACCGTGTTCGTTTAAACTAGATTTGATTGTATCCATTTTGTTAAATATATCTCATAAGAATATTGGAGATATTTTTCATTTTAGGTGAACATGTGTGCACGATTAACATTCAAAACGTGAGACACACTACTTGGCGATTTTGCAACTAACATTGGCGAAATTCTTGCAAACCTAATATCCACACGTGCTCTCTGATCATTCATAAATGTGATCTTCCGCATCTAAAATGGAGGGCGGGGTTTGTTGGATCGGTGGAAAAAAGTCTTATTTTTACGGTTTTAGAGTCTGTTATGCTCTTGATGGTTCCTCTAAAGATATTAAAAAAGTTGGAGATTCTTGGCGAAAAAAAGTGAAGTCGTTGCCAAATCGACTTGAAATGTTTAGAAACACGCATTCTTTATGTAACCAGATATGGAACTTAGTTTATTCTTTAAGAAGTATAGGTAACTAGAAAATGGCAAGTTTTAAAGTGTAGATCCAGAAAGTAGTTTAGAATAGGTCTATAAGATCTATTTACTATCCGTTATATTTGATACTTTTTATATGCACATATCAGTTTAAATTACGTTTTTCTAGTGTAGGACAATTTCTCTTTGAAAGGTTCTAAACCATATTCACTCCCTTTTATGTGCTTGCTACTGTGCAGACAACAAGACGATCTTGAAGTTTTGCTAAATGGACTAAAGCTTTCCTTCACCGACCGAGGCAATTGAATGCCCTTTAAGTCAAATGTGAGGGACGTTTTAATACTAAACTAAGTTGTCACGACTGTCTCAATCGACATATCAATCGATAGGTTTAAATAAAGGAATTAATACACACTGATACTCCTCTTCAAATATAAAACTCAAATTATTAATTGTATGCTTCTTGTCTATATACAAATAGCGCGTCCACGTAACAAATAGCGTCATTTCTCGAAATGCTTATTTTTGTTTGGGCGTACTGCATAAGCAATCATTGGCTTCATTTGGCGAAACGGTTATGAATCCGTATCGACTATGCCAGCATCTTCATCTGAATCTAGCCTCCTCCCCTTGGTCACGAAGTATCGTTTTAACAGGTGCCCGTTTATGGTTGTCTAAAAAACGTCAATAAATCATTACAGACAAATGAATGAATCGAATAGTGTTTTTGTTGTCTCACGTGTTTCTTTATGGTAAATTTTGGGGGATAGAGGTTCACTAACCTTAATATTTTATTTGAGAGTAAGGCAATTTAAATGGGATGCAAATGGAGTATGGCTTTAGATAGTTTTAACATAAAACTCTTTTAGTACGATTTTTACGCCTTGTTGGAGTATGGTTTTGCGACTTCATTAGGTTTAGTATTTGGATGTCCATGAGAAAGGTCCCAGGTTCGGCCCCGGTCATTACCAAAAGAACTGCCGACGTTTAAATGGTATAACGAGGCAAAAGTCTGGCGAATAATAACTCATGTAGCTGCGTACGATGTTGCCTTTAAAAGTTGTATTGGGCGCCTACTCAGGTGTGGGCTCGTCATTTGGCTGTGGTTCGAATTTACATCGCCAATAGCCCTCGAGTAGCTCTACTGGGACGATAATTCAACACAAAATCAACCTTTTTCTCTCCAAGATGCTAAATGCAAAATATATACTAAATATAAGAATATTGGCACCAAATAAATTTAGTTATAATTTTCAACTAATACAATAAGTTGATATTTAAAAATGGTATGAAAGCAGGGCGGGGTTTGGCTGAAAAGTACACTCTTAAAACAAAAGAGTGAAATTCACTCCTATAGGAGAAGTGCATTTTCGGCACCGGAAAGGAGTAGAAATTAACTCCGACTGAGTTAAAACCGCTCGTTTTAAGAGTGTAGGACGCAGATTGTTTTCTTTTATTTCTTTTACCCACTCTGAAAAAGAGTGAAATTCACTCCTATAGGAGAAGTGCATTTTTGGCACGGAAAGGAGTAGAAATTAACTCAGACTGAGTTAAAACCGCTCGTTTGTTTTAAGAGTGTAGCACTAGAGCTACACGAATTAACCTTCTGAGGGATACAGACGTATAAACCCATCACCCGACTGTCAGGTTTTCCAGTAACACACATAATTCTTAAAATTTATAAATTTAATAATTTTAATAAATTTTAAAATTAAAAACATGGAGGAGCCATTTATTACCATATACTACATATATATATTTAAAAATTAAGAAATTAAATTTTCGGTTAAAAATCTCAATTTTAATCGTATGCATTGAAAACAAGTTTACACTTCAGCCAATTACCTATCAAAGAAAGTATTATATGGGAAAGGCAACCAAGGCATTCGACTTTACCGCAGTGCCACGGAAACATCGAATGCATTAAAGGTTCCCCGAGGCTAAGTACCTGCCCAAAACCGGTACAAACAACTATCACGAGGTTGCAGTCATTGGCTATTGATCGCTAGATTGTCAGTTCTAAAATCGCCAAATGTAATCGCAATCAATTCTGTTCAGTTGGTCCGTGCCATAGAAGTCTGTGCCAATAATAAATATAAATTTTGATAATAGTTTAGTTGTTGCATTATGAAGTGTATGCATTTTGAAGAAAATAAATATACAAAATACAATAAATGTACAAAATTCATCAACAAATTTCGAATCACAAACAACCTGTAACATCGCCCATGCTTAATATTGGGTTATTGGCGTATTTTTCCAATATCTACATTTGGCGCAATGTTAAAAGCAACCTTTTTTCTGGTTTCGGCTGCGAGTTTTGGGCAGGTATTTAGTCACTCCGTTAAAGGTTAGCCAATTCATATTGCTTGGAAAAATTTCACTCATTTTACGCTGAATGTGACGAGAATTATATTTTGTAAACGGGTATAAACACCATAGTCTATAATGGACAATTTGGACGGGGCGAGCGTGGTTTTGGGAAAAGACAATGCTTGACGTAACTGGGGTGTCACTGAAGACGTGACAGTTCTAATATATACGAATTAGCTGCCGGGGTTTAAGACAACGGTTGACATAACTGTAGGCGTAGTCGTTCCAGTTTTCTAATTCTAAGTTCTATTGATGTTTCCCGTTACAGTCATCTTTAAGAAAAAAAAAATTAAAATTATCGAATAAAATGAGGTTTGGTTAAATTTACTTCGCACTAGAGCTACAAACTAAAAGCAGGACTGGAACGGCAACCATGGCATTCGACTTTGCCGCAGTAGCGCGGAAACATCAAATGCAGGAAAGGTTGGCCAATAAAAATTATTTGGCAAAATTTGCCCGTAAACTTATTTTAGTAAGAGGACAAAGATTTTGACTAATTTTATTTTAGAAACAGATATAAACATCTTGGTCTAATTTATAAACGGAAACTATCTTGAAAATTCAAGTTATGTTTCTCGTTACGGGGTCGTCTTTAGAAGTGTCGTATCAAAATAAGTTTAGTTTTATTTGCATTGTAGTTTGTTCGGCTTCCACGTATCACAGCTGTGAATAATGTGTCTTAATTTTTTTTAATTATCAAATGAAGCGAGGTTTAGTTTTGTTGAATTTACGTCCCACTAGCTACACGAAGACTATTGGTCTCAGGATTTTAATTTTGAACTGTTGTGTCAAGTGACGAGACCGACACCTGATCTGGCACCCAACGCAACCTTATAGCAACATCGCGCACGGCGTCAGGGGACTCGAACTGAATCCCCAAAAACTCTCTACTTCTGCTCGAAAAGTTTAAGTTTGCGGTTCTTGGTTCTTTTTCGCTAATCGCGATGATCCAGTGGTGATAATCACGCCACACTTCTACGCTGATCTGTCGTCTTTCTCTTTTCTTATTGATGGAGGTCGCGAGATAGCTCAATTTCCGTTTATGTTCTCCGATCGCTGTGATAACCTCTGGCCCTAACAAGACTTAGCCATTTCCATCTGAAGAAAACAAAACGTAAAGCGTCTCATCTTCTCGCCTACGGTTTTGCTTGGAAATTAATATTCTCAAATTACCATTACCTTCAGAAACTAAATGATTTGAAAAATAATTGAACGTGCCAATGAGCTAAATATTTCTTTAAAAAAAACAGAATGGAGGTTTTGACGTGAAATAACATTGTTATACAATTACGGTTAATTTTTAATTTATCAGGAAAATTGCGATGACAGTAAGTTCATATCGAGGAAGATTTTGGTGATATGAGGATGCGCATTTTATAGTGATGTACTTTTATTCTGGAATTTTAAAGCAATATAAGAAACGGGATTTTATTCTTTAAAATGAACGGGAACAAAGGCAAAGCTTATTATCCTATAGCAAATTAAATGACACATACTTCGATCGATTTGATATTCTTTTAGTCCGTGCAAAGAACGGGTACTTATTTGCTAATTTTTTTTTAAAAACCTTGAAGGAGGATGAGTCAAAATCTTTAAGTTTACGTTGTGGTTTCTGATTTGTTTAAAAAAATCTAAAGCGCCTCATCTTCTAGAGCCTGACCAGATTTGATTCAGTGATTAACTTTTCGACTATGAAATCATTAAAATTTTTGAAAATCATTTTACTTACGTTGTTTTCGTTTGAAAAACTATTTAAAAAAATTTAAACGAAGACTATTTGCATATTTTTTTTACAGGCTAGATTGTTGAATAACAAACTCAACTGCACTTCGAAATGCTATACGTCTGGTCACCTTACTTCTCGCCTACGGGTCTGCATGAAAATTACTTTTCTAAAAAACAAAGGATTTTGACGTCAAGTTTAGGTTGTGGTTTCTTATTTTGTTTAGTTCTTTTTTTGCTTAGAGCTGTATTGTTTGCATTAAGAAGGGCTGTGGGTCCAAAGCTAGGTATTCGCGGAGGGACAGGACCATGGGACCCTTCCACAAACATACTTAACTATTAAATTAAGCAAACGACGAAAATGACTATTTTGAATAGAGTGGAAGCTGCTTAGGCGTGGTTGAATCAACGTCGCACTAGAGCTTCCTCAAGGTCTATGGGCGATCAAAGCTGTTTAAGATTGGCAACTATAACATTCGACTTCACCGCAGTAGCACGGAAACATCGAATGCAAGTATAGTCGCCAATAATACCTTAAGCTGCCCATATACGAAGGGACAGGAGCATGTGAACTTTGACAAACATCACACGTCTTCCTCCAACACGTTACCGAAAGCTCTAGTCAGTGATGGTTTTGTGTTCAAACGTGACATGCCAAATCGAGTAATTTTCTTTTATCGTGTACATGGAAAACTAAATAGTCTCGTGTGTCTTTAAGACTGCATCCGCTAGTTCCAATTACTGATGAGTGAAAATTCTTTCGGTAACGACTTGGAGTGGCGCTGTTTGGCGAAGATTCATATTTCACGCCCGTGGCCCTGTCTCTCCGTGTATTCCTAACTTAAGGGGAAATGGGCGGGCTGGATCGCGGGGCTCCAAACTCAAGTGCCTCAGTGTTAATCTAATGACGAAAAAACTATTTTCTCTGCCACATTTTTCCGGCTGTATTGTATATTTTTACAAACGATTTTTTTTTAAATAATAAATGTAGATAACTTACAGGTCTCTATCTTCCCACTTTTTGAAATTGCTTCGAATATTTTGTGTAAAATTATTTATTGAAAATTAAAAAAAAATATTCGAACCCATTTCAAAAAGGGGGAAAGTCGGGACCTGTAAGTCAGCTACATTTATCACATAAAAAAATCCGCTTGTAAAAATATTCAATACAGCCAGAGAAATGTGGCAGAGAAAATATTTTCGCCATAGGATTAACACTGATCACTGATGCACTTTGCTTTGGAGACCCCCGGTCCAGCGCGCCCATTCCCCCTTAAAGTAAACATTCAAATGTACAAATCGCCACGAAAAAAATATATCTCCAGTATAACTCTACTATGCGATAGATTTACAGACACAGATGTCTTTATGTCTCAACTTACGATAAAAAATGAAGTGGTTACAATCTAATCAGGGTTTTAACAATTGATTTAGTTAATATAGAAGGTGAAGTATTTTGAAATGTGGGACTAAACGCAAGCAGCCTAAATGGAGAACATCTTGCATATTAATAATAATAAAAATCACATTTTAATAGTTTTCGTTTCTCATCGTTCAAAACAGTCCCCCAGGGCATGCTTATGGTGCTGCCATCTATTATATCTTTTTAACACTATAAGGGGTACTATAGAATAATAATAAAGTGTTTTCAAACTAAATATATTTTAAGTTTATTTTAAATCAGCGTTTTTATCAAGCTTATAGAAGAGTCTAAAACTTGTTAGCAAAAATCTGATTTTATTTAAAATCAAAAACAATATACAAGGTTAGATTTTTTTTTGAATTAGTGATAACATGAATTTGTTTTGGTTGAATGAAAATCGACTAAAGCTACATGAGGTCTATAGCTTAGAACACATATAAATAATATCGAATTTGGAAGAAGTGATATGCATAATTATCGCAAACATTATTACTTGTCAAAAGAAAGTGTATAAGCGTGTGATATTTGTTTGAAAACAAAATACTTATTTCATTATATAAAGAGAAAATATATATTATATAATTATAAACTCAAGGCGACCTTTAGAACTTCAGCTAAGAAATGTAAATGGTTTGTATTTAACAAATAATTTCATAACTTTTAGTTGTGTTAAGTTAAAATTTATTTTTACTTAAAATTTCACGGTTTCTTTAAGTGGGACTGAAGAGGCATCTGGTAGTTGCGGCGCACAGTTTAGGTACCTCTGACTGGGTTTAAGTACATAAGAATATTATTTTTTTTATCGAAGTTTCTTGTAGCAATCATATATTCCAAACTTTTTTTATAGGTTGATTGCGTGAGGAGTTGGGAATAAAAAAAAAGTGAATGACAATGACTTGATGGTTCAATAAATTTTTGAGAATGTATGATAGACTTGATAAGTTTCAATAAATTTATGAAAAATAGACGAGTTTCAGATTATATTAAAAATAATATATCTTTATAGGAAAACCTTACTATATTAGCGTCGATTATAAATTAAGTTGATTAAGAAAAAAATGTAATGACTACTTGACTGATTTTTCAAGTGCTAATAATATATGAGACATTATGTATGCATGCGTGGAAGAATACATGATTTTCATTTACTATAGTTTTTACTTAAAGTTATAATATGTATCGTTGAGAAATTACATAATGTTCTATGGACAAACTTTTGAGAATTTTAAATTCCAATTTACTAATAGTTTTTAAAAAGCTGTTCAAGTTACTCTAATAAATAGTAAGCATTTGCAGCTTGAAGAAATACATAATGTATGGACCAGTTGACGTGGAAAGTCTAACTTTTGACATTGGAATTTAATTCCAATTACTATAGTTTTTAAAGCGTTCAAGTACTTTAAAGCCGTTTAAGACTGTGGTGAGCAATAGTCTCGAAAATACTTCATGTTAAAAATGTTTTGCCTGAACTGTGACTAGTCGAATTGTAACCAAGCATCAGGCTAATAATCATTCTTCCATATTTCATTGAAAATTATGACAAAATTGTCATTGGGACTGAAAGGGTTAAACAGAAAGTTCATTTTCGCGTGGCAAATTTTCTTGTGGTTATGGGTTTAAAATCAAAATTTGTCGAAAATAAAAATTCATCACGTAGGTGTTCATTGATAGAAACGACAAAAAAAAATAGGTAAAATATTACAGTAGGCGTAGGAAGCTGCCCAAGTGGGTGAAACAGCTCAAAAAATAAAATTCAGGCGGGGGCTGTAGTATACGTATCATTCTAAAGAAGGCGTTTTACGCAACGTTAAGACAGCGTACACGCCTAGAATTGATGTGAACTTAGAGGATACGATGTCAATAAACTGGTGATAAAAGCTACCGTTTAATATTTTATTTATTGTTAGTAAATATTGGTTTTCTTTGGAAAAAGGTGGATAATTATAATGGTATTTCGTAAAATGCTCTATTTTGTTTAATGAGTGGGATGTTAATCAAACCATCATATATTATATTGATTAATTATTTTGGTCAATTGATCTATTATCTTGATTATTTGTCAAGGTTTGGGGTGATCGAGTATCGGTTTCGTGGTAATTATTTGGTTTGAATAATTTATTGCTTATTTGACTTATAAAATTCAACACTTTATAGCTAATCAGTATCTTTCAAATTTTTAAATATTTTCTTTTGTGAAGTTTTTTTCGGAACATTATTTAAATTATAATGTAAATAAGTATGCTCTGAAAGTCTATACACTATCTGGTTACATTAAAAGCAATTACGGGATAATTTGTAAATGTTAAACTAGCACATAGTCATCTAACATATCTTAAATAAAGTAGAAGTTATTTTTCCTAAAGCGTTGTAAGTTTAACTCATAAAAATAACTATATAAAGATAGTCATATTTTAACACTTAATTAAAATATATTTGACCCAATCACCGACGACTTTGTGAACACCATTATAACACCTTCATTTCCGTATAAAAACGTTAACTAAAAGTTTGTTAAATTCGTTTTTCGTGTAACTTAATTTATCCTAGATAAATTATTCAGTGCAATGTCCTTCATTTGTCTTACAGTTTGTTTACTTAGGTAAACTTAAGCAGAAAGCTCATTTTAGCGTTTTAAATTTTCTTGACAACCATCGTTGATGAGTTAATTTCAAAAGCATATTAACTCAGTACTAGCAAAACCTAGATTGACACCGTTTGAAGGTTAATGTTGATTACCCCCATATTTCACAAGGCGCGCAGTTATAATTTTACAAATTTCGTCTTAGTCATATCATTCTTACTATTTATCTTTAATAAACAAATGGATATCATAAAGCTAAATTCATTCATGTATAATTAAGAAATTCTGGCAAATTAAGACATTTACGAAATTCTAGATAATTTTCTTGAATACTACATTAAAACTGAAAACTAGAACTTTTATTCTTAAAACTTCTAAAACATATTCAAACTATTCAAAAACATGCAAAAGGTTATAATATTTTTTAACTAAGTTTACTCCTGTATGCTTCGTAAGTCATTAAGTATTCAAGAACTCTCGTTAAAGCCGATGCAACAAGAACAAAATACGTTTTTAAGAAATCCGACTTAACGACTTACGAATCTGGTATTAATCCCTAGTTTTGTTCTATTATAAATAGCTCCTCGTTACAATTAGAACAACGTAATTCAGATTCGAACGCCAAAATTAACACATAAAAATTCCCACAAATCCCTGACAGCAAATCTGCAACTAAATTCTTCTTGACTTTGAGATGACGTTAACGACCAGGTCCCGCCCTCCAAGCCCAAAGATTAATTTATTCTGGTGGCAAGCCCGTAATCAACTGTAGCACAAGCCACAGTTTTAAAGTTGGGAGAACAACTCATTTGCATGGAAGCTGTGCGACGAAGACGCGTAAAATTCCGCGCGTTAATTTCATGTTTATTATATGGAGGTCAGAATGGAATGCGAGATGTTGCCTGGTAAAAGAGCAAGGCAGATACCGGTTTACTAATTGAAGTCTTTGTTCGCTTAATTTATACGACCAAGCAAACGCTTGGCTAACAATTTCGCGTTAAGTTACGTATAATAAAATAAGATAAACAAGATCCACCAACGGCAATAGAGTCGTGACAACCTGGCCAGTATGACAACCCCTGTATAAAGACACCGATTTAATCTAAATTTCCTCGGGTGATGAAAAGAAATGTTCGCCAAGTGTTGTCCTATTAATGAAACAAGATAGTTGCTCCACCAACATAGAAAGAGTCGTTACAATCTTGCCGGTATGACAATTCGTGTATAGAGGGCACTGATTTATCTAAATTTGTTGGATGGTGTAGGAAAAATGAATCTACAACGCTTCGCGACTCTTGTACGTATAAGTTTAAGGTGATATTAAGTCACTAAATAAATGAATAATTTTCTATGAAATGAAATATTAGAACCTTGCACCGATTCAAATCTAGGCTGATATCGACAATTGCACAAATTGCAATTTTGGAATTTCAATTGTTAATTTTTAAAGAATAAAATGACTTTTTAGTATTTAAATCTGATTGTGGTTTATTTGGGTGTATCCTATTAATTTGGCGCTTTTCAGGCGACTTCACTGATTTCCCTCGCCAAACATTTTCATCTTAATTTAGCCTCAAAGTGTTTATTATGATTGTTGCAGAGGCGAATAAGTCTCGTCTTCAAAATTATGATTCCGTTTACTAACAGCCCTCAATGCCTTCATTAAAAGAACAGCTACTTTCGCCTTCTCATAAGGGGGTAAGACATAAATCCGAAGTTGGAATTTTTAGCGTCGTTTGTTGTTTGTTCGAAACTAAACTAAAAATTCGAATGTTCTGAAGACTTAAACTCTCTGATGGCAGGGAAATTTCCGGATTTTTCTGAATTTAATGGGTTTTTGATCTCTTTAGCAAAAGTGTCTGAAGCTTAAGTTCGAATCTTTATTAGAGTTGGACATAGCTTACAGTATTCCAAGTTGAATAAGTTATAAATATTTAATTTTTTAATGTAAATTCAGAAGTTGAAGATAATGTTTGGAAAACGTAAGACACAACTGAATACCTTTAGAAATTCAAACAATTTTTGCTTGAAATAAAACTGTCGGAAATATATTTTGAAACTTAATTTGAAAATAATAGAAGAGGATACGAGATTCAGGAAAGCAGTCATTTATCTAAAGAACCTGATGTGCCCTGATAGCCCAACTTCCTACTCTTTAAAAACGAAAATACTCAAGATGGACCAACTACAGTTATTCGTATTTGAATAAGAGATAATTTTAGTTTGGTGTTTTACATTTTTTTTATAAATTGTTTTATCTGATGTTCTTATTATAGGCATGGGTAGGCATCATCACACCATAAAAATTCTGAAAGTCTCAAGAATGGTAAATTGGTAAATTTGGTTTAGGAAACACATGCTATTTCGATTGAAGTGACTTTATTATAGTTAACTTATTTAAATACACTGTTAAAAATTTGGTGCTAGGTTTCACCATGATATTGGTTGGTTTCACCATGATATTGGTTGGTTTCACCGTGATATTGGTTGGTTTCACAGTGATATTGGTTGGTTTCACCATGATACTTGGTTGGTTTCACCGATGATATTGGTTGGTTTCACCGTGATATTGGTTGGTTTCACCGTGATATTGGTTGGTTTCACCGTGATATTGGTTCCTAGTAGCTGCAACGGCTGAATGGTGAAATGTTTCACCTTTTTTTCGGTGTTTGGTTGAACCATTTTTCTGGATTTGGAAACAAAAACCTGAGAAATGGTTCAACCGAATACCAAAAATATGGTGAAACGTTTCACCATTCAGCCGTTGCAGCTACTAGGAACCAATATCATGGTGAAACCAAGCACAAAATTTTTAACAGTGTATAAGGAGGCGAATATTTGTAATTTCTACAAAGGAGAAAATAAACAGTTCGAAAGACACCTTTTTTTTAATGAGCATGTGTCAAGTCTTGAGTGGTAACAGAAATGCGAATGAAAATAAATTATTTCTCGAGCCTCGATTGGTCAATCATCACGTGGGAACAGAGTACGAATCGAAGAAACGACAGAAGGAAATAAAAAAAATGAAATCTGGAAGGAAATGCGTCAACTAAAACAAGCAAATTGCCATTTTTTTTGCTTTCAAATTAGTTTTCTACTCAATGTTTTTTTTGTTGCCAGAATTACTGTAACAGTTTTACTTGAACAATAAACATCGTATAAAATACAATTGAAATATGTCATCGATATCGAATGAAAACTGATTTTTTTATATGTTTACTTTAATAAAAAAAAAGATAATAATCGGAAATATTATAAATGATAAATCTCTTAGTAAAGCATTATCTTAATAAAATAACCAAATTACTAACGCTTTGAACTTAAATTGAATCCCATACCTTAATTGAAAAGTTATCAACGAAATACAGATTTCAATTAAAAAAAGTTTCGTGTTTTTCAAAAGAAAAAGTAATCCATTATTTTTTAAAAGAAAAAATAACCAATACACTTACATAAAATGCAACTCCCCATACAAAGCAAACCCTTACAATGGGAATATTTCTTATGATATCACGCTCTCCATACTGCGATTTGATTGGTTGTTTTGTTTTCTTTGACAGTGTGTTGAAACAAGTCCATTACAGGCTTTGTGATTTCACCTCAATTTGTTCACTTATGGGTTTTAATCCCGAACGTAAACAAGTAAACTCAAAGACATCACCTTGTAATTACAGCATGACCCCTCAGAGATTAAAATTCCTTAAACGAAAATAGGGTCTCGTTAGAAAAGGTGACGAGAAGATAAGTCAAGAGTTTCAACAAAGACCTAAAATTAACAGACTGAGCACCTAATGGTTAAAGCGGGGATTGGAAAGTTACCTTTAAAAAGTAACTGTTAGTTACTTTATTAAAAAAAAGTGACTGTTACAGCTTCTTAACACGAAAAGTAACTAATTAGTTATTTTTAAAAATATCAAGTTACAAGAAAAATAGCAATTTAACCATCTTACCATTTTACCATTTTTCCAAAGAGAACCAAGATTGAAGAAACAGAACACTGCAATGGGAATATTTCTTATGATGTCATCGCTCTCCGAACTGCGAGTTCATTGGTTGTTTTGTTTTCTTTGACAAAGTGTTGAAACAAGCCCATTAAAATTAATTTTAAAAAATTATTTAAGTTTAAAAGGAGTTGCATTTTAAAATTGGCTCCTCAACAAATGAGCTCCATGAAAACCGGCGTGTTAACGGAAAAGTTACATTTTTCGTTACTTCGTAACCGTTAAAATTACTGCGTTAGTTACTTTCTAAAAAAATCTATCTGTTACCTAAAAAAAGTAACTGTTACAAGTAATGCGTTACCCCAATCCCTGTTTAAAAGAAATGGTTAGATAGGTCCAACATGGAACGTTTGATTTTCGAGAAATTCATTATTGTTTTGCTACTTATCGTTACCATTGTGGTACAAGTTAAGGTAATCAAGGATATTACCAGTTTATTTTTTCAATGCAATTATAAATCAGCAATATCTTTATAGTGGGCACGTTTCACGTTTTGAGGGGCAACAGTTCCAGCCGTATTGTTCTTTTTTTGGAGCGGCTGGAATTGCATTTGTTTTGGTATTCTCGAAAAGTGAGTAGCGTAAAAAAAAATTTCAGTAAAACTAAAGTTCTTTTCTCTGTTTGTGTGAATCCCTTTTAAATTGCTGTCCTACAATTTCGCTTAATTTCTCCGCATAAAACAAACATCATCCAAACCGAAGTTTTCCAACATCATTGACGTTTTGGTAATTCTTTGCATATTTGAAATTTAATAGAATTAAAACCGATAACTTTTAGAAATAGCAGGAATAAGAACAAGTGCACGTAAGGAACACTACAATGCACGTAAAGAACACTACAACACCACAGACTAAAA
Organism: Oedothorax gibbosus; assembly: GCA_019343175.1. Lineage (NCBI taxonomy): Eukaryota > Metazoa > Arthropoda > Arachnida > Araneae > Linyphiidae > Oedothorax > Oedothorax gibbosus. Next base: position 20,478,741 of record CM033280.1, read on the forward strand.
GTTTGAGAGTGAAACTGAAACCACCAATAAAATCGCTGAAGACAAGAATGAAAACAGGAAAAGTCTCCTGAAACAAGCCAATTTGCCGAAAACGTATAAAAAGTTTTCCAGATAAACCGAAACTATATACTTTTATGGTCTGGTTTTGAAAGTAAGCCAAGCCTTCGAGCCAAACCCACGTGACTTAGGAAGTTAGCCGTAATCATGTTCGCTCCCTTTTAAGTTTTCTAAATCCATAATTAGCAGAAGTCTTTGATTCGAACCAATCAAAGTCTCTAAGTAGGGTTCAAAAGTTTTAAAACATACAGAACAGAAAAATTTCCCGTACATTTGGCGTTTTCGTGACACCAATTTTCTAAAACAGCAGCGGGGGTTGATGCTCAATAAATGGCATGGGATATAAATAGTAGCTTTAGAAACGTTCGGTGTTCTTAATTACGATTTTGAAAGATTCGTTGGAATGTTTCATAATTTGGTGTTCGTAATGTTGTGGCTCATTTAATGAGTTTAATGAGCATTGGGTGACTTCTAAAGGACATTAACTTTTAATTAATTGCATAAAAATACTTCGTTGAAGTTAAATTTTAAAGTCTGCTTAAGCCTACTTTCACTAGTTCTGCGTTTCCTTAACCATTGAACTTGAAGGCTAATTGTTGATGTAGAATATTCAGTTTTTACAATGATTTGGTTTTCTTCGAAAAAAATAATCCTTGGAAATAACTTTGCAGTATACGAGCTCTAGTTTTTAAGGTGGACCCCAAGTTAATTTTTCAAGCAAACTTATTTCTACAGTTCTACTTATTTATCGACATTGAAAGGATGAATTGCCGAGTTTATTTATGACCTGCTAATTAGACTTGTATTCGAACCCGGTTAGGGAATCGTTCGTCAGCAGTTAGGGAATCAAATACGCTAATCGCGCTTTACCAACGTGACCGCAATCAATGTCACGCGGGTAGAACAGGAATGAAAGTGGAAGGAACTACATGACCTCAAACAAGCAAATAGAAAGTAACCTATCCAGAGCAGGGTACGATACAGTACGACTACATTTAGATATAGACTAGATTTTTCAACGTCATACTGACATCGAATATGTACATAAAGGATATTTTATAGGATATTGTTGTGCGTAACTAGGATGGATTTAGAAAATCTTGCTCTAGAAAATATTTGAGAAAACTTAGCAAAACCCTTGCAACTTTAGCAGATCATATGAAAAAAAACGGACCATGTTAAAAGAAAATATATAAAATACCTAACTTTTAAAAAGCAAATAAATATTCTGAAATATGTAAGCTATTTGGGAACTAGTTCATTATTTTTAGGGTGAAAATGTAGTTACGTCCCCCCACTAGCAACGCAAACATTTGCAAAATATCAGATTTTAATCCCGGCGGAGAACGCGCTTTGACATTGACCTTATATTTCAATAATTCAACAATTCAACCATTATTTGATTATTTTTTAAAGGGTTTCTCTAACGTTGATCATTTTAGAACATAAGTCGATGGAATGATATTCTAATCAAATCTAAAGGTTTGACACGCTTTGAAAAAAAATAAGGTACATAAGGATATTAGTTTTTAAAAAAATGGGTCGCAAAACACTCCCGTGCGGGTAATTAAATGATTAAGAAATACAAATAAAATAGCGTATTCTGACAACTTATTCCTTCAGTATTCTTCAAAGGAATTTTTTTTAATGTTCGTAACTATAGTTTTTGAATAGATTAAGATTTTGTTTGAAGATTCTCTAGTGTTTGATCTTATGCTGTCCAATTCCGATAACACAAGTTTAGAACTCTTTGATTTTAGCTGGGTCGCTTGAAGCAAGAGATAATAATTGAAAATACAGTTATAGACACCGGTAATGACAAATATGTAGCTTTTCGCTAAACAATAGAAATTGGTCAGGGTGCAGTTATATTTTACAAAATAGGGTAATAACAACCTTCGATCCGCCGTAATTTATTTAATAGAACTTAACTATTAAAGTATGTACTCAAAATAATATTTTCAAGCACATAGAACAATTTTATTAACAATAATTGTAAAGTCACTTACGGCTGACGTGGCACAGTTGGGGACAAGCAGACAGAAGACCAAGTCCCATACATTGTAGTTTCCATAATAAGTAGCTAGGTATTTCAAACGAAAAAAACTTGGTAATAAAAGCATTTTCAATGCTCTTAAAAGAATGAAGTATGTTTCCTTGATAACTCCTTTAGTCAAATCGTCCACGCAAACATACACCTGCTTAGCGTAGTTCTTTTTTTTTTTTTTCATTCACTAGTATAAATGTACGAATATGGCAATGGTGTCAATTCAGATAAGTTTTTGGTCGATTAGAAGACTTCTCATTAGAGCGCCACAATATGTTATGCAATTGGGATATTCTATGTAACAGTTTAATGTGGTAGCCGACAGTTTGGTTTGCTTGAATTAATGTCGTATTAGTCCTATACGAGGGTTGTTTGCGAGTGATAATGTGATAGCTGAGGAAAATATTTTTATTGACGCGTATTTCCAATGAGCTGCCATACTGCAATGACATACTAGAGCTAGTATATTATGAAATAAGTCTCATAGTTCAAGTTTGTTTTATAACTAATGGCCGACTGGGGGTCTGAATGGTCAGGGAGCCGGCAAGGCAGTCAGAAGGTCCCGGGCTCGAATTCCGGCATATTGGTATGGATATTTGTGTTTGTGTGTTTGTCTGTATTTGTTCTGAGTGCACTGTGACATACGTGCTCGTCAAATCTGTGGAGTCGAAGGTCCTGAACAAGCGCACGATGGCGCCACTGGTTTGCTTTGGGTGCCCGCTCAGGTGTCAACCTCGGTACTTGACCAGGATTCAGAATTACGAGGCATAAGCGCCTGTGCTAAAGCTTCTTGGAGGCCAGAAATAAACAGCCAGAAAACGTACAACCAACCTAACTGGTATAAAAGTTTGAAGGAGGCTAGAAATAGGCAGCCGGAAAACGATTACCTTACCTTACCAATAAAAGCCAAAAGCTCCTGAAGGAGGCTAGAAATAGGCAGCCGGAAACGATTACCTTACCTTAACTTACCAATAGAAGCCGACCCGGCGGCGCAACGGTTAGGGAGCTAGCCTTTGGAGCCTCTGGGTTCGGGTTCGAATCCCGGTAAGGCATGGATGTTTGTGTTTGTCGAGTATATGCGGAGTACGTGCTCGTTAAATCTGTTGGGTCCGAAAGTCCTCCAAGTTCCCATACCAAATCAATACCTCTGGGGGTGACAAGCCAATTCTGGGGATCCTCTAGTTGGGCTCTGTCTCTAAAAATTAGATGGATCCACTTATGTGTGTGTGTGTGTGTTGTCTGTTGTGTCTGTCTTACTTGACGAAGGTTTATAAGTGGGTCTCCGACCAAGCACACACACCTGAATATATATGTCTACCAACCAACCAACCAACCAATAGAATGGGGCTCGGATGGCCGAGTGGTTTGGACCATTAAGCTAGCAGTCTGTGCGCTGTAACGAGTGCGGGTTCGATTCCCGCTTTCGCCCTGGGTGTAATTTCCTTTCTCTGTGACAGTAAAAATTCTTTCTGTGTCTGTCTTACTTGACGAAGGCTTATAAGCGGGTCTCTGATCAAGCACACAAGCCGGAATATATATGTACCCGACCCATACCCATACCAATAGAATATTTATATATTTTCTTAAATAGATATAGTCAAGTGGGATAAATTTTTGGCTCAAAATTTACAAATCAATAATTCCTCTCTAAAAACTAAAAAAGCCGAAAAATATTGTGCCGACTTTTCTTTCAATCAGTGCAAACGCTGCTTTGACTTTATAAGTAACATTCTTATAAGTAGAATATTATAGTATACTTGAGTTTTTTCTAACTTCTTTGGGTTTAGCGTTTGGATCAAAGCTACCCATTAGAATCTAATTTGCTATCTTGCCAAAAAAACTAATTTAATTTCAAAGTCGTAAATATCTTCAGCCAATCAAGTTAATTGCAAGCCAATCTTGTAAGCCCAAAAGACAATGCACCCCGCTGTTTTCCCTCAACCTCCACAATTAAGCCCATCCATACCAATTGAAAACTGTGGGAGATTATTTCGTGATCCGCGCATTCTAATAGAGACATTCACACTTACAGCGAGGAGCAATTCAAAGACCATTGATTAGTGTAGACTGAGAATTCGCTAAACAAGGGCAAAGATTAATACACATAATTTACCAAGTCACGTTATTTTGGCGCGACGACTTGGCGTGTTTCCTGATCAAACATTGAAAAAAAGTTAAACGTTTTGGTTTACTTTTGTGCTCAGTAATATTTGTTAAGTAAAAGCCTTTTTTTAAAAAGTAAATGCATATTACTGATATTTGCTTTGAAAAATAAATTTAAGTTGCCGTTTAATATGATTGTTTTGCGCCAAATGCAGCAACAAGTCGCCAAAACTTTGAGCACTTTTCACAATTCATTGACATATATTCGACCCATATAATCATTTATATTATTATTAGATGCTAACTCGATTTTATTCAGATCTTTGGAGCATTTATCGGGGCATACGCATAGAGTTAAGAGAATGGAGATGTTTGGTAGGAAATAAAGTGCAGCCGTCAGAACGTCGCCAAGTAACCCTAATAAGCCCAAACAAAACCGCTCATTGAAAGTTAGTTCATACTGAAATGCATCGTTTTATTCTTTAAAAAGCGTCGATTAAAAATCAAAAAAAGAACTGTTTGCGCAGTTGTAGGCTGTAACACGAGATCGAATTTTACACAAGTTTAAATCGGTTTGAACTATCGTCGCACTAGAGCTACACTAGGGCTATTGGCGACGGTCGTCGTATTTTTGAAAAACAGTCAAGTGACGAGCCGACACTTGAGTAGGCACCCAACGCAACCGTTAAGGGCGACATCGTACGCAGCGCTAGAACTTTGTAGTATATTTATCGTGGACTCCCTCTACACGGGGTATTATTCGTTATTCGACGGACATTTTTTGGCTGTACGGGCTGTTTACAGGTCGGCAGTAATTTTGGCGATGCCCGGACCCGAACCTCGGACCTTAGGCTTGCAAGGCGAACGCCTAACCGACTGGGCTCCCCAGCCCCGAATTTTACAAAAGACGGAATTGCATTGTAATTATAGTTTTGATTCAAAAGTCAGAAATCACCAAGTCGATGACATCTCCAAAGTAGAATAGCGCCAAATACTTCGCCGAGAGCGTTTGTCTAATTAGGCTTACTACAAAGCGATCAATGGCTTCACTTGGCGAAAAGGTTTTTGTATTGGTTTTTGCCCGACAGCATATCCACATTCTTCTTAACTCAATGGGCATACGTGAGATTCAAACAAGTTCCCACAATGCTTTCGGCACAGTAATAATAAAGACATGATTGGCACCCTGGCGATAAATAGCATTTCGCCAATTTGGGTGCCTTATAATGATCAGTGCCCACTTAATCCGAAAATTTGCCTGCTTAATCGAGGAAGGAGGGTAGGGTTGATACATATATATTCCGGCTTGTGTGCTTGATCAGAGACCCGCTTATAAACCTTCGTCAAGTAAGACAGACACAGAAAGAATTTTTACTGTCACAGAGAGAGAAATTACACCCAGGGCAAAGGCGGGAATCGAACCCGCACCCGGTACAGTGCGCAGACTGTTAGCGGAGGCAGCTATCTTAACCACTCGGCCACCCGGGCCCCATCGAGGAAGGAAGTTCTGAAGAGAATTAAGGGGATGTTGCCAAACTTGTTTGTGTATATAGAGTCAAAATGTGATGTCATCGGGATTGACCTTAAATGAATAAAATCGTCAATGGGAAAGTTTCAGATGATGTAACGCTCTTGTTTTCATTTTTCTGTGTACTGCGATTTCATTGGTTATTTCGGAGCCACTCTCAAAATGACTTATATAGATGAAAAAGAACTTTTCTTTCTATGCAAGCTTTCTTTAACAAATGTTTTGAACAACCAACAGCACAGCAAGGAGATGGCATTTAAAAATTTTAATAAGCAAAATGTTCTTAGAAAACTCCTTTTCAAATACCCAAACAAAAGTAATTCCAGACAACAACCACGTTTGTTATCATATTCATTAAAATAGACTTCCTCCTACGTTTCAAAGTTCCCGAAAAATATTATACATTTACACAAATTCAGTCTAGCTCGCCATTTCCTCATAAATGAAAAATAAAAGAATACTTCTAAGAAAACTTAAACTCACAGTCCTTCCAAAGAAAGGATTGTTTATCGAAGAAAAGAACGTTGTTTTTTCGCTGAACATAAAAATTTACCCTTCTAGCTTTGCTATTCGAAATCAATATTCATAGATTTGGAGGAGGAATTTTAACTTTGCTAGGTCACTGTATATATAATTTTTTTCCCGCCTATTTCCTGTAATCTTACACTATGGTTTTTGAAGTATATTTTTAAGCAGAAATTATGAATATTAATACTTTTCGTGTTATTGTCAATAAAAAAGAATTGATGTTTTTATTTATAACTCAGGGTTTTTTTTTAGAGATACTAGTATAATGATTTAAACGGACAAAACTTTTTTTTAATAATTAAATACATATTCATATTAAATACATGCTTGTGGCGTAGTCACAGAGCTCGGATTTGTTACATAATTATATTATATTAACGTTTTAAACGAATTGCTTCATTGAATTCTGCCTTTCAAAGGATTTGTTTCGCACATTTGCTTATTTATTTAGGAAATTATTTTTCGATTATGATGAAATGATATATTAAGGCAACTATGCAAATAAAATCAACACTAAATGCTTCTTAAATTTGTGGACAACATCTTTAATTAAGACATGACAGTAAAATTTGTTTTAATTTGGTTTGATTGAACTAACGACATGCGCTTACACCATGCTTCCTCTTTGGAAGAAAAAACTAAATTGTTAGCATAATTTAAAAATTTAGTAAAATTATCGCTGTGATGTTTTTGTGTTTTTGTTATTTATTACTTCATTTTAATTATGTATTATCATTATTATATATTCTTTTTAATGTAAATGTATTTCATGTATTTTCTGATATTCAAATCTTGAGTGGCAACAGTTGCATGGAATGAATAGATGGCTAACTAAATTTATCTCCTCCTCAACAGGTTCTCTGCGTCCACGTGACATTTAATCAATGTAGTGGGAGGAGTTTAACCACCAATCACCGAAGAAATCCTGGAAGGAAAGCTGGAAGGTTTACGTCTCGGACATCTTGCGAATTATATTATTCATTATTCTAAATTCTTTTTTCTATTAAACTATAATTTCGTAATAAGTTTTTAATTCTTTTCTTATTAAAATATATTATCATTATTCGACACCCTTTTTAATATTTAATAACATTATTATCCTGATTCTAAATTATTTTTTATTAAACTATTTAATAATTATTTTAAAATTCATTTTCCTATTAAATGATAGAAAATAATTTATAATAATCATAATATCATTTAATGGGCTTGTTTCACGAGGGATCTGGCAACAGCTCCGTGGTCTTGTTTTCATTTTTTCTCGAATTTTTTTTGCCTTGGTATTCCAAATTGAGTTTTCTAAAACATTTTAGTTGTTATTTTTTTTAAAATTCCAACTTCTTTCAATGCAAGTTTTCCCTGATAAATGATTAAAACAACCAACAGCACAGCAAGAAGTTGTATTTAAAAAAAAAATAACTAAAATAACTTATTCTTAGAAAATTCAATTTCGAATATCTACAAAATTCGAGAAAAATGAAAACAAGACCGCAGAGCTGTTGCCAGATCCCACGTGAAACAAGCCCATAGGAAAATGAATTTTACAATAATTATTAAATAATTTATAATAATCATAATAATTAAATTATTTGATCATTATTCTAAATTTATTTTCCTATTAAATTATATTATAATTTTAAAATTCGTTATCAGATATTATTATAAATTCTTTCCCTGTGGGGTTGTTTCACGGAGGATCTAGCAATAGCTTTGCGGTTTTGTTTGCATGTCTATTTTGAGTTTTCAATAATGTTGCCAGCAGTTTTAGAAGAAAAACTACGAAAAAATACCATTAATTAAAATACAAACTACCATAAAAATACTAGCAAAGCGTTTCACGTTTTTTTAAAGTCACTAAAAAGATTCCAAAATGCAACTAGTATTTTTACGATATTTTTTTGTAATTTTTGAATAATTCTAAAATAAATTCTAAAATTACAAAAAAATATCGTAAAAATACTAGCTGCATTTTGGAATCTTTTTAGTGACTTTAAAAAAACGTGAAACGCTTTGCTAGTTTTTTTTATGGTATGTTTTTGTAATTTTAGAATTAAATGGTATTTTTTCGTAGTTTTTCTTCTAAAACTGCTGGCAACATTGTTGAAAACATCAAAATATACATGCAAACAAAACCGCAAAGCTATTGCCAGATCCTTCGTAAAACAACCCCATTAAACATATCATTATTTTAAATTCTTTTTCCTATTAAAATATATTATTATTATTTTACATTATTTTTTCTGTTAAACCTTATCATTTTCTAAATTATTTTTCCTATTAAGCATTATTCACTATTCTAAATTCTTTTTCATATTACATTATAAATTTTAACGAAAATATCTCCAGGTAAAGAGAAAAAAAACCCAATGAAATTCCTATAAAATTTCATTTTGAAAATTCTTAACCTTTATTTATTGCGCAGGAAAGAGCTATCGCCAAAATAAACTTCCTAGAGGTTTCACAGGGCGAGGTTAATTGACTCCAAGTTCGGAAAAAATAATAACGAAGCAGCATAATTAACAGACACAATTTATTACTTAACTCCATACCTTGCTCATCAGATGACGTAGGCATCTATAGGTGTATGACCTATCTTCGAATTCCAATGGGAAAAAAAGCTGAAATAGCGTGCTTCGAACATTTTTAAGTCACTTTCGAACGTTTTCCCACGAGCAGCAGACGACAATTTTTACAAACGAGTTTAGTGGTTCAAGAACTGCTGGAAAGAATTATGATTATTTCTAATATTCTTCTTCGCTTATTCTTCCTTAAAGAAAATAATCTAATTGCAGATTCGTTTTCAATTTATTTTTTCTACCAAGCCATGTCCATTTTCATCGCATTGTTCAAACAAGCAAGGATCCGTGGCGAATTTGGGATATTAGATAATGTAATTTTAAATTGTTGTTTTGATGGGTCGGTAGTTTCTTTTGGTGGCTGCGGATGAGTTAAAGGTTAAAGAAGAATAACGAGTTTCATTCCCATTATTATTTTTATAGGAATCGATATCTTCCAATTTTTCTATAAGTAGCTATAGCGCATTATTTCTTTTTAGTTTATTTAATGAAACATTCATAAAGTTAAATGTAAAGTGAATCCAACTATTACCATTCATTTAGTTTAGGTTTGTTTCATTAAAAACAATGGGTTAAATGAACTTAATCAAAAGGAAAAATCCAATTTTCTGCTTTTAATTGGAATGTGATCATAATGACTTAAAACGATTAAAATGGCTTTTATTTTACATTAGAAATACACCTTTGGTTTTAACTAGTATACAGTCGTTAAGTGGTGTATTTTTTCCATGTTGCATTCACTTTGAAACAGAAAAGTATTTATAAAAATTGTATTATGTTATAACACTTATGCTATGAATTCGTGTGAAATAACTCAAATGAGCGACCCAAGTTCATTTCTGAATGGCTGACTATTTTTCTAAAACTCTCATACTTTTGTACATTTATGTCTTCTCTGATCTAAACTTTGAGTGTAAAACAAAATAATCCAAAATAAGTTGACTTAAATGTTTGTGGCTCAGACACATAAAAGCTATTTTTATTGCTTAGTTTTAACTCCTGATACTGAAATTTCTATAAAATACTTTCTATACCACACATAAGATCTATACTATGTATAAGTCAAATGAGAGCACACGAACAAAACGAAAAAAAAATATCATGAAAAGCACGTTTTAGAAAGATTTTGGCAGTGAAAACTGTTTTAGGGTGTATCTTCACTTTGGTCTTGAGACTATAGTAACGCCATCTATGATTTAAACGCTAAACTTTTAAGTTGAGATGTTGATACTACTAAATTGAAGCACTTGATTATTATCAGTGTCTCTCTGTTGAAAAATTAAAAAGTATTATTTATTATATTATGTTTTAGTTAAATAATATATTTTTTATAATTGCGTAAAAAAAATCCGACTTTTACACTGTAATTTTAATATCAGACGCATGCGAAAAGTTATACTTTTTAGAAACAGTGATAAAAAATTACTTTTTTTCACCAAAAGCAGTGAAAAAAGTACTTTTTTTCACTCTTTTTATAAGATGCCAACATTTCAAGTAAAACTTACGTAAAAAAAATCAAATCTCATTGGTTCAAAATAATTCACGTGCTAATTTTTTTACGTAAAGAAGATTGGCTGCGATAAATCTCTGGACAAAAGGCAAACTTATTTTTTAGTTTAAAGTAAACATTTGAACATGGATACTGATACGAATTTTGAGCTTCCAGAAGAGATAAAAATAGCAGCTAATGATTATCAAAATGCTTAGGAAAACATCAGAAAATTCGAAAATCATGTAGGAAAGTTTCTTATTATCTGACTATCTTTAAGGACTCAAATTTCGTATCATTATCCATGTTCAATGATTAAGCTTTACTTTAAACTAAAAATAAGTTGCTTTTTGTAGGTTGCCAAAGATTTTATCGATGCCGTCTTCTTTACCCAAAAAATTAGCAGTAATATTTTTGAACCCAATGAAGATTATATTTTTTGCAACGAATAATAAAAAATATGAAGCATTTGAAACACTTGTGAGTGAAAAGTTAACTACTTGTCTTGAACAAGTGTCATATTTACGCAACTTAGCGATGTGTACCTCGCTAAATTGAAATGAAATTCATGTTTTTAAAAATTGTTATTTTTAATTGTTTGAGTAAATAATTTTTACAAAAAATATTTTTAGTTTTATTTAGTAAAATTGCTTAAATTATAACGAATAATTACTTAAAACTATTTAATAAAAAAAATTGCGTATTCTTAAAAAACGACTTCATAATTTTTTTTTATTTAAGAAACACGCATTACAACTTTAGAACTAAGATAATCAGAGTTTACTGCCTTTAAAATAGTGTGTAAAACGTTATTTTATTGCATTCACAGTGTGAAAACAGTTATGCATTACGATTAAAAAAATAGCTCTTTTTCTAAGGAACAACGAAAGAAAATATTTTATTTAATCGTGAGTTAATAGCTTATGCAATATGCACCTTAAACCATGTATATTTTATTTAAGTTAGGAAATACCCTTGGCACTCTAAACTATAATGTCCAGATATACAATAATTAAAGCACTAGCACATAAAATACTTTATTTATACTTTCTTTACAAATGACCACAAGAATAACTTAATATTTGAATTTCTTGAAGTAAAAAGTTCTCAGGAATATTACCGTATACGCTTCTTTTTTCGCTACAATGTTAAAAGAAAGAAGAGCAGTGGAAAATTCTTCAAAGGACTTAAAACCTTTTTACATTTCGCGATTTATTTATAAGCTTTAAAACTTGTTCTTGAAATTAACTTTGGTTATAAAATAGCATAAAAGAACATTATAGTCGGTGTATTTACTATGCGAGCCTCGAAAAGACTTTCTTCCTCAATCCCTTCGCTTGAAGAAAACCACATCTTCGAAGAAAACCACATGCGGGGATGGGGGAGGAAAATGCTTTCGAGGCTCGCATTCTAGATAGACCTACTATAGTTATAGGTTATATTTTTATTTCACACATACAGAGATGCAACTACATTTAAAAAAAATTTCATTGGAATAATATGCGAGGCATCAGAGCAACAAATATCCAAATCCATTTTTTTCCACAAGGGCTACTTTTGATATGAAACGCTCATTCTTTTACACTATATTGCATTGTCATGCACGCTAACAAAATATTTTTTCTAAACGAGGCTGCTGTTTTGGCGGATTAAGCCTTTTACAGACACACTCGGCATTTCTCCAGAACTGAGAGCTTTTTTTTTAACATCTAGGCGGCTCTCGATTACTAATTTTTTTACGATAAGATTATAATGCATCTGAGCTCTCTATGGTGTTAAAGTATGCCGAGATTTAATTTTTCCGAGGGAATTCCAGCCAAAATGGGTACTCAAGTGATATTTTACATGCCACATAATCATACGACATGCGTGACGACGATTTTTTCCAGCCTGAAAATCTCCCGACTCAGCCAGAAGAACCCGTGATCTTGGGCATATGAGGCTGGAACGTATATAATATATACCTCACAGCCACTGAGCCGACACCACTAACGAAAATTCTCGAACAGAAATTCGCTAAGAATTGATTTAACATTGGAGAACATTTCTCTGACTAAGGCAAAACTATAGCATACGTTTAAATTAATTTTGTTTTGAATATCGCGTACATTACATCATCCATTCAAGTCCGCACACCTTACAATCTCTACTGTACATAATTCATTTTGATTTTGTTCAATTCAGTATTAATCACTAACCAAAGAAGTAAAACCACATTTAATAGTTCAAAGGTTTTGCAAAGGTTGATAACACGAAATATATGTATTTTTGCACAAATCAAACATAACATATGTTAGTTCTCATTCGCCATTTTTGCTATTCACAGCCGTATTACGAAAATCATCCGGATTATTGTATATTTCTTCGACATGGACCACCAATTGCATTAAGTTGGCCTTTAAGTAGCTCAGGATAAAGCTGGGCATATCTTTCATGGATTCGTAAAGGCTCGCCAAAAACAATCTCAAAGCGATGTGTCTACTGTCATTGTCGCCAAAAATGCTCAAGACTGACTCAAGGCTTAAAATCGGATCGTAGGACTGTCCAGGAGAAGATCTTGTGCCTTGGTTGACCTGGTTACTGACCTCTTGGCTGTTCTTGTTACTGGCGTCTTGGTGTTCTTTGCTACCGGTGTCCTGGATGCTACTGGCGTCTTGGTTTTCCTGGTTACTAGAGGGGTTGAGGGTAGCCAAGTCCATGTCTAAGTTTTCAGTTTGTTGATTGGACGAATCGTTTTTTCCGTTTTTGTTCCATTGAACTAAGGAAAAAAATGTATATATATATATTTTTTAATTGAAAACTAATTACCGACCGTACTATACTGAAATCGTTTAGTCAAATAAAATTTATATTAATTTTATCTATATAAATGATAAATTTTAAAACTAATTCTAAAAAATATATATTTTTTAATCTAATATAGCTTTGCTTGTAAATGTCAGCATTACATATTTAAAATAGGAATAATTTATACAAATGCACATTATAGAACCGAATAAAATGTTTAAACCTTGTCAATAACGTCTACAATACGTTAATATAATAATAATCTAAAACATTACCTTTCACTTCTTCAAATTCCTCCTCAGCTACTTTTAAAAACTCCAGGCTCCTTGTCTTTACAACATTTTGGCCCTGCCATGGCAATTCCTTGATGGTTTGATAAATACTGGCTATAAATAGCTCGATGGATCTGGTTCCATTAGAACTAATGGAGGGCCGAACAGCACGGTATACTTGCTCCCTGTTTCCAGAATAAAGGGTATTGGCCAAGTTAGGATTACATCTAAATTCCGGGATTCTGTATTTCCGCACACGTATTTTTCTGGAGACGAAACCATCTTCTTCAGACTCGTCATCGCTTGATGGAAGGTTTGGGTTAGAATGAACAAAAACTGCAACGGCGTCATCTTTAAGATCGTCGACAGAAGATTGCTTTTTGGTGCTTTCCCCGTCTTTGTCAATGTTTCGTACCTCGCACTGAACACCAACGTTTCTGAAGAAAGAAGATATATTTGTTTGAGTTGAAGAGTTGTTAATAAATGCTTCGGAGGTTTTACTTGCGCCTGAAGGTTTATCACCAGAAGATGTTATGGCGAATTGGTTGTCAGAAGTGCCAGAAGATGTCCTAGTGGTATTGCTGACAACGTTGCCATTAGATGTCTTGGTGCAATTACCAATGACACTGCTAATAGCAATAGTGCTGTTATTACTATTTTCGAAATTGCTAATTATTTTTTCAATGCTTTTTTCATTCATAATGATGACCGGCGTCGTGTTATTGATATTAGTTGGTTGCGGATTATTGAGTCTTATTGACTGATGGTTAATATTATTTGCTGATGGACCTCCTGGGAGATTGCTGGCAAAGGTTACGTACCTCAACCTTTTCGGTTTTGGTTTATCGTTAGCCAAAGATATGGTCAAGTTACCGTCTTTGTCAGGTACAACGATGTTTACACAAGGCTGCTTGGGCGAATAATCGTTATCACTGACCACATGCTTGCGTTTTAAGCCTTTTTTCTTCGTCCCAGCAAATTTTCCTGCTTCCTTTTTCGTTTTCCCTATGCTACCCCTAATTTCAGAACTAGATTCTAAGTGTTGATGTTCACTGCTGGTACCAGGACTCGCACGCACAGAGCTTTGGGGCAATCTTTCTTCATCCGAAAGCACTTCTTGTTTTATATTATTAATTATTTTGTGAATTATCTCTTCTTTTTCTTCACCCGCGACCAAAGGATTGTATTCATCTTCGTCATTTTCGGAACAAGGAGGGTTGGCAAGAAGACGCCTGTTAAAATAAAATAAAATAGTCAAACTGAGTTTGTCACAGGCGTCCATAAATTACCTGATGCGGTTTTGAAGGTTTTTTTTTAACCCGCCCTCTACCGAGATCGTGATATTTGGCTCGACCCCTTCTCCCCTACGTGAGATTTTCCAAAATGCAGATTATTATTTTTATTTCGAAACTTTTTGATACTCAGAAAACTCTATAGGGCAAAGTTGCCAACGGAGGAACCTGACCCTATATCTTAAGTTATACTTGTAAAGTGAGTAAACGGAGAGTGTGAGTAGAGAAGAGTTACAACGTTCTATAGTTCAGTCGCCAAACGTTTCCTTGTACAGTAGAGTTAGTATATGCTTACTACTTCGACTTGGCGATTTTTGACTCTCTAAAAAACTTTAATTACAACGCATTTTTGTTACCTGTGACGGGAATTACTGCCACTTTGTGTAAATTCAGATCTCGTGCTACAGCCTAAAACTGTGCAAATAATCATTTTTTGGTTGTATAGTAACGCTTTTTTAGGAATAAAATTATGTGTTTCAGCATGAACTAACAATAATTGAGCGGTTTGTTTGGGCTTACTAGGGTTGCTTCTTATATATCATAGTTAAAGTATTAGATTGGCAGATCACGTGACCTCCAATGCTAACGACGGGACGCGTATGGAGGCCAAATAAGAGGGCAAAATGGCCAGGGTTACTGCCACTTTAAGGAGAAAAATACTACGAAAAAATACCACATAATTCTAAAATTACAAAAAAAAAATACTAGAAAAGGATTTAAAGTCACTAAAAAGATTCCAAAATGCACAGCTAGTATTTTTACGATATTTTTTTGTAATTTTAGAATTAGATGGTATTTTTTCGTAGTATTTTTCTCCTTGAAGTGGCAGCAACACTGGCCAATTTGCTCCCTTATTTGGCCTCCATGGGCGTCCCGTCGTTAGCATTGGAGGTCACGGGATCTGCCAATCTAATACTAACTAACTTTAACTATGATATCTATGGGTTGCTTGGAGACTTTCTGAAGACTTCACTTTGTTTCTCGCCAAGAATCTTCTTCCATTTACTCTATGATTCTAATAAAATACACACTTACGACCTCGGTGTCATGTATGGCTTGAGGAAGCTCATCTTCTCCTCGTACTTCCACGGTCTGAGGGGGAGTCTTCTTTTGAAGGGGTTCTTGCTCGTCTTCCGTATGATAAGGGCCTGCCTGTAACCGTCGCGAAGCCGCTTCCATTCCTTCTTCAGCTCGCTTGCTATAAAGTAGGGTAAGAAAAACAATACAAACGTTAGAACATTTAAATATGAAAAATAAATCAAATTAAATCAAGCACGCATTACACCATTTAGTTACACCATTTAGTTTCAATAAGTGTAGATCAGCTATTCCGCTATTTTTTTCATTTAATGTTAAAAGTTGTAGTGATAACAAAGAGTCTATAGTAGGGTAGAGGAACGACTCGTACTGAGCAGCCATGGCTCACTACGGAGCCCGAATAGAATGGCAAAAGTGCTAGTTAATCTATAATTTTGATACTGAGAAAGGAAGTACACCCAGGGCAAAGGCGTTAATCGAGCCCGTATACCTGTTATATCGCGCGGACTGCTAGCATTATGGCCTGCGATCCAAACCACTCGGCCATCGGGCCCCACATGCCACCTTATATTGTCTCCGTGTTGGTCTATGGTGCTGCTGCCAGGTTCAGTCTCTACCCTACTATAAAACTCTTTGAGTGATAATCACTTTTTACAACCGTGACTTACACTACAGAAAGGGTAATTTTGCATGGAATCAGCCTGATATGCTTGCTAACCGTTTGTTTTCTTTTCCAGAAGTTTTTAGTACATGCCTGCGCAGAGCCTTGCGGCACCCTCTGACCATCGTAATGCGCGACTTCTGCCCAGCCCTATTCCAATCCCAAGTTAACCCCTTTTCGAAACATGTACGATAAAGGACTAAGGACGCTTCGCGTCGACCCTCGTTAAATCGATTTCAGCCCAACTTCAGATCTTGCACAATTCATGGAATATCCTTGGTAATGAAAAAGCCGATGAGCTTGCAAAAGAATCAAGAGCTTGCCCCCAGTCATCGAACCTTACAACTTTCGTTGACGCTAATGCAGTTGCCAGCCGAAGACTAATCAAAAATAATTTTAAATATTCCATCTATGCTCTAAATTATAACCGTACAATAGCTTCAATAATAGCCAGACTACGAACAAAGCCTTCAAAAGGAATGATAATCTCAACTGAAGGACACAGAAACTACATACAACAGCATGAAAACAATATATCAATGATTTTTTTAATTAAAAAAAGCAACAAAAAAAAAGATATCCCCTAAAGGAATAAATAGTATTAAAACGTCATTATCCATTGATACATGCTTAAATGTAAATACCTAATTTAAATTACGTCTGCTTTTTAAAGTAAAACAACCCAAGAAGTTCTTAAAGAATTAAAATAGCCTACTTTCCTATTACTTAAATGCTTACTGATATTCTAATCGGGAAATAACTAGGTTCCTAACAGTAAATATGATCAACAACCATTTCTACACTAGATTTATACACATTAGGAAAAAAAATCGCTAAACACACATCCAGCTATAATTTAAACTTCTAAAAGTCAAACTCAACTCTTTTCCTTAATATTCTTTCGCTAATTAACTTATTTATCGTCTGCTCGATTTATTTGTAGTTCGAAGAATAATTAAATATTTATTAATAACAAAAGTAATGACACTACTCCACACTGCATTAAAAAAATAAGAAATGTAAATTAAAACTAAGCATAATTGTATGAAAAAAATATGTCTTGCCGCTTTCTTGGTAAAAATTAAGGAACAATCAAAGAATCACATTGTGCTACATTTTATGACGTCATTCCAAACAGATTCATAAAAAATCTTATTTTGCTTCAAATATTTTTAAATAAATAAAGTTTCTCATGTCATTGTTGATTTGGCAATAGTGATTTAAATGACTCAAAATTGAATTTCAATTCTAATTCAATGAAAATTCGACGACAGTTAGTAGATTTATGTGGACAAAAAGTACGAAATTAGGGTCTCTGAGGTCCTAGCTTTCTAACAAAAAAAAAGAATTTGAAAAGATCAGATGGATAGAACCGATTTTGGAAGGGGGCTACGGACAGACAGACGGACATCGACCGCATGTCAATACCTACTTTTTATTTTTTTTTAATTCTTTCGAATTAAAGAAAAAAGTAGGCTAAAATTAGAATGCCTTGTGCCTCTTTCGAAACTGATAGTACGAACATTCAAAGAATCTCATTGTGAAATGTATATTTTGAAATCATTTCAAAATTATTTATGTCGCAATAAATTCTAAATTTTTTTTTTATTTATAGAAAATTAAGTTTTCATGCGATTCTTGTGAGTGGCAATGGTGATTTAATTCCAATAACAAGTAGGTTTGTACTTCATACCCATAGTCCTTAACAATTTGTGTCGAACGTTTAAGTTACACGAAAAACGAATTTTAAAAACTTAGTTGTCATATTTATTCAGAAATAAAGGCGTTAACGGTATTTACAGAGTCTTCGTAATTTAATTGGTAACAGGATTTAAATAATAATTAATAATACGTAATTTAATTAATAAACATGAATATTTTTTAATGCAAATTTTTCGTGACTTTGTCCCATTAACTTACTAAACGAACAATTCTCCATGAAAACAAGAAGATTTCTTTTATAAATATAATTATTAACAATTAACAAATATGATGAGGTTTTTTTTCCATAAGTACACCATTTTAAACTTACTCACCCAATTCACTTCCATTAAAAACCCATTGCGAAATAATAAACTTATACTTTATTTTGTGGGTTCAAATTTCTACATGTGAACTCATTTTTCCTAACATAAACCCATATATAAAAAAGCAAATCAATTAAAAAAAACAACCACAATTGTTGGAGACAAGCCATTTTATTGTGTATTTTGTGCACGAGGCTTAGTTTTGTACATTTAGAAATTGTCTCGTTTTTCATGTTTTGCGCACGCGACATTCTATTTAGTTTAAGTTTTAGAAAATATCTTTAGAATTCGCTTGTAGCGATACGTTTTAAGTGTAACGGTATTTATGTGCCGGCAGTTTCATCTATTTTAAAGAAATAAACCTAAATATTTGTTTTTCTGTGAAAAGAACAGTTTTTGTTGTACATCGTACTTCATTTGGCGCCCGAACAGGGACCACGGCAAATAGAAAATGGCAAGCTTCTTTAAAAGTGGATACAAGAAAGCAGATTTGCTAGTGGTTCTAGAAGAAATTGGTGAATCAGTGCCGGTTGGATCAACTCTAGCAAAATTGAAGGACTTGATTTTGGCTAGCAACGAATATAAAAAGGATCCAGAATTCGTTAAACAAGTACTTGAGGATACCGTTAGTGAAAGAAAAAAGCGAGAAGAAATACTTCTTCAAAAAGAAAAAGATGTTATAGAGTTAGAAAAAGTGAAGGAAGCCTCAGAGTTGGAAAAAGCCCGAATGTCTCACGAATTAGAAATGGCCAAGATACAGGCGCAATGTCTAGAAGTGAATACTCAAAATGTCGCCAATCCAAGTTCCGTTAATGCCGAAGCAGTGAATTCTAGGAGGAAGTTTACTTTACCGAAACTAGAGTTCAGACAGTTTGGCGACGATGTCAAAGAGTGGCTCCCGTTTTGGAACCAATTCCAGCACATCGATAATGATACGGACATTGCACTTGAAGACAAGTTCCAATATCTGATTCAAGCCACTGTGATGGGTTCCAGAGCGAGAGAGATAGTAGAAAGTTTCCCGCCAAACTGGCGAGAATTATACTAAAGCCGTCGACAGTCTGAAATCAAGATTTGGAAATGAGGATCTTCTAGTCGAGATATACGTAAGGGAACTTCTCAAATTAATCATCAATGTTCAGGTGAATAGATCTTTTCCGCTTACATCTTTATATGATAAACTGGAAACTTATCTAAGAGCATTAGACACTCTTGGAGTTACTACAGACAAGTGTGCATCTATACTTTACCCGATGGTAGAATCTTGTTTTCCGGAAGAATTTTTGAAGGCATATCATCGAAGCAATTCTTCAACTCCTAAAATAGAAGCAAAAGAAAGGCGGGAACAAGCTGATGGTGTTTCTAAAATCAGAAGTGGAGGGTGAAGCTCGAATTAACTTAGCGATGGATGGTTTTGGCCTGCTCAAAATTGAAGATACCAGGGTTACAAAGAAGAAAAAAGTTGCATATGAAATGAATAAAATCGGAGCACCATCAACAGCCTCTGTCTTACACGCAGCTCCTTACGCAAAAGAACAAAGAAGAGGCTGCCTGTTTTGTGATGGTAAGCATAATAGTTCTGATTGTTTTTCCGCCCAGAAAAAGTCTTTAGCCGAGAGGCAGGAAATAGTTAAAAGTAAGAAAAGATGTTTTGCCTGTTTGGCTCTCGGTCATGTAGCTAAGCGTTGCAGGAGTTTCGTGAAATGCCTTATTTGTGGTAGAAAACACGTTACACTTATGGTGTGATAGCCTGGAAAAAATTAGTAAATCAGCTTCGAAAGAACGCGAAGGTGTGCAGACGGAGACGCCTGTAAATGATGTAAATATGACGCATTTAAATCAGACCCCAGAAGTTTTTCTGCAAACTTTGGTCGCCAAGCTTGTAGCCAATGGTAAAGAAATGAATGTCCGTCTTTTGATTGATACAGCATCGCAGAGATCCTACATCGTCAATAACGTTGCCAAGTCGATGATGTATACCCTTTGAAGAAATGAACAATCATCTGCAAAATAATATACACAACTATACGAAAATTCCTTTTTTATCTGATTTTTAAAGGGTAGTTTTTAATCCTTAAAACGTAGCAATATTTCGACTCAAAATATTGAATAAAATACTCTCTCATTCTTCCCCACGAAATATTTCTCACTCCGCGGTTCAGAATTACGAGGCTATCGCATAGCTTTAGTGCGAAGTCAGTTTGAACCACTGTTACTACACTACCATACGTTCATTCTCGTTTGACCATGCAGGTATACTACTTCATAGAGTTAAGAAGAAGATGGAGATGTTTGGCGAGAAAACAAGTGAAGCCGTCAGAAAGTAGCCAAGCAGCCCTAGTAAGCAAAAAAAAAATCGCTCACTTAATGTTAGATCATGCTGAGAAACGCATCCTTCTATAACTTGTGAAAAACATTCATTAAAAAATGACTACGAAATAAGCCGATACAAACTTCACTGTAAAATTGCGCCAAATACTTCACCAAAAGCGTTAGTTTGGGCTTACTACAAAGCGATCTATGGCTTCACTAGGCAAACCAGTTTTTGTATTGCTTTCTGCCCGGCATCATCTCCATCTTAACTCCGCGGTATACTTACGCCTCGTATCCAGCGTTTCCGAAATAATGTTCCAGCACTCTTCTTTCATGTTCTGATCCCTGTACTGCAGCGAGTTGATGTTGTACAGACAGACGTACTTCTTCACCTCTTCTATCAGCCGAAGCAGGTGAGGATCGCAATTAACAACATGGCTACTCGGCTCAAGATATTTCGGAAAATATTCTTTTGACATGACTAAACTGTGAAATATAGCTCTAAGTATAGCTAAGAATAACGATTCTTAAATTCTTCGATTATTCCGAACATTGCTATAGCATATGCCCACAGCGTCAGCTTGTTGAATGCGTACTGCGGAAAACGATATCGTGAGCTCTGCGCATGCGCGTTAAGAACGAAGAATAAAATAGTGCAGACGAGTCTATTAAATAGCAACGCAACTAATTTATAGCGAGGAGAAAGGGAGGAAAGTCAGTTGCGTCATATAGCGGCTTTTTCGTTTTTTTCTCGTGCGCTGAGCAAAAATCGATTGAGATATTAGTTGGTGGCGTCATCTGTACTTTGAATTCGGTATGAATTGTAAGGTGGATTTTAGATTTAAACTTGACTTGGGTTAAATTAAATTAAATACAAAATTACGAGAGTAGACTTTATTAAAGAGAAAATGAGATTAAGTTTAGATCGACCATTATTAAGGTGAAAGCAGAATAACTTATAATTGCGAACAGAACGATTTTTTTTTAATAAATTTAATTAAAAATCTTTTAAATAAAAAAGGGAAAAGAAAATTGTTTAAAATTAAAGTGTCGGGGGAAATTTTAGCCATCTGGGGAAATTTTGTGGAAAATATTCAATTATTTTCGATTTTAACAATGTATTACAAAATTCCCTGACCAGCCGTTCGTTTTCTGTTTTAAAACCTACCGTTAATTTTTTTTTTGTTCTAACAAACCAAAATAGCATACCGCTTTGTCTCCTCAATTCAGCATGTCATCGGGCGTTGATCGCATCCATACGACATTCCCCCCTTTTATAAATCCATTTATTTCAACTTTGTCACATAAAATATTTATGTACAAAAATATTAAGAATTTTTATCACTGAATTTTCATGCCTTCGAAAACCTCCCAACAATATTTAATTAGGATAACTAAAAAGATTTTGTGGTAAGGCTTGATACGTACATGTTATTAAAAAAAAATTACAGTATAAAAACACATACATTTACAGAAAAATACTGTGATTTTCTTAAAAAGTTTTTTCTGTAAAAATAAGCAGTTTAAAGCAAATAATTTTTTTTTGTTTTTAACTACGTAAGAGTACTAGACTGCAACCGAATAAGCATTTTAACTGTATGTTATAACTCAGTGTGCAAAACTAGCTTAAGATAATATAGCTTTAGACTAAAGTTCAAAGGTCCGGGGTTCGAACCCGTGTTTGGCAATTTGTTATTCCTCGGTAGCATCATCAGTATCCCCGCATGACACATTGCGGTGTCCGGGGGGTTCGATATCTTACCGGGGAGGATGTAGAGTTCTTTACAATTTGTCCATTAAAAAACAGCCTTTGGGTTAAATTTACAAATTGTTCGCATAAAATAAACAGATTTTCTCTGTAAATTACACTGTAGGTATATGGCATACTAGCTGGCAGTTCTTTCTGTAAAAAACTTTTTTACAGTGTAAAAAGGTTGGGTATCAAGACTTGAAACGATATCTTACCGGGGAGGATGTAGAGTTCTTTACAATTTGTCCATTAAAAAACAGCCTTTGGGTTAAATTTACAAATTGTTCGCATAAAATAAACAGATTTTCTCTGTAAATTATACAGTAGGTATCTGGCATACTAGCTGGCAGTTCTTCTTTCTGTAAAAAAACTTTTTTACGGTGTAAAAAGGTTGGGTATCAAGGCTTGAAACGTAGGAGTACTAACCATTTAACAGGATTTGGAGTAACGCGTTACTTGTAACAGTTAAATTGTTTCGGTAATTGGCGTTAGATTTTTAGCCTACTTTTCTTTTTTTAATTCGAAAGAATTAAAAAAATGAAAAAGTAGGTATTGACATGCGGTCGATGTCCGTCTGTCCGTCTGTCCGTCCGTACCCCCCTTCCAAATCGGTTCTAATCATCGGATCTTAAAAAATTCTTTTTTTGTTAGAAAGCTATAACCTCAGATACCCATCTTTCATACTTTTTGTCCGTCTGTCTGTACGTCCGGACGGACATAAATCTACTATCTGTCGGCGAATTTCCCATTGAATTAGCATTGATATTCAATTTTGAGTCATTTAAATCACTGTAGGTATTGAAATGCGGTTGATGTCCATCTGTCTGTCTGTTCGTATGTCGGTCTGTCTTTCCGTCTGTCCGTCTGTCTGTCCGTCCGTCTGTCTGTCTGTCCGTCTGTCTGTCTGTCCGTCTGTCCGTCTGTCTGTCTGTCCGCCTGTCCGCCATATTAATATTTTATAACTACAATATAAATTTTAAAAAACTCTATAAATACCTTATGATTATAATATAACTTGTTTCTTTGATTGCTGACATATAATTCAGTGATTACATATAATTCTTCTAACACAGTGAAAGGAAATCATTAAGAACTATAACAATTTATTTGATTATTATAGCAATAGGAAAGTAGGCTATTTTAGTTCTTACAGAACTTCTTGTTCAGATTGTAACTTAGTTTTTTTTTAACGGTAACGAAGTAACGAAAAATTTCGTTACTTTTCCGTTACTTCCCACACCGCTCTTCACTGATCTTTTCGGTAGTTCAGCATTCGCGTCTTAATCTTAACTATTTAAAGTTTAACTTTTAACAAGTTGAATTTTCATTATTAGCTTTTTTGATTAGCTTTTTTTTCGATTGTCCCTATTGGCGCTTGAAAAACTGTATCTGATGGTTAAATTGCAATAGCTCTCATAACTTAAAATTTCTAAAAAAGGAACTGCAACTAATTACTTTTTATATTAAGTAACTGAAATTAGTTACTTCTCAAATCAAGTAGCTGTAACAGGGTAACTTTTTTAATTAAGTGACTGTAACATAGATACTTCTTAAAAGTAACTTTCTAACCCCTGCTATTTGAAAAACCTTTACATCTTCATAGGGGGCAAACATTACCCTTCAAGTTTCCCTCTAATGGTCATTTTATGCACCTTATTTTAAACGGACACATTTTTTGCTCTCCATCTTCCGATCCCTGTCTCTTACAGTCATTATGATGCTCTTAGTCTAAAATAAATTCGACGGTTGATGGAGTTAGGCTTAAAGTAAAGTGGTGTGAGTGTTTTGCAATACAAAGGGCTTTATTTAAGCTGTTACATAAATAAATGTGTTTGGATCATAGATATCATAGTTAAAGTATTTGATTGGCAGATCACGTAACCTCCAATGCTAACGACGGGACGCGCATGGAGACCAGAATAAGAGGGCAAATGGGCCAGTGTTGCCACCACATTAAGGAGAAAAATACTACGAAAAAATACCGTTTAATTCTAAAATTACAAAAAAATACCATAAAAATACTAAAAAACACGATTTTTTTTTTAAAGTCACTAATTAGATTCCAAAATGCAGCTAGTATTTTTATGGTATTTTTTTGTACTTTTAGAATTAAACGGTATTTTTTTCGTAGTATTTTTCTCCTTAATGTGGTGGCAACACTGACCAATTTGCCCTTTTATTCTGGTGTCCATGCGCGTCCCGTCGTTAGCATTGGAGGTCACGTGCATGATTTGCCAATCTAATATTTTAACTATGATATCTATGGTTTGGATATATGAGATTTTTTTGTGTTCTCAATGGCTCATTACTAGTATAAGGTTTTTGAAATAATAGATTTGTGTTACGAATTCACAATATTATGATAAAAAAAAATTCTAACTTAGAAATTTAAAATTCTCTATTCTGGTTCTATCTACAGAGGGGGAACCAGGGGCACTGACCCAACTTGTAGTTTTTGGCTTGTAACTTTTAAAAATCACCATTTATGGATGTGCAAATGCAGTCAATTTATACTTCATAAAGTATTACACAATATATATTAGTATTTTTATGAAGTATTAACTGCAATAGTAGTAAAATATATATTATTAAAAACTTTAGATTTGGGTCATGTATCCCAATGCATAGGGATACGTGACCCACCCCAAAAATTTGGTAGTAAGAATTATCAAAAATTATTTTACCTAATAACAAAACTAACATCATATTATAAAGTTTAAATAGATATTATAGTTTTTTTAATACCAAATTATTACTTCTTATTTTTATCACATTAATTAGACTTATATTAACGAACTTATCAAATTTAAATGTAAAATCTTGTCTAAATACAAAACTGGGGATTCTTTTATTTTGCAAAGAAAACACTGGTGCTTAAAGAATCGCTTCTATTCGATCGATATCAACTTGGGATGTATTATCCATTTCAGGCCATTTAAAATATTTTAAATCGATTCTTTCTGCATTCTGAATTGGAAGCTCGTTAAAAAAAATTCCATTGTTCCTTCCCAACAAACCTTGTATTTCGTTACGATCCCAGCCATTTACTTTTGGGACTCCGGTGATTTTTTAAAAAAAAATACTTGGTCTACGTCTGTCTACTTTTGTGTTCTTTACTTGGGTCACATATCCCTAATTGGCTTGGGTCAAGTATCCCTAGCTGCACTTTTTTTTATTAACCTCAAAACAAAGACATTTACAAATAATTACCTTAGCACTATTATGCACGTAATTGTAGCTAATAGCATGAACAAGACAAATAACTAATTGAAAAAAATATTTCCTTTAAACCATAAAAAGTAGACCGAAAAATCTTAAGGCACCAAAAATTTACTTTCAGTGCATGAAAACGTATCTCTTCGTATAGCTAAACACGTACGCAATGATTCAGTTAGGTTTTTTCATCATGTGGTCAGCTGACTGAAAGGAAAAAACTGCTGCCACTTCCAACTCATAAAACTTTTCCAATGCTGAGAAAAAGGCATTGTGCCATATATCCTTATGGGTCAAATGTCCTTAGTTCCCCCTACTGTTAAAAATTGTGTTCTTGGTTTCACCATAATAATGATTCCTAGCAGCTGCAACGGGCTGTGTGGTGAAATGTTTCATCACGTTTTGGAAATTCTGTTGAACAGTTTTTTAGATTTTGAAAACAAAATCCTAAGAAATGGTTCTGCCGAATACCAAAAATTTTGTGAAACATCGATATTGTAAAAGGGAACACAGCATAAAAAGGAAATGAAGATACATGCTTAATAATTTTGATACATACACCAGTATCTCGAGTTTAAATTGAAATAAAATGGGTGAAAAAATATTATCGGTTTACTAAGTTTACCACAAAGGTTAACCAATTTTTAGCTTCCACACTACGTTTATAACGTAAAAAGTGGTAGGTATAATCGGACAGTCCGTCTGACTGTCCGTCACCCACTTTCATACCCCAAACTACAAATGCTACGGACAAGTGTGATACGTCAAAAAATACAGCGCATCGAAATTAAAATACATTGAAAATTTCAGAAAAGAATTCGAAGTACTTCAATTATTTAAAAAACTGCAAAATTGAATGCTCATTTAAAAAGCATAGGAAGCCATTTTTATTCGAATTAAAACACCAATGCCATTCGCAACAATCGCTCGAGAAACTTTAATTCTTTTAGACAATAAATTGAAATAAATTTATTTTTGCGACATCGAACAGTTTGAAATGACGTCAAATATATTTCACTACGAGATTCTTTGTATGTTGATATGAAATATTTTCACTTTATTTAAAAGCGAGGAATATTGCATGTTTATTCTTTGAAATACAACTTAATTTTTGCAAACGATAAGTAACAATTATTGAATTTTCGAAATAAAATAAATGAAACAAGCTAAATTTAGCATGTAAATGTTTAATATAGAATTAATGCTGTGTTTGGCGCCTTCTTACCTGTTTAACACAACTGTTGCGTGGAAGCGGGCTAAGTGAGATATTCTGTTAAAAACCTACTTTTTTTTACTTATTACATTTTTCTTAAATAATTATTTTTCATTGATAGTTTTTTTAATAAATGTACGTTGTGAACTACATACTTCACTGTACCCCTAAACTACTGTCAATTTCCACCTTCAAAGTTATTTTATGCGTTTTTTACACTTTTTATGCTTATTGTCTGGCAGGCCGTGATTCAAGTGATAATGTATTCACACATTTCAACAAAAAGGAACACTTTTTGAACAAATCCCCGTTTTTTACGTCTCCAATTCCACCAAGATGTTACATCTGGGTCATCTGTCATTAAACCCCGACCTGATGTGGAAAATCAGACCTTGCGAAATGATGTCTGATGAGAACCCATCGTTAAACTCTCACTGGAAAAACACTTTGATGCGGAGACTTGGAGTAGAGGTTCTTGTTGAACGACTGATGTTATGCGTTTTAGTTATTAATAAAAAATATTGATAAAAAAGAAAATATTGATAATGGCAGGGTTTTTGCAACTGACATGAAACGAAAAGGTACAACGGAATTTCTGATAAATCGTCCATTTGCTTATTTCCTCAATTATTTGCGTACTTTGCTAAAATGTAACGTTTCAAAACTTGGTTTATTAGCTTCCACACTACGTTATAACGTAAAAAGTGGGAGGTATTATAATCGTTCAGTCCGTTTCTGTCCGTCACCACTTTCATAGCCCAAACTACAAATGCTACGGACAAGTGTGATACGTCAAAAAATTTAGCCATCGAAATTATAATACATTGAAAATTTCAGAAAAAATTCGAATTCGAAGTATTTCAATTATTTAAAAAACTGCAAAATTTAATGCTAATTTAAAAAGCATAGGAAGCCATTTTTATTAGAATTAAATCACCATTGCCATTCGCAACAATCGCTCGAGAAACTTTAATTCTTTTAGACAATAAATTAAAATAAATTTATTTTTGTAACATCGATCAGTTCAAAATGACGTCAAATATAGTTCACTACGAGATCTTTGTATGTTGATATGTATGTATATCTTCCTCGCTTTTAAATAAATGTTTTCATTCTATTTAAAAGCGAGGAATATTACATATTTATTCTTTAAAATATAAATTACTTTTTGCAAACGATATAAGTAATAATTATTTAATTTTCGAAATAAATAAATGAAACTAGACAAATTTAGCATGTAAATGTTTAATATAGAATTAATGCTGTGTTTGGCGTCTTTTTACCTGTTAAACACAACTGTTGTGTGGAAGCGGGTTAAGTGGCAGATTCTGTTACAAACCTACTTGTTTTATAATTAAGTAAACTATTAAAAATTTTGTGCTTGGTTTCTTCATTATTAGGGTTCCTTGTTGCTGCAACGGGTTGTGTGATAAAATGTTTCGCCATATTTCCGGTATTTGGTTGAACCGTTTTTCAGGTTTTGGAAACAAAAACCTGGGAAATGGTTCAACCGCATACCTACAAAATCTTGAAATATATCAAACACCAAACAGCCCCGTTGCAGCTACTATATACCGTAGTTTTAGTGAAAACAAGCGCCACAGTTTTGACAGTGTAATTAATAATTTTAATTTGTTGAGACAAAGTTTCACAAAATAGTTATAACTTTAACTACTAACTTTTAACCCATCTCCGTTTGTCACGGTGACATAACATCGTTTCGTTGCCAACTTCTCTAACTAAACCTTCATACAGACAAACATTACAATAAACAAAATTTCATTTTTAAGAAATCCAGATATTTTAAATTAAAGGAAGATTAATAAAGAAAATTACCCTTATTTATTATTTAACGCTACAAGAACAATAAACTTTAATGTCACCAAATCGTTAACAGTCAATAACAGCTTACAAAGAACGATGTTGCCTTATCTTTAACACCCCTACTTTAGTACCCCTAACTTTATTGACGGCAGTTTTTTGCACCTCGTCTGAAGTACATTACCCGAAAAAGGAAAGGGTCTTGACTGCTTCCTAAAGGCATTCATATTCAGCTCAAATGAATACCCAATACCGAAATTTTCTTTAAAAGTACTTTTTTAGCATCTGTCTTTTTTCGGTAGTTGGAATTGTGTCGTTTTGAAGTAATGTTTTATAAGTTTTAGGGGGAGCAAATGTAGGTTTAATGTCGAGACGGAAATATAGCTCAAAGAGTGATTGCTATAGTTGAGATATATTTTTAGAGAACATTGTCATTGATCTTGAATTTTTTAGCATAAATAAGCGGAATATGGGTTCCAATGGTATTTGAAATGGAAAATGTGTGTTATTACTAGATTTTGAAAATGTCTGATACTTTTTAGATAAGATGTTCTATGGTATTTTTGTATATTAATTGTATAAATATCTTCCCCAGTTCTTATTCTAATTTTTGTTTTAAAAAAAGGAACTTTGAAGGAACCCTTATATATGTTTAACATAAAGGTATTAATAAATAATTTTGAAATTTGTAGAAATATTTTTTATTAAAAAAAAACAGTTAAATTTGGATTAAATATTACTTTACAGTTTTGAAATTTGACGAATAAATGTAGTAGGCATATAAAAGGCTGCACAGACGGTTTATAGATCGGCAGTTATTTTGTCAATGACTGAGACCGAACCTCTGGGGCTCTTCGCATGCAAGGCTACTTACCGACTGGGTTCCTAACCCTCTTAATTAAACAGGTCAGTTTTAAGGTCCAATTATACAATTTTGAATGAAATGTACTGTCAGGTTCTGGTTTTAAGAAATTTAACCAAATATTTATAAAATGATCTTAAATTTGTTTTTTTTTATAAGTTCTTTTGCAATTTAGCTCTCACTGTTAAAAAAAATCCCCGTGAAATAGCGGCAGCAGATATTCCAGTCACACCCCGTTAAAAAACACTCATGCCCATCATTTACTATAGCTAATAAACGAGCTAAAATGTAAAAATTTGGGAATCGCCTTAATTTTCTAACAGTCTAATGGATAAGGCCGTTTATTTAGTGGGTCATACCGTTTTCCATCAAATAAGGTTGTTGCCCATAAAAATTGAAGGGAAAATGCTCATAAATTTACATTTTTTACAGTGTACTGCAGAAAAACTAATTAAAAATGTACTTATTTAACATACAGTCCTTGGACAAATTATTAGACGCACTGTATTTTTTTAGTAATGATGAAAAAACATGCCATATCATTAAAAAAGATGTCAATATGTGTATTAAGTATAACAGATAGTATTTTCTATTCAATAGCTTAAGTTTAGGAACACAAATGTCCTTCTAAAGGTATTTTGTTCATCATTGATTGATACATGAAATCTTGCAGCGCGTCTAATAATTTGTCCAGGGACTGTATAATATCAATCTTTGATTTTGTTTTATTTGAACATTCTTTGCAACTAAAAAACCGACACAGGTTTCTTTCAATCATTGGTACTTCCACGAAACCTTTCAATGAAATTCCAGGATTCATTCTTCATCATCGATAAATCGATACATTTCAAAACCCAGGTGATGAAATATCGATATACGTTTGAAGCATCCCGTTTAATATCTTAATCGATGATGCCCGATACCAAAGCTAAGTGTGAGAAATTTATTTAGCACAGAATTGTGTCACTACGCACGCGAGGCAGACATTTGAATTAAAAGGCTTTAATAGGAATTCTATCAAGTCCTCTTTAAACTGCCTTTTATGCTCTGTTAAATGGCCATATTAACTGGATTCATAACTATTGATAAATTCTGAAGTGTTTTAATCGTTTCAAGAATATTATGTTGTCGTAGGAGTCCTGAGTTGGAAACGGCAGTTGGAGTTAGAGGTGTGCGTTAATTTAAATTGACGTGTTTCCAGATAATGTTTGGTTAAATATGTGTTATTTGTGTCGTAAAAGCATTATTAAATGGCGTTTTATGCATTTGTATGGAGTGTTTAATCGAATTTTGTTATCTGGAGTATTACAATTTGGATCAGTGGCAGCTTGATGTTTTTGAATTTGGTTGGTGTGTTCCATCCCAGTTAGAAGCATTCAAAACATGGTGCCTCCATGGTTTAAATGAATTTTTTATAACTAATCTTTAAATTAATTTGGTAAAGTATTCTTATGAATCTTCCTAGTTACTAGTAACACTACTATATAAACAATATAAGGGTCTAAAACTCAATATCTATTTTAAAAATATTAGTTTTTTCGTGTTAATTGAAACATTCTATCTTAACAAGAAAACATAGTTTAAATGTTCCAATGACAACCTTCATATGCTAATTAAGTAATTGTTTACATAAAAACCTAATCAAAAAGTTATCGATTGAAATTAAAGAATTAGGAACGACTTTTACCCAATAACACATTTGGTTCCTAATCTTCAAACAATTATCAAATTGTAAAATTACTAGTGAAGGATATGGATATAAGCTCGTCAAAGATACAAGTGTAGTTTTTCCACAACAACACATATAATATTTTAAGTGTTATCAATTTTAATAAATTTCTAACTTTTATTTAACAATAAATTTTAAGTAATCTTTTAAAATGCTGAAATAATGAATTTTTTAATTTTTTTAAACAGTTTGTTGAAATATTAAATTTCATACAGTTCAAACTTTCCCCATTTGCTTCATGGAATTGAAAGAAAACTCAATTTTTATTATTTTGGTGAAGACTACAAAGGCTCCATTCATCTTTCAATATATCATCTTTACTACGATATATAAATTGGAACTCCTCCATGATTAACCTATAAGAAATATATTTTTTAAGCATGAAACTTTAGTATCAATTATATATCATCCTACATTTTATTCCAAAAACAACTTACCTCTCATAATCTAATTAAGTTGTTAAAAAGACCATTAACAATTAATTAACACTTCATTAACCCCTTAAAGCTAAGCGATACCGTGAACTAATAAACAGCGATTTCGTTTTTATCTAACCAATTTTGAATTTACCAATGTTTTTCCTCCGCTTACAAAATTTTCTTGAAACCTTTTCGTGACCAAGTTCAATCCATCAATTCCTGCACCCCCCTCCCCCCTCCGTTCTCTCTTCACTTCACCAATACTTCCCTTTCAGGTAGATTATGTTCGGAGATCGCCTTGTTTTTGTTGGATATCAAAGTATACAAAGAGTATAAATGGATTGAGTTTAAATCGAAAAGAACCAAATGGCCAAACATTTTATAGTAAAAATCACTTAAATTGGTTGGAAAAATCGTAGACGCGCATGTCATACGATTATGTGGCATGCAAAAGATTATTTAAGTCTTGATTGGCTAGATACTTTCGGCAAAATTAAATCTAGACATACTTTAAAGTATACAGAGATCCAAGATTAATTGTAATTTCAGCGTTAAAATTAGTAGAGGGAGCCACTCGGTGCATCCAAAAACGGCTCTCAATTCTGAGGAATTTTCCCGAGTCTAAAAATTCCTATTCCTCCAAAATCACTCGTAATTTGATCTAATATGTAGGAGAAAATAGTAGACACGCATGTCATATGATCACGTGGCTTGCAAAAGGGTTGTTTAAGTGCTAATTGGCTTAGTTACTTTCGCAAAACTAAATCTAGGCATACTTTAAAATTTATTCAAAAATTTCAATTCTGGGGAATTTGCCGAGTTTTCAAAATTCAAAATCCCCTAAAGCAGCAACATTAAGGGAAAAAATTGGTCCAATGCCATAGAAACCATCAACGTACGTTTAATTTCTTCTTTTAAATATGAATTTGTTAAAAATAACGCAATTTTAAGACACAAAACACTATGATGCAACCCATAACTCAATTTTGATAATATTTGAGTTTATTGAGTTTAATTAGCATCACACTAGAGCTACACGAGTGTTATTGGCTCATAATTTAGATCCACAGTCATGTGACGATCCGACACCTGAGTAGACACCCTGCACAACTTTTAGGAGCGACATTATACCCAGCGGCAGGACTTTGAAGCAAATTTAACGTGCACTCCCTCTACAAAGGGATATTATTAGTTGGCTGCACAGACCATTAATAGGTTGGCAGTTATTTAACAATGCCTGGCACAAACCTGGGACCTGTCGCATTTAAAGCAAGCATTTTACCGGCTGGGCTACCCAGCCCCCAATAAAATGTCAAACAGTTCCTTTCGGAAGAAAAAGATCTAAATCTAAACGGCGTAGAAAGTGTTTTTATAATAAGAGAGAGAAAAGCGTGCTTTGGCAAAACGGTCTATAAAGCTGTTAGGGATTTTAAAATCCTTCTCGTGCTTTAAATCCTCCGCATGAAACCACCTGCAAACGGGTTGATAAATTCTTTCCCGATTTCAGATCTTTTGTGCTGTTGCTGGGTAATGTTTGTTGTAAATAGAGGTATAAAATGGTCTGGAGTAATATCTACTCGTTTTGGAAGGGGTTTTACGACTGGGAGTAATATAGAGGACTTAGTATACAAAAGAGAATTTCGTTTACAAAGCACAAGTGAACTGTTTCTTAAAGGTTTGTAATGAAATAAGGTGTTTCGAACTTCAGTCTAGTATTTTGTTATATAAAATATTGTTAAGGGGCCCTGGTGGCCTAGTGGGTTTGATCGCAGCCAATTACGCTAACAGTCTGCGCACTGTACGGGGTGCGGGTTCGATTCCCGCCTTCGGCTTGGGTGTACTTTCTCTCTCTGTGTCAGTAAAAATTCTGTCTGTGCCTGTCTTACTTGAAGGTTTATAAGCGGGTCGCTGATCAAGCACACGGAAAATACATGTACCAAACTACCTATTTAAATATTGTTAAAATAAAGAGCCCAAGTAGGCTACATTAAATAAATACCCTTCTCAATGGTTAATATTATCTGGTGATCAACCAGAAAACTGAAATAGAGCTAGTGTATTAAAAGTAATGACGAATAGCTTTTGCGCTGTACGTTTACCAGGCACATTTACCAGCATGGGTGCTGTATTCTAACTCCAAGATGTGCTGTAATTTTCAAGCACATGTGCCTGAGCCACGATCCAGTTGGAATTTCCGATTGATAGAAAAGACCACTGATCAACAAGACGGAAGGTCATGTCGTGAGCAAGCTGAGAAAATACCAGCAGAGTGCTGTAAATTGTATTTACTGCAGCAGCTGCAATCAAATGCAGCATAAAGCTGTATGAATATGAGACAAATGTGCTGTATTTTTACATAATTTTTTTACAGTGTTTGTTAAAGCACATCAAGTTAATTTTTAGACCAAATGTGTAATCACTGTAGTTACTAGCCATTTAGCTTTCTTGACTACAGACATCTACTGGTAAATATAAGGTACCGAAAATTGCAGTACAAGTTTTAAAAAAGGAAACAGCATAAAAATATCAGAAGGTTTGTTTAGTGAAAAGTGTCAATTTTATTTATTCTTTCGTCATAAAAAGAATCAGTTGGTTTTACAAAATGAAAAATAGGTAAATAGATAACAATATTATTGTTTTTTAATCTATTTTTTTAGACTAAGGAATTTGAAATCGTACAGTTTTCTTAATCCTTTACTAGCCGCAAGAATATCGAAATAGTTATTTATGCAACTAGTGTGAGAAGTAAGGCTTTTTTTAAACGAGTTGAATAAATTATTTCACGAGTTTAAAAAAAGGCTATTTCAACGTGTTGTCATACACTATTTTTATAATAACGTAAAAAAGTATTCATTGAATTGGCATTTATTGATTGGCTTAGTAATTATTTTATTATCACGTTCAAATGATTTGAAGGTGATTATTTATATTAATGATTATTTTAAAATCAAGTGCAAAAGTATTTCTTAGATTGGCATTGGAAATAAGACGCCAAATAGAGAATTACGTTCAAATAAAGAATTTTACACCAATCAGATGCTCTTATTTACTTTGTCGTACTAGTGTGTAAAGTAACTTTGAAACACGATTTCGTTAAAAGCATCACTTTTGCCACGATTATTGATTTGAAAAAGTTAGTTTTTCCACGAAATTATAAAAAGTTACTTTTTTCAATGGTTTGATACATTGTTTATTGTTTGTTGCAGGAATGAAGCCAAAGTTTTCTGAAAAGGAAAAAAACAATCTCAAGCTGCTGATGTTAGAACTCAAAAACATCTCCAAGAAATTTTACTGTACAAGTTTTTATTTTACGAGAAACACAAGAGTTGAAAAAGAAGAAATTGCCTTGAATTAGTTTAAAATGGGGGTTAGAGTGATTCACATACCAATGACGAAAAAATTTCCCTAGAGCACAAGACACAATGAAACTGAATTTTTTTTTTGTGGTACTTCAATTTTTTTTCAATAATACTTACAGATTTCTACTTTTATCAATAAAGGAAAAACTTTTTAGTACATAATGTAGAAGATAAACTATTAATGCATTAGTATTTGTCATTTTTTTAAAAGCAAAAGACATCGAACTAAGATTATCACTTAAATGATTTGTATAAACTTAATTAATAAAAAGTCAAAAACCAATAATTGTTATTCAATCTACTGTCTTTAGAATTTATATAAAAACATTTCCGTATTTTACACATTTATCTTCCAAATTTAAGAATATAAACCTTAAAATTAATCACACATATTCAGCAAACCTAAAAATCACTTTCGTTTCCTTAAAAACAAATACCATTTCTTCTACTAACCTCTTTTAATAACACCAGTAAAACTACCATTACAAAAGCTACCACACATAAACATTGAAAACCCTTAAAATCAATTTCACCCTTTTGTTTCTCCAATAACGTTAGACTTTAACACAATTTTCTTAAACCCTGTCTAACAACCAAACCGAAGCTTTTAACTTCATAAATCAGAAACTTTTATTTAATTTCGTGTGTTTGAAACAACAAACACGCGTCTGCGAACAAAACAAATGATTTGAAGCAGCAGCGCGGTTTCCTCTAAATATCAAATTCTCCAATAAATACATCTGAGACCTTCCCTGGTGATTTCCGATGCCGATTGTCACGTGTGTAAGCTGCGAGGAGTTTGAATGGGATGAAGGTGATGCGGGGAGTAAAAACCGGATTGTCAGATGAAGCTGTGATCGCTGCTTTCATGCACCCCCTAAACCATTAGGCAAATGATTTAGCGATAATTTGGGTTAAAACATATTTAATGAACAATTTAAATATTTTGTTTGAGGGTAAATATTAGAACGTTGTAACAAATAAGTTATCTATTACATCCTACAACTGCGCAGTTATTATTAAAACTCAAATTATAGGGCAGAGATATGAAGTCTTCTCATTCAATCTTCATGGAAAAACGGCAACAAAATATTTACGTGACTGACAAAAAAAAGTGTCATACCTGGCAATTTAGCACCTGCTAGCCAAATAATTTGATTTAAAAAAAAAGAATTATTAGCGCAAATTTTTTATTGGATTTGTTCTCTTTTTATAAATAAAATTCAACTATCATTATGTACTTTGAAAATAAAAACTCTTGGTATAGAAGAAAACAGAATAAAATATCACCATTTAAGTCAATTGGCGAAAATTATATTTCAAAATGTATTAAAATCAGTAACTAACAACAAGAAAACATTTTGATATTTGGCCCACCACGGAATAAGGTATCTGCGCCTCTACTTTTAAGTATTTCTCTATGAAAAATACTAGAACCTTGTATTAAATTTGATCTTGTACTAAAAGTTCGTAAATAGTCATTATAAGAGTTGTTTTATTGCAGAATTTGAAAGTTTACGTAACGTCTTAATAATTTGGCGTTTTACGCCACACACGTCACAATATGAGCGCATATCGCATTTTTGAGGTTCATAAAATCGAACTTAGCGGCTTTTTAAGGGGGAATAGTTGCGGGTCTCCAAACCGAGGAGCCTCTGTGTTAATCATAAGGATTGAAATAATTTTCACAATTCCCCGGCTGTATTGAATATTTTTGCAAACGTTTTTTTGTCTGTTTTAAAAATGTAGCTGATTTTCCGAGGTTCTATAATCCCTATTTTTGAAATTGGTCCGAATATTCGTTTTTAATTTTCAATAAATAATTTTACAGTAAAATATTTGAACCACTTTGAAAAGTGGGATTATAGAGCCCCTGTAAGTCAGATACGTTTAATATGTAAAAGGCAGTTTGAGACAAATATTCAATACAACCATTTAGAAGGTTTGGAAAATATTTAACATGGTATTAAGGGAGAATGGCACGCTGGACCGGGGTCTCCAAACAAAGGCATCAGTGTTAATCTATGAA
The DNA here is from genome assembly GCA_019343175.1 of Oedothorax gibbosus. Taxonomy (NCBI): domain Eukaryota; kingdom Metazoa; phylum Arthropoda; class Arachnida; order Araneae; family Linyphiidae; genus Oedothorax; species Oedothorax gibbosus. Next base: position 20,515,854 of record CM033280.1, read on the forward strand.
GGAAAAATATTTACTGCCACAATTCTCCGGCTGTATTAATATTTTTACAACGGATTTTTTTTTATGTGATAAGTGTAGCTGACTTAACAGGTCCCGACCATCCCACTTTTTGAAATGGGTTCGAATATTTTTTTTAAATTTTCAATAAATAATTTTACTCAAAATATTCGAAGCAATTTCAAAAAGTGGGAAATAGAGACCTGTAAGTTATCTACATTTATCATTTAAAAAAAATCCGCTTGTAAAAATATTCAATACAGCCGGAGAAATGTGGCAGAGACATAGTTTTTTCGACATTGTATTAACACTGAGGCACTTTAGTTTGGAGACCCGCAGTCATTTAAACTCATCGCCGTTAAAGGTAAATGAGCTCTGGACCGCGGGTCTCCAAACCAAAGTGTCTCAGTGTTAATCCAATGGAGAGAAAAATATTTTCTAGGCCACATCTCTCCGGTTGTATTGAATATTTTTCCAAACGGGTTTTTATTTGTGATAAATGTAGCTGACATACAGGTGCCGACAATCCCACTTTTAGCTTCCACACTACGTTTATAACGTAAAAAGTGAAAGGTATTATAATCGTTCAGTCCGTCTGTCTGTCACCCACTTACATAGCCCAAACTACAAATGCTACGGACAAGTGCGATACGTCAAAAAATTCAGCGCATCAAAATTAAAATACATTGAAAATTTCAGAAAAGAATTCGAAGTACTTCAATTATTTAAAAAAACTGCAAAATTTATGCTCATTTAAAAAGCATAGGAAGCCATTTTTATTAGAATTAAATCACCATTGCCATTCGCAACAATCGCTCGAGAAACTTTAATTCTTTTAGACAATGAATTAAAATAAATTTATTTTTGCGACATCGATCAGTTTGAAATGACGTCAAATATATTTCACTACGAGATTCTTTGTATGTTGATATGAAATATTTTCATTCTATTTAAAAGCAAGGAATATTACATATTTATTATTTGAAATATAAATTAATTTTTACAAACGATAAGTAATAATTATTGAATTTTCGAAATAAAATAAATGAAACTAGCCAAATTTAGCATGTAAATGTTTAATATAGAATAAATGCTGTGTTTGGCGCTTTTTTACCTGTTAAACACAACTGTTGTGTGGAAGCGAGTTAAGTGACAGATTCTGTTACAAACCTACTTGTTTTGAAATTGGTTTGAATACTTTTTTAATTTTCAATAAATAATTTTACAATAAAATATTCGAACCACTTTGAAAAAGTGGGATTATAGAGAACTGTCAGTTAGCTACATTTATCACATAAAAAACTGTTTGCAAAAATATTCAATGCAAGTCTAAGATAATCACTTTAATCCATTGGACTAACGAAGAGACACTTTGGTTTGGAGACCAGTGTCATTCCTCCTTAAGATTGCTTCCCGTTTTTCTCGCCAAGCATCTCCTTTTTATTTACCCTCCATAGAAAGATACAACATAAAAAATATATCAATATAAGTGGGTTGGGAAGGAGGTGAGAATATTTGTGTAACTACTTCTTGTCTTTATCGGGAATCCATAAAAGAATTGGACTCATCGCTTGTTTGTTTGCTTTCTTGTTGAAGTGCGGCTGTTTCCTTAAATGGTTAAAATGGATCGTATATTTGGGACTGGGTACAAATCTAGATTTAGGGTGTCAAAGATGCATTTATTTGTTAGTTTTTGATTCGTTTTTTGTTGTATACGAACTTATTGTTATACCATTTTATATACCCTTTAGTTGTACCGTATCGCATTCAAAATTGCAGATTAGGTCACAAGAGGATTAGGACATTAGGTCCCTACATACTGTAAAAACTTTTTTAAGCTCGACTTTGACTTAGACATTGACTCTACATGATTGGTCTGATCAATGTTATAAAAAGGAAGATATATAAAAAAAACTCAATACATCAGCCAACTAGCACTATAATTAAGGGCAATTATACACAAAAATTTTCTTAAGGGCCCCAAAAATCTTTTATGCCTATATTTTGTGTTTTCCTAGGTCAAGCTCTGGTTATGCGCTTGACGTAGTGGGAATTGTCTACTCTGACTAATCCCTTGCCTTAAAATATTAGTTATGCTGAGCATGTTTCACGCATTAATTGTGTCCATATTGCCACAAGAATGAAAATAAGATCTCGATTAGTTAATCAATGTAATGGATAGGGCTTACGGCGTCACACCACCAATCAATGAAACCACCAATGGAATCCAGAAATGAAAGCAGGAAGGACTTTACGTCATGTGAAACAAGCCGATTGTCCCAGCATTGTTTTACTCTTTTGTAATTGGTCAGATTAGAAATCTTCAATTACGTAGCTATTTTAGTTCCGAGGCTTTCTCTATAGATGGTGCTGGTCAGAGTATTTTAATACTATTTGTTAACTGTTGGCGATCAGACATATAGTGTTTACATAAGGCACTCATCTTTAAATAAACACTTGATGAGCCAATATTTCAACAAGCTAGAACATTTTTGTGGGTTGTAAGCCAATAACAGCTATAATGTCATGTTTACAATACGAATTTTTTTTTAATCACTCCATATGTTTTTTGTTTTTCAGTTTCGATTAATTTTGGTTTTGAAACTACTAGCAAAAAACTTTCGCATCATTCGGAAACAGTTATTGAATAGAAATAACAGTTGCAATCTTAAGTTGTTCTTTGAAAAATACATACAAGTACAAAATTTAACTATGAATGCGAAGGGTTTATATACAAAAGATTTTATTTTCCTTTGAGAAGGCAGTTTCAATAATTGCGGAGTTTAGTGAGTTTCAGGCGCGAGAAAAGTTATGTTTGTGTCACAATAAACGGCAAAAGATTTTGTTTTGGGCTCAGGTTTTGTCATTTTAATGGCTTTATGCGTCAAGATAATGCGTAAGAGAATGAATGCTGTATTTTCTTTGGAATTTAGTTTATATAATTTACCTCGATTGCGTTGCACTTTTTATTTTACGTTGAAATTTTCATTTAAATAACACTCCCAGGACGGTTTTTTGTTGCTTTTTTTATGGATATTATTAAATAATGTTTATTTTATAATTAATTTGGTTGTTTTAATAAATGACTTATTTAGTTATACGAGTTGAGTTTTGAAAGTTTTGGTTAGAAAAAAAGTGTGTTCGTTTTTAAATTTCATTGCTATTCTCATGACATAAGAAAACAACATTCCTGAACACTCCTGAAGCAACTATTTACCAATATTTTAAAATAGGAATCCTCTCTCTTTCTAATATCTTTAGAAATAATTTAAATTAATCTGTAATCAACATATTTTTTTAAATTTTAATTCTCAAACCTACCTCATAGCAGTCTTTTAATGCAAACTCTTTATTCTGAAAATTTTGGTTGAATATTGTTATTTATTTTCTAATGTAGCTGGATGAATGCCGAAACATCAATGAATAACTGGAACAATCACGCCTATGGTGATGTCCCAGCTGCGTCAAACGTTGTCTTTATACCACAAACAAAGCACCCGGCAGCTAATTCGTCCAAATTCGGATGGCCACCTCCTATGGTGACGTCATACCTATATCAAACATTGTCTTCCACCCACAAACAAACAATGCACCCCCCCATTGGAATTTGTCCATTACTGGTATTTTTAAAATGTTATTTGCAATAAATATACATTTTTTTACAAAGTACATAATTTAAACGGATTTTCTACATCAGTGTAACATAAAAGTATTAAAAATATTTTAATTCAATTTATTAATTTTATATATGCATTAATGAATTTCCGGTTTTACAGAAATCTATTATTTTTAGATACCAAATAATTTGTTTCATGAGACTATCATTACACAAACTACTTATTATTCATTTATATACAATACTTTTGATATAAACTACCTATCAAAAACTCCACTCAATAATTATAGATCCAAAGTATAAAATTATGCATTTATTCCCCTATGTATTTATTGCGTCAATTTATTTTCTGTTTCAAAAGTAATTCAAATAAAACTTGTTTGCAACTAAAACACTATTTTTCATCTTATATAATCACGAAGAAAATGTCCTCAACGGTAAAAATAAAATTAATAGATCCAAATTTAATTTTACGATTTTGAACCACTAAATGAAAAAAGGAATAAATCCCATAGAAGAATTAGCCGCCACGCTCTTTTCCCTTCATATTTCCCGATAAAAGAAGCTTCTAGGAAATCCTCCAGTGGACTTGAGACCACTTTTCGTGTTTAGATATTCATTTTAATTCACCCTTTATTTCTCATCCATCATTTTTATTTTTAGATCTCTAATTTTCCCATACATTTTCTAATGTCCAAACTCTCAGTTCCCTACTTTAATTCCCTTTTCATGAAACATATTTTCCACTTCACGTTGCTAGTTTGACAAAGATTTAAGTATCACTCGGTTGATTTTAGTTACAAATTTGTTTGAAATTTATATCCATAATTTAAAAAATCCCTTACGACAAATTTTCATACGACCGTATCTGAGAGTTCATTAGCACCGTGAATTAATTAAGGATGTTATTTGCTCAAAATATTTTCGACGCTGTAAACAATTTCTGTAAAAATACAGCAAAATTACACTGCATTCTGCTGTTATTGCAGCTGGTTTTGTAAACAGAATTTTACAGAACTTTACTGTAATTTGTTAGCTTGCGACTGTTTAGACGCCATGACCTTAAAGTCAGTGTTTATCTTCTATTAAAGGAAATTTAAACTGGATCGTAATCGAGTCGTCATATGTGCTTGAAAATTACAGCACCTTTGTAGGCATAACGTTTACCCTAGCTCTTCTGCTGTATTCTGACTTGTGAATGTTTTACAGTGCGACTTAATTCTTGTTTCGACATGTTCGTTGAAAAAGTCATTTAATTTGCCTCTTTTGGTTTAGAAACACATCCCAATGTGTGAGCTCGCTTCGAAAAATAAAAAAGATATTTAATTTTTCACTACTCAAAGAATTGGCTTGTTTCACCTGACGTAGCAGCATTCCTGAACTTTTCGGGATTTCGGTGATTGGTGGTATCACACCATAAGGTCCGTCCACTACATTGATTAACCAATCAAGACTTTATTTTCATTCATTGGAACTGTTGCTAAGACGAAAGATGAACATTGAGGGGAAAATTTGAATTGTGAAAGCGAGCAATTTCATTTGGTAGTTTAGAGGAATGTCGCAATAAAGGACACAATCAGTTTATAAAAATTAATGAATGTTTTGTTAGCTGAAAATGTCACTACCCCTCATAACTGAAAACCTTGCTGGCAGACCGAAGTTAAAGGATTAATAGCATTCACCTCTTCCCTGCCAGGACATACACGCTTCCATATCACGACATATGCCAGGACATACGCATCGTTGTCCTCTCAATTCGATCATCAATGACCAGGACGTACACTGTGTACTAGTCCACTTTACAGTGAACAGCTGCAGCTTTACAAAATTCCCTTTCCTTTTACCCTTCAATTGCTAGCCTGGTCGATAGACTCTTATTTGAGAAATTAAGCAAGGGAGTGTAGGGAACTAGGGTTAACCAACAGTTTCAGAGTTAGTATCGTCAACAAAAATCCAAAACTTTTTTTTAATCAAAATGGAATACACAATCCTGTCAAACCAAACCGATACCTTGATGAATTACCTGTTCTCCTGGTTTACTTCCCCTACCCCCTTCAATTATTCGCGTTTTTCCCATTACGATAGCAAAAAAATAATCGAAAAATGATCCGAATCCCGTAAATACTATTCTAATACATTCCGTTTCAGATGAAAAAGAAGCTTTTTTTTAAAGATACTAGCTTCTCATTGGGTGGTTTTTTATGTGGTTGCCCTTTTCATACCCTTTATGAACCTGGATCACCGATGATTTTCTCTGTTATTAGCCACAAAAATCGGGTTTGGTGGTAAATAACAACATTTTCTTTTTACCTGCTCCTCTTCACTCTTGAAAATGCCAATGCATATATTCTTCAAACATATTTTTCAAAATTCATTCTGTATTTAGAAGCATGTTTTGTTCATTCATTCTGTATTTAGAAGCATGTTTTGTTCATTCATTCTGTATTTAGAAGCATGTTTTGTTCATTCATTCTGTATTTAGAAGCATGTTTTGCAAGAAATTGTGAAGAAATTTGTGGATAACATTTGATGAGGGTCACGTCAAGTTATTGAAAATTGAGGTATTGAGTTTAGTTTACTTTAGTTTAGTTTGAATTATCGTCGCACTAGAGCTACACGAGGGCTATTGGCGACGGGCGTCGTATTTTAGAACTACAGTCAAGTGACGAGCTGACACCTGAGTAGGCACCCAACGCAACCGTTAAGGGCGACATCGTACGCAGCGTTAGGACTTTGAAGGATATTTAACGTGCACTCCCTCTACACGGGGTATTATTCGTCGGACATTTTGGGCTGCACGGGCCGTTTATAGGTCGGCAGTTATTTTGGCGATGCCCGGACCCGAACCTGGGACCTTTCGCATGCTAGGCGAATGCCTAACCGACTGGGCTCCCCACCCCCCTTGAGGTATTGAGAGTTAAAAATACACATATTTGGTATGCTATAAATAAACAAGCTTTGTCATTTTTCTGTCATTAATAGACCATTTTAACTCTTGTTTCAATCCAAAATGCCAGATAAATTAATAGCTGAAAAAAATTTAATTTTTCCAAAACCTCCGAAATCTGCTTGACTCTTTTGATACGTTATTTTTTAATACAATTTATAAATCAGGTGGCTTCGGTATCTGTATTTTTGGAAAGCTTGAACATTCCTGTTTATAATAAAAAGTTATAATTAAGAAAAATTGTAAAATGAAGTTGTGAAGTGAATTCTACAAAGATCTACGTATGTGTGTACAGCGAAGATGTTAAGGGTTAATATAGTTAACTGTTAATATAGCTGTTCTTGAAGGTTTTGTCAAATGGCTTGTTTCAGGTGACGTATTTCTTTCCAGCTTTCATTCTTGAACTTTTTTCGATTGGTGCTTCGATTGCGGCTCTATTCTCACGTGACATTGATTCACCAATAGAGGCTGGAGAAAGAATTTATTTTCATTCAGCATTTATGTTTCCATGCTTAAGACCTGAAACATGCCAATTGAAAAAGGTTCAAAATCGCGAAGCGTACTTTGGTTGTGTTAAAGCTTCTCTCAAACACTACAAATGGACAGCCGGAAACGTTCAAATCCAACTGTGATCAAATCCAACACTCTCTAAGTCAGGAGGGGAGCCGGACCAGGGAGACGTCACAGTTGTGAAACAATATTAGCCATCATTCTTATATTTATAAAATGAGTAGATACAAATAAGTGTTATAATAATGAGTTTTGTTCGATACTACATTACATTGAATAATAATCCTTCGTTATCATTGCTGAAAGGTATTCAATAAAGTCGTTACAAGAATGAGTTCAATGGGTGAAACTGCCATTGAGAAGTATAAATGATGAATCAAAAGATAAAAAATACTTTAAAATCAAATAGGAGTATATTTTTACGCTTCAATTGTCATAAAGTTCATTTGATGAAATATGTTACAAAGAGCCAATAATAAAATAGTATTCGTTTAGTTACTGTATTATATGATATGGACTAGTGAAACTTAAGTCATTTACTTTAATTATAATCTGTTAAACTCTGCAGTGCTAAACATTTGTGTTTGCCTAAATTATGCAATAATAGAAATGTGCTCGATGCAACAGCTAAGTACCTACATCCATTATTCAATTTGATTTGGAAAAATGAGAAGATTCCTGACAGATGGAGGGAATCCATTATTGTGAAAATCCCCAAAAAGGGTGATCCATTTATCTGTGACAATTACACAGGAATTAGCCTCATGTCAATTCCATTCAAAGTGTTCGGAATAATAATTATTAACAGGCAAAAACATAAAGTTGAAGAAATGTTGCGTGAGGAACAGGCTGGATTCAGAAGCGGGGCAGGTACAATCCAGCAAATATTTACATTAAAAAACATATTAGAGCAAAGCAAAGAGTTTAATACCCCTCTATACATGAATTTTATTGACTTTCAGAAGGCATTTGACTCTATTAACCGAGATGTGCTACGGAAAATTTTAGGAATGTATGGTAGTCCTAAAAAAAATATAAACATTAAAGAACTATATAAATCTGACTATAAAATCTGACAGAACCCTTTGAAGTAAAAACGGGAGTAAAACAAGGGTGTGTCATGTCAGGACTAGTATTTATTATTGTGATTGACTGGATTCTGACAAATACAATTAGAGATAAAAAGAGAGGAATACGATGGAAATTTACCACAGTTTTGGAAGATCTGGATTTTGCAGACGATATGGTATAGTTTTTCAAGCAAATCGGAAGATCTACAACAAAAAACATTTACTTGTGAAAAATATTCCAAGAATGTTGGCTTAAATATAAACAGAATGAAAACTAAAACAATGAGAATAAATGAAAATAATAAACGTGATATATAGCTGGAAAGTAGCCAAGTTGAAGATGTAAATAGATTCACATACCTTGGTGCAACAATCGATAAAGACCTTGGAACTAAAGTAGAGATAAAAATTAGAATAGCAAAAGCACAAAATTGTTTTTAAAAATTAAATAAAATTTGGCGATCAAATAGTCTAATGTTGAAAACAAAAATTGTTCTGTTTAACTCTTTGGTGAAAAGTATACTTTTGTATGGAACAGAAACATGGAAAATTAGTAAAACAGAAAGTAAAAGAATTATAAGCTGGCAAAACAGAGGTTTACGGGAAATCATTGGGAATTTTCTGGCCACAGACAATATCAAACATCGAGCTTCACAATAAGACCAAACAAGAAAACCACTGGCAATTAATATAAAAAAAGAAGATGGAAATGGATCGGTCACGTGCTACGAATGCCAACAAAGCAAATTCCAGCAGTAGCACTGACATGGGCCCCCCGATGGTAAAAAAAAAGAGGGCGGCCCAAATTAACATGGAGGAAAATGGTCGAGGACGAGAGGAACTAGGCTGGATGGGCAAGAGCTGCTGCACAAAATCGCAGGAGTTGGCGTAATAAGCTTAAGACCTTATGTGCCACAGGGCACGAAGAGCACTAAGTAAGTAAGAAATGTACTTTTGATGTTAGATAAGACTAAATTAATGCTTAAATACTATTAGGAAAAATAAGTTTCAGAGATTCGCCTGGTATTATCAACATAATTAAGGTGAAAAAAATTTGATAGTTTGTAACTGATAACCTAGCACTGCAATATAAATAATGGGTAATTTCATATATAAAACAAATAGCTATTCTGAACATTTTAAATGATTTAATAACTAATTGGATAGTAGAATGTTATCATTCGACAAAATAGTTCATGATATATGTAACGAGCAATTCGATTTATCCGGGAATTATTCATTATGAATAATTCTGCTATTATTTTTCTGAGCACTTTACAAGTATTTACTGACTTAACAAGTATTTGTATAACATTTAATTATTTGTATTTGTAAGTACATGCCTTACATATTTCTTCCAGTTAGTTTTTTAGTTATAAAAAAATAATGTAATATATCCGTGTAATGAAATCTGAATAAAAATATTGTCCAATTGCCCACTCGACTTTCAGCATTATACATAATGCCCAGGCAATATGTGATACCTTCTATATAATTTATCACTTTGTCACATCCCTTTGGGCATTATTTAAAAAATTCCCGGACTTATAAATAATGTCCAATTATTCAAATTTTGAAAGTAATATATCTAAAACGGAAACATTAAAAACTATTCAACAAAAACACCCTCTCAAATAACACGAAACCCTCTTTTTTTTGCCTGCCCAAAACCTGCATTTAGATTTCTATACCCTATCTCCCAATACCACAGCAATAAAAAGCTTCGGGTATATTCACCCAAAACTCCAACCAAAAACCACCTCTTTGCCCCTTTTGTTCACCGGTTGCTACCCGAAACGCCCAGGTGCTTTGGACGGGTTCTAACTTTGACAGCGATGAAACGGGCCCGTCATGTAGTTGAGGGGAGGGGGACGCTTGAAAAAATACATGTAAAAGTAATAGGAGGGGAGGGGGATAAATAAAAAAAAAACTTGTAATAGTGGAGAGTTGCCAGGTAGAAACAAGCAGATAGAATAGGATATAGTGTTTGGTGAAGTTTTTTTTTAAGGAGAGGGATGTTTCTTTTTAAGTAGTTGTTGTTTTATGTTTCTGGTATTTTTTGTTTGTTGTAAATTGTTTTGTAGGTTGGGCTTTAAATGTGGGTTTTGGAAAATGTTACAGTGTGGTTTAGAGGCTATGAAAAAAACTTAAGCATTAAAAGTTTTGTATTGTGTTCTGGTCAAATCAAAGAATAAAAGTCTACATGAAATGGGCAATTTTTCTTTGAACTAGAACTTAAAATATATCAGGCATTGTTGGATTTTTAAGAAATAAATTTTAAGAAAGTTTTTATCCAGTGCATTCGTGGTAAATTATGATTGTGAAATTTATGAATTTTTTTTTTACAATATCAAAATGTTCCTATTTAAAAATATATATATACAAAACATCATCGTTTATTTTTAAATTCAATTCTTAGAAAACATTCACACAAGGACCAAAATAATACTTTGATATAACTTTAAACACTTAGTTATGCAGCAAGTGCGAACAAATATTTTGATCCATGGGAATTACGTTTATATTTTTAAAAAAAATAATCACGTGCAATTTTTTTATTTAACTTTGCATACAAGATTTTAAAAATAGTTAAGAATTAATCCAAAATTTAGAATTTACCACGTTCTCAATATAGTTATTTATTATCATATGGCAATGTAAGCATAAAGTAGGATGGAAAAGTGGAAAAAAGTTATTTTTATGTACTTGTGCTTAAAAGCAACTCTTAGACGTTAGTCTCTTCAGATTTTTTTTTACACATAGTAAACATGGGGATTTCTAGACGATATTAGAGAATATTTTTGAAGATACAGCAAATGACTTTTGTTTAAATATGGTCTTTTTAGTTTAACGCATTTTCAATAAAAGAGCCACTTTGTAATTATGTCGGGATATATGAAAATTGCCATTTTCATCATTGAAAGATGGTTACATAGTCTTTATATGAGGGCGTATCATACAAGGTGTTTCAAAAATGAGTGGTAAGTCATATTCAAAATGATCGGATAGTTGAAACACCCCCCCCCCGTATCAACTTATATATAATACATCAGAGTTATCGATTTTGACCAATCACTTTCCCTAAAACGTTAAATATTAATGAATCGATGATGCAGAAATCATTTTAGTCACAAATTTCAAAATTTTACGAAAAGAGAGAAAAGAAACTTCGTAACTCCTCCAAATTTCCACTTATTTAATTTTTTTCCTTTCCAACACATTCATTTGTTACTGTCAGTAAAAACTACCTAATTTCGACATAAATCAGGCTCAGGAAAATTTAAAATTTGATTGGGACTCGATGCTGTTCCGCACACCTAGAAGATTTTGGGATTTGTCGTATCGGACTACTTTATTGACTCCGGAACTTAATGAAGCCAACAATTCTTCTAGAGATGATTCTTCTAGAGATGATTCTTCTAGAAGATGATTCTTCTAGAGATGATCTTTCTAGAGATGATTCTTCAAGCCCTGATTAGTTCTACCGTTGAATCTTTGACCCAATTATTGAAACCTAGTACGGACTATCTTCTTGAATATTTTTTACACATACAGTCCCTGGACAAATTATTAGACGCACTGTATTTTTTTTCGTAATTTTATGTTTCTTAACAGTTTTTATGCAATAATGATATATTCAAACTACAATATTATTGATTTTTATTTAAAAGAATAGTTGTAGACTACATATTTGTATTTATTTTTAACATATGGCAACACTGTGTTGACAAAGTGATACATGAACGTAAAAAAGTACAAACCTGTATCAGTCGCGAATCAGTACAGTACAGACTTGCATTGATAGCATGCCACGCAGAATTAAAGCTTTGATAGCGGCTAAAGGTGGCTCAACTAAATATTGACTTTTACTAACATTAATTTCACTTTTCTTTAAAACTTAATAAACTTATGCTTTTCTAAATGAATGCTGTTTTATTTATGTCAAATAAATCGGTAATTGATTGGATAATATAAAATAAAAAAACAAATCAATTTAAAATAATAAAACGGTACAATATCAACCGGTAATTAATATTTTACATGAAATCTTGCAGTGCGTCTAATAATTTGTCCAGGGACTGTATTTTAAGGCAGAGTTACCACAACTAGAAAAAAGTAAGCACATTTTTAAAGAGTCCATTTAATGATAAGTTTTTGGCTTGAAACACTTGGGCCAAAGTGACCCTCCTAAGCAAAAGTTACGGCCATTCTATGGTGTGGCGGTACACCACACGCGCTATTCGATCTAGATGGCGCTGAATGACTACTACGTTAATACCAGGCATTTAGATTCTAATGGTAATTGTAGTATAAAAGCCGAAGTAACTTATCTCCAACTTAGGATAGTTTTGGTGGACTATAGGTTGCCAAGGCTGGGGCTATGGGCCTCCATCCAAGATATGTCCAGATCACTCCGTACCTCTTCAACGGGTATATCAAGTAAAAAAGAACCGAGTGTTCCATTCCTAAACATCCATAAATGTTTTTTTGTTGTTGTATACGGAGGGGGTTGTATGACCAAAGTGGGCCGTCAAAATGATGGATTTGGTTTCCCACTGGCGCAATCACTTCGGCCGGCGTACTTCAGATTGCACCACCCCGGGATTCATTAATAAACTGACGAAAACTCTTCTCTCCCCCCCCATATTCCAACGACCTGAATAAAAAAGATCGAGCACCTCATGGTAAAAAAGAAGTGGTTGGGATGGTCCAATATGAATTTCAACAAAATTTTAGGTTAGTTTGAAATATAGTCGCACTAGAGCTACACTAAGGCTAATGAAGTGTAATTTAGAACCCCAGCCACTTGACGAACCGACATCTGAGTAGGCATCCAAACTCAACCGTTAAGGGAGACATCGTACGCAGCGTTGGGACATTAAAAGCGTATTTAACATCAAGCGTATCTAACAGTGCTCTTCCTCTATACGGGGTATTATTCGAAGCACATTTTTTTTTGCTGCGACAGCAGTTATTTTGGCGGTGCCCGGACCCAAACCTGGAACCTTCCGCATGCAAGACGACCGCCTTAAACGACTGGGCTAAAAAAAATGTACCTTAACCCATTTTTAGCGATTTACTTCTACTTTTGTCGGAAGAAATACCGGCACATGTAAGCCTTAAATAAAAACTTTTATTTTGAAAGTTGTTATAAGTTATACGAGTTGAACTTTTAAAATATATAAAAATAATAGTGCAAAGCGAAGTGGAAGATTAGTTACGATGTGATTGGACAGTCTAGAGAAGGACTTGTAAACGTGTCGGGAATGATCAGTTGGAGAAAGCTTGATTCAAATAGTCCTACCTGGAAGCAAATTGAGAAAGCATTGGCTTGTACTAGAGTGTGGAACTTACGAAAAAGAAAAAAAAATCTATATACTTAAATAAGTTAAATAAAAAAAAGTCTACGATCTTTGTTTTCAACAAATTTTCCATAATTTTCTTCAAGTTTGGTCTTAAAAACACACCTAGTCTTTGCACCCAACTCACGTGATTTGGGTATGGTTGATTGAATAAACGTCGTACTAGAGGACTATTGCAGTAGGACTAGTAGTTCAGAATTGCGTTCAAGTGATAAGGCCAACGTCTAAGCTGGTACTCAATTTTATCAACATTATCAGTCCATTACTTTGGGACCATTACAAATGTATCGTGCACCAGTCTCGTATACGCGGCGCTATTTATTACCAGCTCTGATGAATATATAAGCATTCTATACTTATTTAAATAAAATCACAACTTTCCAATAGTTTCCATACAGGTTGGCCTCAAAAGCAACGCTGAAACCATGTGACTTGGGTATTCAAGTTTTCCCCCATTTAGATTTCCAAATGCTTGCTCTATACTTACCTGGTCTTTGTTGCATACAAGCAATCTCGAGCAGCAACCGTTTATTCCGCTATGCCAAGGGTTGCCATAAAAGATTTACTTTTATCGCCTAAAAGAGGAGGTGTTAAAAAAGGGCTATCGCCAATGGGGCGTGTAAATGGGAATGTGCAACACTTGTCAGGATAGAATGCTCGTAAATTTTGATGTAGTTTTGCTTTAAGAATATCGTGTGAAGTTGTTGTAGGAAAATGGGAGAGTTTTCGTTTTGAAAATTTTCTAGCGTAACAAATTCACAAAAAAGATTCGACTTACAGTTGATGATAAAGTGGTTAAAGTAATAGATTAGGATCTTATTCTAAAATACTTTTTTTTAAATATCATAATCGACATAACAATTGTTTTCGTTAAATTTGCATACTAATTAACATTGTAATGCAAACAAGAAAGTAATTATGGTTAAAATTCCGCAAAAGACAAACCTTTATAATAGTGTTTTGGTAATATAAACCCTAAGTATTAGGAGGTGAATAGAAAATCGATTACCTTAATGCCATAAATGCATTTTTTAAGTAATTGATTTTTTTAAAGAAGCAAATGGTTATAAACAAACTAAAAGTTATATTGATCTCTTACAATGTGTAAAAATAAAAATAAACATATCAAAAAGACATTCGGTAACGGCGAAACGTCAATATCTTACGAGTTGGGAGATTAGCTATGTAAGTGACATTTTCTTATTTATATTTTCAAATTTCTGTTCCTCAAATAGTTTTAGCGTGTTTAACATCCTGCGTTTTTTATATTACAAATAAAACTAAATTAAATTTGTCATACTTAACTTTTGCATACGTTTTTTGACAAGGCTTTCGGGTAGTGTGACAACATGGAAACAAAATTGTTCATGGAGGTCTTTTTTGTTCTTTAAGGTTAATTCTCCAAATTGTGTAATACGGTCAATTTACACATTCTTAACAAATTTATGAAGTACTAGTTATTTCCTCAAATAATACATTTCAAACTTCAAGTATTGTGGGAAAATATTTAATATTTCCATCTTTATTTTTCACTTTAGGTGGAATTTTAAACCAAAATGTAAAAACCTTTTTAAAAATTTACTCAGATCACCAACACCAACTTGTTATACGCAATTCGTTTCTGTAAATGTTTTTTTTTTCCTAAAGCAAAAGTCTTCATTAAAAAAAAAGAAAACCTCAGGTATCAGTAAATTTCGGTGATAAAACACATTCTGTAAATGTTGTTTTTCCTTTAGCAGAGTCTTCATTAGAAAAAGAAAACATTAGATGTCAGTGAATTTCAGTGATTAAACGTCTTCTGTAAATGTTGTTTTTCCTTTAGCAGAGTCTTCATTAGAAAAGAAGACTTTGGTGGTCAGGGAATTTCAGTGATTAAACGTCTTCTGTAAATGTTGTTTTTCTTTTAATGTAGATTTCATTTGAAAACATTAAGTTTCAATGATAAAATGTATTCTGTACATGTGGGTTCTTTTCTGTAGCAGAGTCTTCATTAAAAACCGTGAGATGTCAGTGAATTAAAGTGATAAAACATAGTCTGTAAATGGTATTTTTCGTTTTAAAAAGAAAAGCGTCGTCTTCAAAAGAAAAGAAAACATCAAGTTTCAGAGTTTAAACGCCTGTTTAAATGATTACCAGGTGTCAAGATGATAAGTCGGAAAACTAGGCTTAAATTATTAGCTTTCACACTACGTTTTCACGTAAAAAGTTGAAGGTATTATAATCGTTCAGTCCGTCTGTCTGTCCGTCCGACACCCACTGCCATAGCCTAAACTACAAATCCTACAGGCTAGTGTGATACGTCAAAAACGTCAGCGCATCGAAATTAGTAGACATTGAAAATCTCAGAAAAAAAAATAGAATTCGAAGTATTTTAATTATTAAAAAAAAACTGAAAAATTTAATGCTCATTTAAAAAGCATAAGCAGCCATTCTTATTAAAATTAAATCAACCTTGCCATTCGCAACAATCACTCGAGAAAAGTTAATTCTTTTAAATAATAAATTAAAAGAAATTTTTGCGGCATCAATCAGTTTGAAGTGACGTCAAATATATTTCACTAAGAGATTCTTTGTTTGTATATTCAGATGAAATGTTTTGGTTATATTTAAAAGAGTGGAATATTATATATTTATTCTTTGAAATATAAATTAATTTTTGCAAACGATAATATTTATTGAATAATTATTGAAGAAATAATTATTGAATTTCCGAAATAAAATAAATGAAAGAAGCCAAATTTAGTGTGTAAATGTTTATAACAGAATTAATAATATTGTGTTTCGCGACTTTTTTCTGTTGTTTCCTGTTGAACGCAAATGTTGTGTGGAAGCGAGTTGAGTGACAGATTCTAGTACAAACCTATTTGTTTCCTAATAGGAGGAGTTGAGCATTTCGATCAATGGAGTTGGATTATTTTACTTAGACTTTTAAAATGGTAATATTTCTTATGATGTCAAGCTCTCAATACTGCGATTTCATTGGTTGTTTTGTTTTCTTTGAAAAAGTGTTGAAACAAGCTCATTGGTTTTTTATAACGTCACACGCTCCGAACTGCGATTTCATTGGTTGTTTTGTTTTCTTTGACAAAGCCCAAACAACAAGTACATTGTTGAAACCACCCGTGTTGAAACAAGCCCATTATGTCCAAAAAACACCGACCACAGATAAGAATGATAACGTGCATTCGATCATTTTGAACTTTCCACATAGGTTTTTAAAAAGTCCGAAAACTTACTTGACCAGGTTTTTTACCTGCATTAAAATTTTTAAAAATTTACTCATTTTATTGCAGTATAATGGGGTTATTTCACATCGTGAATGGCAACAGCTCCAGCGGTCTAGTTTTCATTTGCTGTCTGGAATTACTTTTGTTTTGGTATTCGAAAATGAGTTTTCCAAAAATATTTTACTGATTAAAAATTTTTAAATGCAAACTTTTTGCTGTGATGTTGGTTGTTCAAATCCTTTGTTAAAGGCAATTTGCAAAGAAAAAAGTCTAATTTCATCCCTGACGGTCATTTTGAGAGAGAAGCCGAAACAACCAATGAAATCGCATTACCTGAAAAAAAAAAAAAAAAAAAGAGAGTTACATCATTTGAAACATTCCCATTGTTAGAGTTGTAAATTTTGTTTCGTATTGCCCTGCGTGGCAACGGTTTGAGAGATGATAGTTTTAACAAAGGATGATGTCGGTTCAATAAAGTTTAACTTTTCCCTTTTCGATGCTAATCTTATTTTACTTTCAAGGTCTTTGCTAAAGTAAGGGTATATAAATTATATATTTATATTATAAGTCATACTTCCTTGATTATGTCCTTATAAGGTTGTTAAGAACTTTTATAATAATTATAATTAACTATGATAATGAAACCTTACAGATTACTGCCAGTATTTTCTTTTACTTTCCTTAAAATACATTTTCGTAATCGATCAATCTATTTTAAAAATTGGCGATATTTCCTTATTAAAAAGAAGACACTAAGTTCTCTTAAGCTCTTTTGCCGTGTAAAAAGTCATTTAAGGCAGCTGCAATAATGAAAAATGGATCAACGTCCTGTCGATACTTTTCGTTTAATGGCATTTCTGCCAAATATGGCGCTAAAAACAGATAACCAATACAAAGTCAATGGAAGAGTCGCCTCAAAGTAGACTTTTCAATTAAGTATTGGCTGCATTTTAAGTGTTAAAAATTTACTCGTGATGAAGGAAGACTCTCCAAAGATAGGTTCTCTATTAAGGTTGAGAAGGGATCAAAAGAAAATGAATCATTTTAGTATTGACGTGGAAGTTTGCTTTATAGAATATATTTCATTAGATGAGTTGGTAAAAAATGCAAAAATGTAAAGTATATTGTGATATAGTTAGCTATACTTTGAATGTATTGGTCATTTTGGATTTATAATTAATTTGTATATGAAATAGATATATTTCCAATATTTAATAAGAAAATTAATAGTATGGCTATGATTTTTAGATAGACACAATTCACAAAATAAGTTATGAATTCCACATTTAAAAAAATCTATAAAACTTCATTCTTAACTAGATTGAATATCTCAATTTAAAAATTTAGAAAATTCTATCAATTTTTATCTGCTAATATTTTTCGGAATGTGAAACTAGGGGTGCAAAACATTACACAAATTTCAATTTCATCTCAATAAAAAAATACCTTTTATGGTAATTAAATTCCCTATAAGGTTATTTCAATAATTTCAAAACCTAACAAGTTCTATGGTAGCTACCTTTTGTGTATGCGCAGTTTTCCCGAAAACCTTATGATGAAGATGGACAGGTTACTTTTATACAAAATTTTAAGTCTGAAGCACTTTTACTTCGAGCTATAGAGGGGTTTCAAACAGACAAGCGGACAGGCGTACCAATGTTCAAAAACCACGTTTTACCTTCCACACTACGTTTATAACGTAAAAAGTGGAAGGTATTATAATCGTTCAGTCCTTCTGTCTGTCCGTCACCCACTTTCATAGCCCAAACTACAAATGCTACGGACAAGTGTGATACGTCAAAACATTCAGCGCATCGAAATTAGAATACATTGAAAATTTTAGAAAAGAATTCGAATTCGAAGTACTTCAATTATGTAAAAAAAAAACTGCAAAATTGAATGCTTATTTAAAAAGCATAGGAAGCCATTTTTATTAGAATTTAATCATCATTGCCATTCGCAACAATCGCTCGAGAAACTTTATATCTTTCAGACAATAAATTAAAATAAATTTATTTTTGCGACATCGATCAGTTTGAAATGACGTCAAATATATTTCACTACGAGATTCTTTGTACGTTGATATGAAATGTTTTAATTCTATTTAAAAGCGAGGAATATTACATATTTATTCTTTAAAATATATATTATTTTTTGCAAACGATAAGTAATAAGGGAGACTGGGGAGCCTTGGGCATAAGGGAGACTTGGCCCACCTTTAAATTTTAGTATTTAAAAATATTTTTGCATTTTCTCAATAGATGGTACTCAAAGCTACTGTTATCAGCAGATGGCCACCTTAGTTTTATTGAGCTACTTTTTTGCATTGAGGAGAAATTAAAAAAAGAAAGTTTCTCACCCCAAAAAGTAAATATTTTAGACATAATTCGTAAGATTTTTTCAAAAAAACCAATTCAATTAAGTATATGGTATTTTTAAAATACTGTTATAGTAAGGTTTTATTTTAGCTATAAAGTTTGTGCAATGAAGTAGGCTTCAAAGCATCATGTGCCATTCTTTACGAAATGTCTAGGTGGGGAGGGTAGGCCACTCTATGTAAGGGAGGGTTGGCCACTGGACCAAGGCTCCCTAAGTGAACTAGTTATGAAAATCTATACATAATGTTTATCAAATACACGGTTAATAATAACGTATGATTATAACTTTATGAAGGTAATAGATTGATTATTAGTATTTGTACTTGTTTAGAATAAAACGAAAACCTCAACTAAATCAAACTAGTCATTTATAACCAAATATCAAACTTTTTCTGCAAAAACTATATAAGTTATTAATTCAAGTATAATAATACTCCAGATTAATATTAAGATATTATCAGATTTTTTCTTTATAGGGGGAGGGGGGACGAACGAGTAGCTTTGAAAGTGCGCTTTGACTTTTACAGTTTGTGCCGTTAAAATAAAAAAAAATTCAAACTGAGGCTTATAACTTGTGCATTTTAATGTGTGTACAAACTGAATAAAATATATTTAACATAAATATAAAAAAATTATTTGTTATGGACAATATTAGAATTTTTAATTCATACAATACAAGAAAAATGTATTACTCTAAATATTACGGTAAACATGATTTTTAAATGAGTTCCAGAGTGTTGAATTATAATATATTTTTTTTTTAATATTTAATGCTTACAAAATTAATTTGAAATATTTATTATTTTGCCCTTTAAAATTAGGCATTTTTGCATAGGCCAAGTCTCCCTTACTATGGGCCAAGTCTCCCTTAATAAGGGAGACTTGGCCAAGTTTCTAAGTTTTAAAAAACAATACATTTAAAAAAGAAAAATTGCATTCTTTATATTATCACTTTTATATACTTGTTGTCAATAAAATTTCCTTTAATATGTGCTTTTACATGAAACTTTTAGTGCAAAAAAAAATTTACAAAAAAAAATTCTAAAAGCATGGCCAACGCTCCCAATGCTCCCTTAATTATTGAATTTTCGAAATAAAATAAATGAAACTAGCCAAATTTAGCATGTAAATGTTTAATATAGAATATCAATGCTGCGTTTGTCGCCTTTTTACCTGTTAAACACAACTGTTGTGTGGAAGCGGGTTTAGTGACAGATTTTGTTACAAACCTACTTTTTTAGAATCAGCACCCACCAAAACGTGTGGAAAACACAAATCACCATTTCGGATTTTCAGCCCCTTCGTAATACTTGCATTAAATTGTATTTCCTACTAGGTAATTTAAAGTAAAGAAATAGTTAACTATAACTCTGGATAAACTAGTGAATACAGGGCAATGGTTTTCAGCCTTCTTCCCAAAATAGTTAGCATTTATTATTTCTCACAAAGTAAAGCATTGTGTTAGAGTTTGGCATCGTTTGAGAGGGTTTTAAAATAAGTAGTTTACCCCCTCACCCTTCCCCAAAAAAATTAATGGTTTCCCCTCTTAATTTTTTTTCACTGTAGTTAACCACTGCAATCAGAAATAGTTTTCATCCATAAAAGCTCGCAATCGTAACGTGAAAAAATAACTTGTTTCAACCACAAAGCACTCCAAACACTAATGTTACAAATTTCTTAGTTACATTCAAGCTCGAAACAAAGTTACAATAATCCAACAGTTGGCACATTGGCGACTTTTAGCCAACGAAACTAGTGCTAAAGTTTTATTTCTGGCAACCCTGATCTTTTCACACAAACACGGCGAGAAAAGCGAGCTTTCGCAGTCGCCTCCTTCCTAAACTGTTTGATAAACGGACCCTTTTTGGCCGAGCACAGAAAGGGATGTTAAGTAAAACT
Source organism: Oedothorax gibbosus (assembly GCA_019343175.1). Lineage (NCBI taxonomy): Eukaryota > Metazoa > Arthropoda > Arachnida > Araneae > Linyphiidae > Oedothorax > Oedothorax gibbosus. Next base: position 20,536,861 of record CM033280.1, read on the forward strand.
ATAAAATGTTATTTATTATATGTTATTTAATGGAAGCAACTAGTATTCGTTTTATCTAAATCATTTACTATTGTATTGGGCCTACTAAAAAAATTACTAGTCATGACATCCAACAAAGACGAACAGTAACAGATAGGGTGGGTATATAAATTTATATGTTGCATATAAACTTTTGTCTAACCGCAACTGCTTTTACTTGATGTACTTATCTGTAATTTATGTAAATTATAAGACTAACGAAGAATCTATCACAAAAAGCTTTAAGTTTTACTGCAAACTGCTTGTTGTTGCACTTTGGTTTTGGTTGAGGACTACTAAACTACATGGTCTTACTACCCAACAATGCATTAAGTAATTGATTAAAATATACCCTTTTTCCGAAACACTCCAATTATCCATATTTCAGATTATCCTAATGTAATTAGTTCCCAATTGCTTCGGATAATTGGAATTTTTCTGTAATTTGAGGCATATAAAACTTTGGTTTAGTTAAATTAACGTCGCACTGGAGGCGCTATCATAGAAATCTTGAAACAAGTTTTTAAACTAACAAAAATGCTGGTAAAATATCGTGGTATTATTGCTACAAATTTGAAGTCGATCAAGAACAATTTAAAAGAACATATACTTATATATGGAATAGTTAATTGCCATGAATAAGTTAAATGTTTTGAATATGTACCATTTAATTGGCTTGTTTCAGGTGACTTATTTCCTTCCAGCTTTTATTCCTGCTTCTCTCGATCGGTGCTCTGTTTCCACATAGCATCGGTTAACCAATCGAGGCTAAAGAAAGAATTTATTTTCATTAACCATTTGTGTTGCCACTTAAGTACCTGAAACATGCCAATTAGAGCTATAAATTACTAAAATAAAAATATATATGCTAAGGCAAACATACCAGACACTATCTAATTTAAATAAGAGCTCAATTGGTATGCCTCGTCGTTGTTTGTTGTTCTTGAATGTAATACGACCTGCAACTTTTCATCCTATAAAAGAGAATATGTCGTAGTTAAAATTTAAAAAAAGATATTTGTAGAGTTGACTAATGCATTTTAAATCCATCCAGGTCTAATGTTATAACTTATGATATCATTCTTAGCTTCTGTTCAGGTTTCAACTTCCTTTAAAAATTACGAGATTCGTCTCTAATTAATGTAGTAAGACGTTAATCTAGCTAAAACGAAACCTTAATTGAAGGACATTAATAAAAGACAACTGTTATCGAAAAAAATTCACTCTAGACTACCAAGAGATAGGGAAGCAGTAACCATGCCAACCAGAGGCCCCATCGCGCGCTTTACGGTTATGGATGTAACGTCAGCATTTGGCAATTACCGTACGGTTGCGGTTTTGGAGACCGATTATTTCTCGCGTTTTCTACTAAATAAATCCTTTTTGGGACCCCCTCTTGCTCGAATTGTGAGGGGGGGAGGGGGAGCCGGTAAATAGAACGAGTGACGAATGAGATAATATGGAGTGCGGAAGGGGCAGTAGTGAATAGAGGTAATGGGGTTTTGCCTAGTACGGTAGCGCCCCCTAGCGCCCCAATAGACATGGCATGCACACAATTCAAATTCCCATGGTTGCATTAACTGGACCATTACATAAATATAGCCTTTGCCGCTTCCACTTTATTTCAAGCGAGGTAGAGAGAGTTTTATTTGAATTTTTATTCATCTTTTACTTCTCTGTATACATTTATTTGCGCTTCGTTTTTATTTGATTTTTATTTATCCTTTTTTTTGTGTGGAGAGAATTGTAAGTGCAATCTTTTTTAGTATTATTATTTTCGGAGAAAAAACCTCAGGAGATGCCTTTTTACGTTGAAGGTTGTTTTTTTTCTATCCGGGTTGGTAAAAAATATTTATTCTTATTTGAAGAACGTTTTTTCGCGAAATGTTTTTTTGTCTTTTGCCTCGCTGTTTTTTTAAAGAGATTTTTTAGGGCGATATTTAGCGATAATCACAGTCTATCATGAGATGGAGAAAACGCATTTTATGGTCAGGAAAAGAGAAGGTTTTTGCGAACAGATTTTTTTTGCGAGAAATAATAAGGTTGTAGTTGGTTTGAATGTTTCTGTGAATACAAATGGGACAAACCTCTTATAAAATTGTTACACATTAAAAATAACCATAAAAGAATTTTCGGTGCTGAAACACGAATTTTTCTATCGCATTTTATAAATCTAAAAACGCTTTAATGTTCTTTCTCGGTTGCTAAGAGGTTTTATAAGTGATAGTGTCCTTTTTTTACTTTGTTTTATTCACTAAATTATGAAATATATTGTTGTGCATACAAAGTGGTTAGACTCGGATACTTTTTAAGATGTTTGTAAAATGAGAATTACAGGTTAGAATTACGTGAAATTTCGCAGGTGCACTCGATTGATTTTGTTTAAGATTTTTCGTTGTGTTAATATTTTCTATACCACCAGGAGAAAAACTCATTAACATTCTGGTGATGATTCAAAAAGGCTATGGACATCTTTGCCAGAAGAAATTCAAACCTATTGACTTAAGTAATAGTAATATAGTTATTTGCCAAATTAACATAATTGGTTTAGAAATTGACAAATTGAATTTTTTGATAATATATTAAAATCCTTGTAGTAATGGAGAAATGTTTGTTGATGAATTTATTAGTTTATTTAGAAGATAGATTTTTCTTTAGGTAAAGCCACTTTATTCAGGGATCTAAATAGCAATGATTTATTTTATTAGTAAAAGTTCTATGTAAGATTTAACTTAAGTATAAAAGTAAATGAACTTAAAAAATCTTTTTACTAATTCGAAGGCAAAAACACTTCATTAAAATACTGTAGTTGCTTTTCATTCAACTACTACATATAACAATTAATTCCCTATTACCTTAACTGTATTCCATATAAATTTCAAACCACCACCAATTATTTCGATTGTATAAATTAACCCTAACTACCAAACAAACCCTACACGCAATTATAACCCTTAGAAAGTCCAGAAAAATACCAAATTACGCAAAACCCCAAATAACACGTATTCTTTAACACCAAAAAGAACAACGGAACTTTAATTGAGCGCGCATTTAACAAGTGAGAATCGTTAGCTACGAAGACAGCTGCCACTATTTAGGAAGCAAATAATCACAGCGCCAGACGATAGTTTTCTAATTACAGCGCCTACCTTTTTATTTTAACTCTGCCTATTTTTGCTGTTTTATTTTGTAAGAGGGAGAAAAGTAATCAAGAGGATTGCGAGAAAATGTCGATAATAATAATAATTGCCTTCTTTTTCGCAGCGTGGAATGAAATTAATTAAAAATGGCGCTAAATTCTTCGCCTCTAAAGTTACAGACGATAGTTATTTTAGTTCTGGTTTTTAATTGATAACTTTGATTGGTTGGTGTGTGTGATGCCATCCTGCTTTTACTGAATATCTCCTTTTCCGATAATTATCGCGTGATGCCAGGTTTGTAATGATTTTTAAATGCGGTGAAGGGAAAAGAGAACGCCTTTTAAAAAGATTTTTTCCCGCTTGAAGAATTTTAATAGAAATTTGTGTTCGTTGGAAAGTGTGCTTAGAACTAATTTCTTTTGTTCGCCATAATTGAGCTTTAGAGAGCGTTAAATAAAAGGGGTCACTAGTCATAAATATTTATGTACGATAATTTTTATTATCTACTAGTTTTAATAATTAAAATAGTTAGAGTAGTAAAACTTTAGTGAAAGATTTTTATTTTTCTAATATGGTACTCTAAAGATGAGGAAGTGATTTTTCGATCCACATATCACGTTAAAAAAATTGAGAATTGAAAATAAAAATGGCCTAAATAACCAACATGTTTTTCAAAATGATTGTTGAATTGCTTACGAAAAGTATTTTTTCAACTGTAAGGCAAAATTAATATTCTATTTTTTAATAGGAAATGACAGCTAATTTTAATATAATTAGATTATCTTTATGGAAAAAACTCTCAGAAATCTAAATATCCGATTTAAAATTTAACAATTTCAGTTTTTAAATCACTAAAAAGAGCCAGAAATGTGCTCCAAAAAACGTGTCGAAAACCCAAAATCTCCAATTATGATTTTCGACTACATTGCAATGATTTGCTTACCTTATATTTCATATTAAGTAGTTTAAAGTAAAAAGGGAGACATCAAAACTCTTAATAAAATACATATTTTGATTTTGGAGCTTTTGGAAACATTAAATAATTATATATTTAAGTTTAACTTACAACATCTTTCAGAAGTTTCATGACTTTAATCTTTTGTTCTTTTCCTTTCGGAAACAATTGAATCTTTTCAATGCATTGATTGCAATGAGCATCTGCTCATTTCAATGAGACAATATTCAGAGGTATTGGGCATTCTGACAAGCTTGCGCAATTCTTCTTCTAAGGTGACAATATACATGACATGGACTTCGCCATGATGCTTGGTGGCAATTATGTCAACCACAATTAAGGTTAACCTAAAAAAGTAGAAAGATATTTAGAACGGTATTGGAATTATATATTTTTTTGTTTGTTCACCCCCTCCCACACCCCCATGAAAAAGTGTAGGAAACACAAAATCTCATTTCCGATTATCAAAAGCCCATCGCAATACTTCATTACCTTAGATTTCAATATGTTGTAAATGAAAGTAAAAATATAAATATTTTTTACGGAGTCACACATACAGTCTCTGGACAAATTATTAGACGCACTGTATTTTTTTAAAGTAATTTTATGTTTCTTAAGAGGTTTTTATGCAATAATAGAAAATTTGAACTACAATATTATTGATTTTTATTTAAAAGAATTGTTGTAGACTACATATTTGTATTTATTTTAAGATGAAATGTTGAAAATGATACATAAGTTAAAAATACAAAGATTATTTATGTGTGGAATCATCATCCTCAAATGCAGGAGACAGTACAGTATTGCATTGATAGCATGCCGTGCAGAATTAAAGCTTTGATAGCGGCTCAACTAAATATTGACTTTTACTAACATTAATTTCACTTTTCTTTAAAACTTATGCTTTTCTAAATTAATGCTTTTTTATTTATGCCAAATAAATCAGTAATTGATTGGATAATATAAAAATAAAAAACAAAACAATTTAAAATAATAAAGCGGTACAATATCACCCGGTAATATTTTACATGAAATCTTGCAGTGCGTCTAATAATTTGTCCAGGGACTGTATATGGTGTAAACATACAAGTATTATAAACAAAATATTAAGTTTATCTCTGAAACAATCACCAAACTCAAATTACCCAAATAATTCCTCGTAACAACCCAAACCACATTAAACATAACCACAGACAAGCATCCACACTACACAATATAATTATTCACTAAAACCAATAACCCCAATACTCCCTCCCCACCCCAAATGCAACCAAACCCAGGTGAAAAGTTCAATTCCCCATTAGACAGATCAACGCCTATTTCCACAGGGCGAGGACCCTAACACCCCCAGCTAACACCTCGTAACTGCGATAATTAACTAAAAGGGTGCGAACAGACAGTAGGGGGGGGGGGGGGCGTGGGACAATCGACATGTGTTCCAATCGTTTGTATATCCTCCCCCCTACATTTCGAATCAGTAGGACCCCCTTCCCCCCCCTTTGGGGAATGGTGGCCTTGTAGAGTTTTATTGGCAGTGTTGTATCAAGTGGTGTGTGTTTGTGGGCAATTAGGAGGGTATACGAGAGATGGGGAGTGAAAATGTTGTAATTTGGAAGTGTTTTACTGTATTGAGTTTTTTTTATTTATCCCTTACATATTCTTTGTAAGATATAAGTACTTATAGATTTTGTACACAAGGGGAAAAAATTTTAAATATTTTTGTTAAAAAGTTGTTAGATTTTAAAATATTGTGTTAAGAAAAATAAATAATTCATGCTTTAAAACGATAAAAATTTATTTAATTAAATAAACTAATTTATTTTTTTACCGTTGCAAGATATATCTTGAATTATAAATAGAAAAAGATTTGTTAAAATATATACTTTTTAAAAAGTAGATGTTTTATATTTAATACGTTTTTATAATTTAATACAGGTTTAATTAAATACGTTTTTATTTAAATACAGGTTTTATATTTAATAGTTTTATATTAATACAGTTTATATTTAAATACAGGTTTTTATAATTTAAATACAGATTTTGAACCAATACTCTGTTTGCTTTCCCTCTACACTTTACACCATTCATGGTCCACATGTTGCATTTTCTGAATTTGACCCATCAGAGGAACAAATTAGTCACCTGCTGACCCTTAGGATTATTTTAGCACAATTTACACGTTGGTTACGACTGGTTTATGTAAGAATAATTCCTAAAATTTAATTTAACAAATTTTTAACTAATTCATTTGATTATAAATTAATTTCAAATCCATAAAATTTAGGCTTTTTGACCAGCCAAAACTTCTGTATTATTTAGTAACAAGAATATTCCCATGTTTTAGACGGAAGTTATACTTTCAGTTTTGAACCGTAAAACGGATAACACCTTTAAAAAAATTCATCCAAAATAATACATCACTAATGACGCACCATGACGCAAATCAGTAGCATAAGTTAAACATTTTTTTTATAAACAATCAAATCCGAATTATTTATAGGTTAAATTTACCAGTGTTATTGAGACCTCAAATACATCTAGTTTTCAAAACCCTTTTTTTTTATATTTAAAAAAACCTTGGTTATCTTTATCGCCATTTAAAAATTTCACTTATTTAAAATTCTTTACAACAAAGCTTGTGATTTTCAAGACACTAAAAACCTCAATTCAGTATATCCACAAACACAAAAATATGTTACATTATTTGCCAACAAGTTAAGTTGTTTTGTATGGAGGCTAGCCATATGCATCTCTCAAGATATATCTACCAGGAAACTTTATCATTAAAGCATAATAAATCGACTCTGTGGTTTTGGATTCGGCCCAAGGCCTTGAAGGCCCCTCGGACGATAAATTGCAGGTACTTTCCACAGAATGGCTTAGGTTTATATTTGTAGAATATCTGTTTTCCTTGAATAGAAACATTATATACTATTAAGATGTATGGAATGGATTCAGTTATACTGTTATCCTTTCGACTTTGTATATTTCTTTATTTGAAATTTTCCAGAGATTACATTTGTGTTTACCTTTATAAAATTTAATTTAAAGAGTCAAATGTCTACTTGTATATTTCACTGTGTTTCTAGCTTATATAGTATATAGATACATTTTAATATATTGTGTTATTACAATCCAGTCGACTATATCCATCTATTATTATTTGAAATTTTGATCAAATATTGTGTTCGTTGTGTTTTATACAAATTATAACTGTTTTACAGAATTAGATTTCCACCTTAAATTTATGCTATATGTTTTATCATGTTTCTACAGTTTGGACCATAAATATGTCTAAGAAAACAGTATTGTAATCTGACCAGCTCTACTGCTGTCTTTATTTTAAATTTTGCTCAAATATTACTTGATAATTTTACGAATTATGCATTTGGAAGAATAGTCATGTTTTTACTACATGTTTTATCATATTTCGACAATATATCACTGTGTGTCACATTAAAATAAATATTCATTTTTACCTCATAGTTGCCTAACTTAACAATAATAAAGCCGATAACAATATTTCTTTGTTTTCTAATGTGTAACCTTTGCATAAATTTTTTTTCACATATTGATATAAAAAAGGTACGTAATATAAAAATTAGTATTATATTCTAGTGTATTCGAAAAATAAAACTATTCCAGAGATAAAAAAAAAATATTAATGCTTACAGAAACACATGCTATAGAAGTTGTTTCCATTGTTATTGCGCCTGCCAACTTTAAAAAAGTATACATTAATACTTAATTAATAACTATTGTCAACTAATCAACATTGTTTTATTTATAATCTTTTATAAAATCTAGGGATTTGTACAGTAATCCAAATCTCCTTATGACGCATTAAAATTAGTAGCTATTTAGATTGCTAAAACTAAAGTGTATTTTATGGCACTTACTCTACTCGTATGTTCTAAGGTAACCCTTTTTTTGTCGACAACTTCCGTCATGGTATGATGGTTGAGTATAAATAAAAAGTAATAATATATATATACAGTAGAACCTCGATTATCCGATTTGATAGGGAACAGAGGTAGGTCGGATAATCGCAAATTCCGGATAATGGAGAAACTTATAGTACAGAGAAGCTTATACAGTCCCTGGACAAATTATTAGACGCGCTGTATTTTTGTTAGTAATTTTATGTTTTGTAAGAGTTTTTATGCAATAATGGTATATTTAAACAACAATATTATTGATTTTTATTTAAAAGAATTGTTGTAGACTGCATATTTGTATTTATTTTAAGATAATTATGATTAATTAAGATTAATTATTTATTATAAGATTATTTATGTGTGGAATCATCATCCTCAAATGAAGGAGACGGTACAGTCTTGCATTGATAGCATGCCGCGCAGAATTAAAGCTTTGATAGCGGCTATAAGTGGCTCAACTAAATATTGACTTTTATTAACATTAATTTCACTTTTCTTTAAAACTTAATAAACCTATGCTTTTCTAAATTAATGCTGTTTTATTTATGTCAAATAAATCGGTAATTGATTGGATAATATTAAAATAAAAAACAAATCAATTTAAAATAATAAAACGGTACAATATCACCCGGTAATTAATATTTTACATGAAATCTTGCAGTGCGTCTAATAATTTGTCCAGGGACTGTAGTTTAGTATCGACAGATCCTTTACTTTAGAATCACCGTAGATTTCTGAGACTTGTTTCTTTTGTGAACAACCACTAGAATGATCTTGTTGGAGAATTATTTGGATGTTGACTTTAGAACGGTCGGTTAACAGAGTGTTTTGAATAAAAAAAGACGAGAAATCGAAGTTTTACTGCAGTGAATAGGTCATTGGGAGGACAATAGCATAAGAAAAATTAGTTACTTTTATATTAGGTTTTGCTAAATTCCGTAATATCCCAATTTATTTGGCATCATGTGATTGGTGACAAAAAGGTAGAAGAAAATTAACTGTTATAGCTTAATAAGCAGTATCCAAAACCTATATAATTTAAGGGTCATTTTATGCTTAACTGATCGTTTAATTAAAATTAACATAAAAAATCAGGTCATATTTGCTTAAAAATAAATAAGTTTAGTTTGATTGAATTTATTCTGCAGTGGAACTACACAAGGGCCATTGAAAAAAAACCTAGATGTGCAACACTACACGACTTTTAATTACCGCTCAATAAATACACACATGTAAATATATTTATTGAAATTACCTCATAAGACCGTAGCTCTTTGACATCGAGCTAGCTCTAGTTTGGTTTGACAGATTTACCAATGTTTGAAAACCACATTTTTTAGAATCATCACCCTCCAAAACTTGTAGAAAATACAAAATCTCCATTTCGGATTTTTGATCCCCATCGCAATACTTCCATTACCTTATATATCATAACTAGCTGTTATACCCGACGTTGCACGGGTAGAGGTGGAAAAATAATTTAACAGTCAATTTAACTATTTTTTTTCTTTCATTTTAGTTACATAAGATATGAAGATTACCCAGTAATTTTCCATTTAATAACCCAACTTGGATATAGTAATGATTAATATTAATTTCAAAAATACCTTTGATAAGAAGCTCAAATTAAAAAGAATACATATTTAAGTAAAAAATAATCAGTAAGAATTAAAAATGGAAAAACAGCTAAATCTTAAAAGGGTCTCAAACATTTATTTTAACGCAATTCAAGGGAGTTCTATAATAAATTAAGTAACTTTTTTTGACACTTTGTAGATATAAATACAATATAAGCAGTACAAATTTCTACCATAATTCAATACAAATGCTGAAAAATTAAGAATTCAATGCATATGTATACAGTACTAAATCAATGCAGATATGTACAATAATTGAATGAAAATAAATACAATAATAACGCTAGCAAATTTAAACCCGTTCTTCGCACGGATTAAAAATTATCAAATCGTTCTAAATATGTGTACCATATAACCTGTTACACAATCATAAACTTATGTTGTTCCCGCTCGTTATAAAGTATAAAATCCCGTTTCATTGCCTTAAAATTCCAAAATGAAAAATACGCTATAAAATGCACTCATAAATGTCATCACAATTCCCTCATAAATACGTAAAACCTTTTAGCTCATTTGGCGCGTTTTGGGAAATAATTTGGCAAGAAAATATATATAGCTACAAACCCACCCATTATACAGCTCTAACACAATGACCTTCGAACAACCGACCAGATTATAAATTATTTATAAAAGAAATTGCCCATTTGGCGAGTTTTAGTTAATAATTTGGCGAGTTTGGCAACGTATTTGACGAAAACGTAAATACATAAAACACTAATATGCAGCTCTAGTGCGATGGCTTTTATTAACCATCATAGTTCAGTAATAGCTTAACTATACATTTATTGCTTAAATATGCATACATGCAGTCATTAGAAAAATCAATGAAAAAATCACATCAAATAAACCCACAATAAAATCCGGGAATGGAGACTGGCGGAAATACGTCACTTGAAACATGTCAATTATTTTTCAAATAATGAAATTAGTTTCTGAAAGTAATGGCAAAAGAATAAAATAAACATTTTGAATTTAAATGTTTTCGTTAAAAGTTTTATTTAATTTTTTTAGCCGATGGCATCAGGAAAGTAAAAAAAGATCGGATTTGAGCCAAAGTGGTGTAGTTTTTTCAGAAAATTCGAATAAAAACGTTCGAAAACGATAGAAGGAATGGTCTGATTCGAAAAATTCTTAACCTATGTTTGTTCCGGAGATGAGATGAATTTTTGTGCCAAATTTCGTAACGATATGTTGCGTGGTTCTTTAGATCTCGTGTCTTATACAAACAAACAAACGGAAGTTGCCTTTTATGTATATAGATCGGGAATTGTAGGTACAATTTCGATAAAGAAGCATACTAATGAAAAAAGAAAAATCGAAGGTGTATACGCTTGAAAATAAGTAAGTTTGATTTGGTTGAATTAATTCTGCACTAGAGATACACGAGAACTACAGTACGAAAAAGCTATAGCCCCAACTGCCAAACGACATCTTACAATTTGGATTTGGTTAGGTTGATACAGATCGAAACTAAAACTATATTATCTCACTGCCTAACAATACATTGAGCAATTGATTAAAATATACCTTTTCTCCGATTAATCCAATTATCCGATTTTCCCATCATATGAATATAGCTGGGTCCCAATTACTTCGGATAATTAGAGTCCTACTGTACGCTTAAAAATAAGTTTGATTTTGGTTAAATTAACTCTGCACTAGAGCTACACGAGCTATTTTTTTTTAAGAAAGAAATGGCGTATTCTGTTATACAAGTCTAACCTCTCTTTCCCCCCATCCAAAACCTTATACTTTTAATATAACCTTATACTTAATATACTTTTTCTCCGTTTAACTCCAATTATCCGAATTTTCGATTATACGAAATGTGGTTAATTCCCAATTACTTCGGATAATTCGTCTTCTACTGTAAGCTTAAAAATATGTTTGAATTAACACTGCACTAGAGCTATTAAAAGAAAGAAAGAAATGGCGTATTATGTTATACAACTCCCCACCATTCTTTCTATTCAAACCCTACCTTGTTTCTTTTTATTCAAAGCCTACACCCGAGTCGGCAGATTCGTGCCACCGTGGCGTGAGTTGATACAATCGTGCCAAAAGTCCCGCCCACTCTCAATCCGCTTTTAACCACCCAATTACGCATCGGAATCTCTACCCCACTCTCCCCTAAGTGCTTTACACGCTCGTGGCCACGCCCCCCTTGGCGAATTCTTTTTATTTCGCTCGCTGCTCTTGCGAGAGAAAAAATAAACGTTTTCCTCCCTACCTTTCTTGGGATTTTGTTGGAAATGAAATAGGTGAGGGTTGGCGCTTTTTGGCTGGGTATCGTGGTTTGGGATAAATGCGGGTATAAAGCAGTGAAATTCTTAATTGGTTTATTTAGAAAATTGACTTGAGTGGAATGTTTTTAATGAGAGACATGGGAAATCCTTGATTTGAAGTTGATTACAAATCATTTTAAATATATTTTTATTTTTATTTTTACAATTCATACTTCTTTCTTCATATTCTTTTGATCACTAAAATTTGTCTTTCTTTCCTTTGACTTATTAATCACTGAAGTTAACATTAAATAGAAAGATTAATTTACTCTGATGAATTCTTATTCTCAACAGTAGTTCTGTGTAGAAGTTTCATTGTGAGTATGCTTTTCTACTCAGGAGCTAAGCATAAGAAAAAATGGGTCAATATTTTCTGGTCCTGTTATTCTTGTCAATGTTTCTGTAGAAGTTGTTTCACTGTGAGTATACTTTTTCTACTCAGAAGCCAACAGTAAGTGAAAAATTCAAACTAGGCTGAGGATGATTTGTTTGTGGGGAAAAAATACAATGTTTGACGAAACTGTGACGTCACTGTAGACGTGACCATTCTAGTTGTCCATTGATCATTATTCACTGGTCCTCTTAATCTTATAAGAACAGTAATCGACGCTTAAATGAATCGCAACGGTCCCAATATATTTTGATTCAATAAAACGGCTGACTCCATTAACCGGAAAATCAAAGAAGTGATAAAAAAAGAGGATGGTAGCTATAGAAAAACAATGTATCAAGTTTTACTGATTTTGTATTTTCAAAAATAAATATTTTTAGAAAAAAAATGTAATGTGTTTTGTTTTATAAAACTAAATTTACACAAGTTAATAAGCTAAATAATGTATCTAATTGCAATAATTTTTTTAATTGAACAAACCTGTGTAAATTAAACGGAATTAAAAAAAATTCGCAAAAAAAACGTGCATTAATCTTATAATCAATAAAACTATTATATCCCACTTTAATTTAAATTACCTAGCGCTGAAAATAATGATACAGCTTTAAAGTTCACTTATACTGTTAGCTTCTTGAGTTAAAAAAAAGTATACTTCCACTTAAATAACATCCACAGAAATACTAATAAGAATAAGATGTGTGTTAGTATCAGAAAAATAATGATTAATCCTTACTAACTGTTGGCTTCTGAGTAGAAAAGGTTTACTCACAGTGAAACAACTTCTACAGAAATTGAAACAACTTCTACAGAAATACAGTCCCCCTCCTCTTATACGCATTTTCGGATTTCTGTAGAAGTTATTTCACTGTGAGTATACTTTTTCTACTCAGAAGCCAACAGTTAGTGAAGATTGATCATTATTTTCTGATAACATACATCTTATTCTTATTAGTATTTCTGTAGAAGTTGTTTCACTGTGAGTATACTTTTTCTACTCGGAAACCAACAGTTAGTTAAGATTGATCATTACTTTCTGATAACACACATCTTATTAGTATTTCTGTAAAAAGTGTTTCACTGTGAGCATACTTTTTCTACTCAGAAGCTAACAGTAAAAGGGCAAAGGGGATTTTTTTTTTCCTGGCAAATTATTACTTTATCAGTATTCTGTTTTTAACAAAAGTTCATAAGACTAAATGCCTACTTTACGTTATTAATCTTATGAAGTTCTAATCGGAAAAAAACTAGGTTTCCTAAAGTAAATATCATCAACAGCCGTTTCTACACTAGATTTTACACATTAGAAAAAATCGAAACACAGCACCCAGCTATAATTTAAACTTCTAAAGCCAAAATCAACTATTTTCCTTAATATTCATTCGCAAATTAATTAAATATTATTTATCATCTGCTCGTGATTTATTTGTAGTTCGAAGAATAAATATTTATTAATAACAAAAGTAATGAAACTACTAAGAAACTGCATTAAAAAACAAGAAATGTAAATTAAAACTAAGCATAATTGCATGCAAAAGTATGCCTTGCCGCTTTCTTGGTAGATAATTAATTAATAATCAAAGAATCAAATTGTTCTACATTTTATGACGTCATTCCAAACTGATTCATGAAATTATTATTTTGCTTCAAATATGTTTTTGAGTAATTCAATTCTTATTAGTACTCCTGTAAAAGTTGTTTCAATTATATTATAATACTTCAATAATGGTTAAAAGTATGTGCGAGTGTGCATTCTTACCAATATCCTGGATATTAGTTAAAAGTAAACGTGTTTCCACTGACAGTCTGCAAACTTTTTGTTAACTAGTATACTATTATTTAATTCGTAAAAATATTGATAGTGCATTTAATTATACTTAAAATTGAGATGAGTTGTAAATTAGGGGTTGTGTCATCTATCATTATTAAAAATGACAAAGAAAACGTATGGTTTATTTTCACAAATTATGATGAAACACTAAAACTTTACATAAACCTAAATTCTATTTAAGTACTGTGATATTGATTTAAAAAACAAATGTTGTTTGCATGTATCTGTCCTCTTCAACATTTAATAGTATCATGAGCAGGGTTTTATGAGATGAATTCCTTTGTAGTTAAACTATTACGTTATAAAAATATAAATACAATTCTATAATGCCTAAATATTTCATAAAATTTATCCGATTTTAACTCAAAATGCTACTTTCGGGTCTTTTTTTCAGTTTTACTTATTTATACTAAGCATTGACGACATTGACGTGCTCGTTAAACTATGGAGTCTAAAGGTCCCGATGGCGTTAAAGTAAGATGTCGCTCAAAGTTCTATTAAGTGCCAGTCATCATCCCCTCCTCATTTGACCTAAATTGCAATACACAACGTTGCACTAGAGCTATACGAGGACTATTGGCGACAGGCGTAATAATTTAGAACCACAGTCAGACGTGGAACAGAGCTTATATATGCTACTTATATTAGACTGACACTTGATTAGCACCAACGCTACTTTTAAGGAGGACATCGTACGCGGCGTCAAGACTTTGGAAGCATATAAACTGACGTTTATAGGTTGGCAGTTATTTTGGCAATTCTCGGGGCCGATTCTGGGACCTTTTGCATGCAAGTCAAGTGCCTTACTGACTGGGCGCCCCAACCCCTATCAGATTAGAGACTAGAAAAGGTAGAGGAAACGATTTTTACCATACCTTACAGAAACCATTACCCCAATCCAATTCCGCTCACTTTCCATAGCAAACAAAAAATCCCAGTCCCCACAATTGGCGCCACATCGCCCCCATGTCGCCAATATCCCCTCGGCGCCACTCCGCGTAATAGATGCTGGGTCAGGGTTGATCGACGAGATTCGATTCTGCCTCATCCCCAGCTTCTCCATCTGTTCTTATTCCCACCGCATCCTCTCGTCTGCTGCTAATTATCCTCAACATCCCCCTCCCCCCACTTTCGTTTTCGAAATGTAAGGGGGGTGGGGGGGTTACAGCCCCCCCTATAGGGTGATGTATCATCCCGGGTTTTAAGGGCTTGTACTAAAGGTGTTGTCCCCCTAGTTATGATTGTTGGCGAGTGTTGAGTTATGTAGCAATTGGAATGGGGATTTAAGTGTAAATGCTTTATGGGGAGGTGCTGTGATTTTGGTTTGATTTTGAAGGGTTTTGGAGCGAGGTTTAAGTTGGGTTATTGTGTTTAGAGAAGAGGGGTTGGTAAAATGTGTTTGGGTTATTGTTGAACTTTGTATCTATGTAATTGTTGAATTTTGGAATAATTGAATAGCAGAAATATTGTTAGGTTTTCTAAAGGAGCTTCAAATATATTGAAATCATTCTAGAAATAGGGTTTATTTACCTTTAAAGTTTATGGTTATTGTTTACTAGACTAGTAATGACCAAAAGATAAATATTTTATTTTAATTGATAATACTGTTTTAATATAAGGTAAGAACACGATTCTATTTTTTTTTTAAATTACTTCATGTGTGAGTTGTTTCTATGGTGCTTTTATACTTAAAGTCGAAAACAGAATAAGTATTTGAAAGTGAGTTTATGATGTTCAAATTGTTTTAATAAAATAAATAATTTTCAAATCTTTGGTGTTATTTATATTTTGGAGTTTGTGTTATAAAATAATGTAGGGATTTTTTTCTGATTGTTTGGATCCTTAGAAAATATCAGTTGCTAATTTTATGTACTTTACATAAAGTACATTTATTACTACTAAAATACCTTTATATAAAGTATTTTTTTTAGTATTTCACCATTTATAAAATTTTATTAAAATCCATACCAACAAATTATTCTCCTAAGTTTTAGTAATAATTTGTTCTGCACATATTTTGCGGTAAGACTCATATAAAAGACAAATTATAAAACTAATTATAAAATTTTCTTATATTTTCTAATTACCGAGTTATAAACAGTTTTAATAGAAAAGTACAAGCATTCATAATGTGAAATAAAACTGTTTCCATTAATTTCATTATTAAACTATTAATTTTTCAATAGTTTTTAGTTTTAGCGTCTATATTTTAGATTTATAAAAAATACTTATATTTTTGCTAAATTTTAAAGAAATATTATAGCAATTCACAAATGACATGTGATAATATGAATGATTCCCATAATCATGTGCATCATGTACATTAACACACATTATAGCATTTACACGACCAAAGTATTTGATCTTCATTAAGAGCTAATTTAATACCTCTGTCCCAATTAACAAAATTCATCAACTTTAAATCCTCTTTTAAACTCTTTACCAAGACCCCCAATCTTTCTCCAATTAGGCCTCAATCAAAAAAATATTTTTTTTAAAAGATAAAAAAAAGCACTCCAACTTCCATTATGAAACCTTTTAAATGGAACATCCTCAAACCATTAGGAAGATATTCTCATTAGGGCTGCACCTAATTATTTAGTAGGGTCTTGATTAAGACGCGCTCTCAAAAACTTCATTCAAAAACGTTTTAAAACGCAAAACATCGAACCGAGATTAAAAAAGAGGCGGGGTGAGGGGGGGGTGATGAGAGAAAAGCCATGGGGTCGATCAATAACGCAAACTGGGTAATTTGTCGTTTGGGGAAAGGGGATTGGACGTTCGGAAAGGTGGAGAAGAACAATCAAAAGTCCGTTTTAGGTGAGAGAGAAAGAGCGGTTTTGGGTGGTTTACTACATTTGGCGAATTTTAGTTTTGGTTCTCTGAAAGGTAGAAATACGTGTTGTCGAAAGTTGGTTTGTAAGAGTAGCTTTGGAATCGTTTGGATACATAATTTCAACTTCTAAATAACGAAATTCCCAAAATTAATATTTCAGTTCTATGTTTGTAAACATGAGCAAAATCGTTATTTGTCATTTGATATGCTATCTGTAAAACGCATGCAAGTTTTAGTTGCCTGTCTTGTTTATATTAGTGCTTCATTCTTATCAATAAACGAATCCCTCTTAAAAATTAGGGTGCTTTTTTGGCGGATCAAGCCTTTTGCAGACTCAGCATATTCCCCAGGATTGAGAGCCATTTCTTGTGGCACCATTTAGGCTCTCGTTACCGATTTTGACTCTCAGATTACAATGAATCTGAGCTCTCTGTGGATGTTAAAGTATGCCGAGATTTAATTTTGCCGAGTAAAACCAAGCCAAATGAGTACTCAAAGGATCTTTTACGTGCCAATAATCATATGACATGCATGCCGACGATTTTCCTATCCTGAAAATTTGCCGACTTAAACGGGGTTAGAACCCGTTGGGCTTTGATAAGGCGGGCACGTAATACCTCACAACCACTGAGCCGACGCGACGTCTGAATATTAGAAAATTGTTTTTGCTGTACTACGTTTGCTCAGTGGTCAGTCTCTACTTTCATGTCAATTTTATTTACAGTTAACTGTATACCCATTGCTGTATCACATCAAATTACAGCACATTGGCGCAATTGGCGACGAACTCCACACTGCAACCCTAACTCTCTTAATGACGGGCGGCCGGTCTACCTAAATGGGCAGCCTCCACCCCCTCCCCCACCGGGGGTCAACTTCGATAGCCCTCCCCCCCTCACCAGAACAGATTAATTCTCTACCACCGCCCCATTAAACCTTCCCTGGGAAAGGGGGGGATTCGGGAAAAGAGAGCCCCCACCCTTTCAACACCTTTCTCAACGATAGCAATTCCGGATTTTACTCCTGGTCATTTGTGTTGTCTGGTATGAGGTTAATGCATTTGGGCTGTTGGGAGTTTGAAAGGCGGGATGTTTTAAAATGTATGGACAACTGGCGGGAAGTTTTGGTATCTGCTTGGGAGTTTAAACGGCCGTTAATGAAGAGAGGGTTGGTCATGTCCGAGATTTTTAATCGTTGTTTGAGAATTCTTGTAATGACCAGCAGGAAAACTTAAGCCAATATCAAAAATGTTAGAAGCTTATACTGGAAGAAGATAGGAAAGCTGGACAGTGTGCTAATAATGTTTGACATGCGATGTCCGTCTATTCAACGGTACTTGATAAATATATGAAACTACTTTAAAATTAGAATGACTTATTCATTTAATAGATATTCTCTTGCTTAATCCCTGGTCATAGTTTAATTCTTGTTGAAGATGTTGAAAGTCTGAAAGGTGGTATGTGTTTTAAAATGTATGGACAACTCTGGCGGGAAGTTTTGGTATCTGCTTGGGAGTTTAAACGGTGTGAAGAGGGTTGGTCATGTCCGAGATTTTTAATCGTTGTTGGAGAATTCTGTAATGACCAACAGGAAAACTTAAGCCAATATCAAAAATGTTAGAAGCGAATACTGGAAAAAGATAGGCAAGATAGACAGTTTGCTAATAATGCTTGACATGCGATGTTCGCCTGTTCAACGGGTTATTGATAAATATATGAAACTACTTTAAAATTAGAATGGCTTGTTCATCTAATAGATATTCTCTGGTTTAATATCTGGTCTTTTGGAGGTAATGCATTTGGTTAAAAGCTGGGATGAGTTTTAAAATATATGGACAAATGGCAGAAGTTTTAGATAATTTGCTTGGGTAGTTTAAGTGCTAGTTAATGAAAGTGTCTGTCTGACATTTTTAATCGTTGTTTGAGAAAAGGTACTGTTTAATAACCATATCGGAAAAGTTAGCCAATATAAAAATTGCTAGAAGCAGAGAAACACTGGACCGTGTGCCAAGAATGTTTAACATGAAACTACTTTAAAATTAGGATGCCTGAGTCATCTAACTGATATTTCCGGGTTTAACCCTTTCGTCAGATTTGCCTTTTCTGGTGTAGTTAATAAGCTTGGAACTTAAAATGGTCGTGAATGAAGGGAGGCTGGTACGAGATTTTCAAGCGCTGTTTGAGAAAAGCTTCTACGTAATGACGATCGGAGCCCGGAGATTCCATATAAAATGTTGGTAGCAGAGGAACACTAGACTCTGTTGTAAGAATATTTAATATGCGATGTTTTCCATTAAGTTTATATGGAGGGTTCATTCTAGGATTTTCGAGTTCTTTCGAGCGTTTCTAGTTTTTTCGTTCTGGGTGATAGGGACAGTTGTGGGTTTTTGGTCTTTTGATTTTCCACAAACAGAAACACCCCATATGTTCATACTCTGTCCTCCTGACGAAGTAAAGCATGAACAATTGAACATAGAGATTGTTTTTATTGTTTCATTGCGTATATATTTCATTTAATTTGCAGCTTAAGCGCAATCATTGAAATATATTTTGTTTCTCAAATTTGCCGTGTTCTTTTTACCTTTTCACTGTTTTTCGATTTTTGGTAACTACTGGTAATTTTCTTTGTCTTGTGAGAAAAATGCATTTGAGATGCTCGTAGGGAATTATTGAAAGTTTGAAAGGTATGGAATGTTTTTAAAATATAGAGACGAATGGCAGAAGTTTTGTTTGTGGAATCTATGTTTTTTTTCCAATGGGGCTGCAATATCTATCTAGTGTATCTATGGGTATTGTATTGGGTATCTATGTATTGAATTTAAATTGTCATTATTAAAAAGAGATTGGCAATCTAACATTTTTAATCGTTGTTTGCGAAAATGTTCTGCAAAGCCAGAGCCTTACCAACTGGGACTCATCCCCTCCAGATTTAGTAGAAACGATTCCCTACACTATATACTATCTTACTGTTTACTCTATGTCCATTAAATTCATAATGCAACCTAAAGCAGCTTACGTGAGACTATATCCCAAACCATGATTAAATAGGCTGTTATCATCCATAATGTAGCCTAAGCGAACTGTGAATCTAATAACTGTTAAGGCATTGGCTTGATTCGGAATTCCCTTAGTAGGGCAATAACGCGAAATCGCCGGGTAGCTAGAGGCACGCAAGTCCATCGAAATCTATTTCACCAATCTGATTTCCGAAATCGGCCGATTTCATCGATCATTTTCACCGAATTGAATCTGACAATGGATTTCTGTGGTTTAAATTATGGGTGGTGTTATAGAGGCGGTGATTGCAATTAAATGGTGTGTTATGTTGGTTATTAGTGTTTAATTATAAATAGTTACGTATTGAAATAAAATACGGTAATTTACGAATAATACGATAACTATTGAGGTTCAAATAAAGCGTCAGTTGGATCCTTAATTTCTAACTTCGTTTTAGTTTTCACACTACGTTTATAACCTAAAAAGGAACTTCCTGGTTGAAAGTAGAAAACAATTAGTACAAATAATTCTACAATTTGGTAGAAAAGTACTTTAACAGTGAAATGGATCAAATGTCGCAAGAAAATATTAAAACTGTTATCAAAGAATATTTATTGTAGCAAGTACTCCTTATAATTAAAACATTAGTAACAAGTTTTTAAATAAAAAAAATGCTTACTTAGCTTTTGTTAAATTAAGTTAATTAAATAAGAAATTCATTCCTATACAGTTACTGAAAACTAATAGCAGATAATAAAACTAGGTTTTTGTATGCGTTGTAAATACAATCAGCATGTAACGTTGTTAGGAAATATGAAGATATTGTAATTGATAACTATTTACGTTCTTATTCGATTTCAGAATGAAATTCCAGTGATTGCTGCCTCAAAGTGTATCCTTGTGGATTTTACATTTGAATCAGTCAAGTATTTTCATCATTAAGGTCATTATTAAAAACTTTTCATCATTAGAAACTTTTATATATTTAAATACATAAGGTTTAGTTTAGTTTAAATAATCGTCGCACTAGAGCTACACGAGGACTATTGGCGACGGGCGTCCTATTTTAGAACCACAGTCAAGTGACGAGCCGACACCTGAGTAGGCACCCAACGCAACCGTTAAGGGTGACATCGTACGCAGCGTTAGGACTTTGAAGGATATTTAACGTGCACTCCCTCTATACGGGGTATTATTCGCCGGACATTTTTGGCTGCACGGGCCGTTTATAGGCCGGCAGTTATTTTGGCGATGCCCGGACCCGAACCTGGGACCATCCGCATGCTACGCGAATGCCTAACCGACTGGGCTCCCCAGCCCCTTAAATATATAAGGAAAATACCCGTGATACTTTTCGTTGTCTTACAAAATAAAGCATAAAACCAAGTAAAAATTCCTGAATTACTTAAAACAAGTTTATTCTATTTAATAATCTGAATAATCACTTAAAAATTAAACAAAGAAATTTTAAAGCTATGTGCATTAATATTACTCCACTCATTAACCTGCATTCCGTGCTTCCATTACTTATTGTAATTCAACATGGCAAACAATCTTAAT
The DNA here is from genome assembly GCA_019343175.1 of Oedothorax gibbosus. Lineage (NCBI taxonomy): Eukaryota > Metazoa > Arthropoda > Arachnida > Araneae > Linyphiidae > Oedothorax > Oedothorax gibbosus. The sequence continues at coordinate 20,558,445 of CM033280.1, forward strand.
TCTTATTATTACACCAAGCCTCTTTCTAATTTCTTTAGTAGATACGCGTGTTCATTAATTAATTTAACCTCTCATTATCTTCTACCCAACAAAAAACTTCATTATCGCAAATAACACTAATTGACCCCGGTCCCAATTACCCCGCTCCTCCTAGTCAAGTTTCCCAGTTAACCCTAATCAACTCTCATCACTTAACACATCCAAGCATCGTTTAGTCGCTCATTAACAAAACGCCTCCTTAATCAACTGAAGAAGTAAGACAGGCCTCGGCGAGAATTACCTCTTTTAGCGCCAACAAACTACCGAATTTCTTCACCTCCGTTGATTAATAGCGTAGAGGCGGGAATCGCGTTGGGATGCTTGGCGAGAAGAAAAAAAGTGAAGCAGTTAAAAAGTCGCCAAATGGATGTAATACGCCTAAACAAACCATACTGAATTCTTACAGCGTTGGGTTGAAATATCGTCGCACTAGAGCTACACGAAGGCTATTTGCAACGGGTATCGTAATTTAGAACCACAGTCAAGTGACGAGCCAAGAACCAACGCTACTTTTAAGGGGAATATCATACGCGGCGTAGGGACTTTGAAGCAAATTTAACATGCACTCGCTCTACAAGGGGTATTATTCCCCAGCCCTGCATCTTTTCTGGGATATATATACGAAACAGGCACAATGAGATTTTTTTTACTCCGAATTATAACAGGAAATCTCATTTCGTATTCACCATTCGAATAAGCAATTAAAATTCAAAATAACAATTTATGCAGTTGTAAATTGTATTTAGACAGAGTTATGACAGCCATGACTGTTATAGCAACACGAGTTCACCAGGAATTTTGACTGGTGAAATCATGTAAGATCTCGATCGGCGTAGACTAAATTGGCTCGGGTAGTGAAGAAAAAGGTATGCAAACTCACCAAATTAGTGCTCTACTGTACGTATTTGTATAGAAGTTAATATTGAGCTGCATCAGATGACGTAGAAGCTTTCAAGGAAGCGGTGCATGCCGGGAAATATTACGGTGGTTAACCAATTCGGAGCAAATTAACCAATCAGATACGATAATCCTATAGGGGCTCTATTGAAGGACGCTAATCTTAACTAAATATAATATTCTAAAATTTCCTTTCATACGTGGATACGTTTTATAGTGGATTAAAAAATTAAAACTGTTGTTCATTAAATTTATTGAACACTGGAAAATTTTGATGCAATGTTACTCCGAAGAACTGGTAGACACCCTCAATAAAAATGGCACTCTATGTATTTTTTTTTTGTATTACAAAAGAATAAATTAGAAAATCAATTCACTATAGTGGATTCACAAATGCTCAAGTAACAACATCAACTACTTAAAATATAATTTTATCTTAAGGTTTTTTTATACACAATACAAAACTTTGGTTTAGCATTAAGACGCAAAATAGAAGAAAGCTTGGATCTTCCTATTATTTTGTGGTGTAACTTTACTTCAATGAAGCTGAAGACAGCTCTTGCTGCCACCAGTTTTACACCAAATTTATAGTGTGCGCCAAATAATTAGCGAAGCTTGGGTGTATTGCATAGCGAGCAATGGCTTCACTCAGCTATTCATTAGCTATGCATTATTTTAGATCAGCCAGCATCAGCACGTTACTCTAGCCTCTATGATTAATAACCTCTTTTGCGGTTATTAATAATTCTCGCCGCCTTCTCATTTTCTTCTATCGCGGCATCCAATTAAAATCCCCCTTCTTTACCAACAAAATAACAACCCTAAACGCTGGCATTCTCATCCTTTTATTCTAAAAGAGAATAAAATAAAACACAACAGCCTATCTATCGAATTAAGGGAAAGAAAAAAAATTCTAATTTCTGTTTCGGAGTAATCTTATTCCACCGTTTTTTGTTACTAGGGTTGCTTCTTTTTGTTTAGAATTTTTCTTCTTTTTCGTTGACAACTGCGCCAACCCCTTTTTGGAGGGTTTAGAATTTAAAAGCCGTTATTGACAGATATGGGATTGGGTGGGAAAGGGGAGGGGGGAGGAAAAATTTATGTAAAAATGGGCGCGCATTTAGCTGTTCTCTGATAAAAAGGTAAATCTGGTACACACTTATTAATAAATAATTCGTTATTATAGTACAACTCCAAATATAACTTCTAATGCAAATTTTTTGAGATTTAGTGCATAATAGATTGTTTTACTTTTTTGTACAAAAACTTCGACTTTTATGGAAAAAGATTGGGTACAAGTAATCTGACCAACTGAAGATATTGAAACCGGGGTTTTATGCAGCAAATAATAATACAGTGAAAAGTCAAAAAGAAAGACAACATATTTTTAGAGAAACTATAACAATTTTACAGCACTGAAATCTTAAAATTTTGACAGATAAAATTAATGTATGCGATAGTAATATTAGGGTGTCCGTAAAAGAATGTCCGAGTTTCAAATTGTAATAGTATTGTGGTTGAAGTGTAATTTTAATGTGGTTGAAGGTGACGAATAAAGAATAACTCGGGTCCACGTTCCACCCCTACCCCACGATTTACCAACCTTGAAAGGTAGAATTGCGCAGGCTGTTACTTCCATTACTCCAGACTTGCTGCAGACAGTACGGGAAGAATTGCATTTTCGTTTGGATGTGTGCCGTATCACTAAAGGCGCACACATTGAGCACTTATAGGAAAAACTAGGTTAGTTTTCTTTCAATGTCATGTATGATTTGTTATGTTTAGTCTAAATAAACTCCTGTAATCTAACATTAAAACTCGAACATTCTTTTATGGACACCCTGTAGATTCCATCTAAGATAAATAAAAGAAATTTAATTTTATATCGTATAGATTTGTATCATGTAGTAGCATTTTAAAAGCTTAGTAAATACGTCTATCATTTTCTCTTTCCAGATGGCCATCTAGTAACGGCACATCTTCATCTCCCCCTCCCCCAACTGAACTCTAGAAACTTTTACAAAAACCATTCACCAATTATTACAATAATGGTGACCAATTATAATTGTACTTTTAGCTTCCACACTACGTTTATAATGTAAAAAGTGGAAGGTATTATAATCGTTTAGTCCGTCCGTCTGTCCGTCTGTCACCCACTTTCACAGAAAGAACCCCAAGTCCCACAGACAAATGGGATACGTCATTTGAAGCGAAAATCAGATTAGGCTACATTCCAAATTCATTAAAATTTAAATTAGAAGTTTATTTAAAATTAAATAACTAATTTTTTATCTACATTGAAATAACATGCAAATTTCATTTTTATTCATATTTTCACTGTATCATCCACAAGTCCCACAGACAGTGCGATACGTCATTTTGAAGCAAAAAAATCAGATTAAGCTACATTCCAAATTTCATTTAAAAATTTAAATTAGAAGTTTATTTTAAATTTAAATAACTAAAAATTTAATCTACATTGAAATAACATGAAAATTCCATTTTTATTCAATATTTTCACTGTTGCCATTTCGTTAAACGTACAAGAAACTTTATTTGAAATAAAAATAAAAATATTTATTTATGTGTAGATAATTCAGTTTGGATTGTTGTAATATCACAATAGAGTTCTTTTGATGGTTTATTATATATGTATGAAGAAAGATGCATAGAGAATTCTAACTTGGCATAAAAAATATGCAAAGTTTCGCTTTTATTTTTAAAGCATCAATTGCACTAATTATATATTTTTCGAACTGTAAATTAATTTAACAAACGATAAATGACTGAATTTTCGAAAGAAATGTAAATGGTAAATTGTGGCGACACAAAGATATTTATTAAAAAAAAGATTACATTATTATTCTTCGAACTTCAAACAAATTAAGCAAACGATAAAGTCTAATTTTTTAAATCTGAGAAAGAAGATTAATGAAAATAATTAATTTTATCGTTTAAATGTTTAATTACAACTAGTTAAAGGCTCTGTTTGGCGAATTTCTTTCTGAGGTGTATAAATAGTTTGTTTCCTGTTGAGCACAAATGTTGTGTGGAAGCGGTTTAAGTGACAGATTCTGTAACAAACCTACTTTTATGATTATATATAGTACAATGTGATTATGCTTATTATAAAGATGTTTGTTTTAAAATTTTGATTTTATTGTACCATTCCGATTGAAATACTTTTAATTGTCAATATGGCTACAAAATATGTGAAGGAAACATGTTTGTATGAATATGTTTTGATTGTTCAGTTTTACCTAAAGGGCTAAGTTTATTTATGTATTTATATCATGACATTAAGTTATAAATTCGATAAATATTTATTATTTTTTGCTTTTACTTGATTCATTTTGTAATATTTTTTGCAGATTTCGAATAAATAAATACATTGTGCCCAAGATATCTGTTTATGACAACAGTTTTATGACAATACATTTGTTTGAAAGATATTGTGCTATATATTTAGACTTGGCTTAAAAAACTTATTTTTCTACATAAAAACATATACGTGTATAGCTGAATTCAAAAGTAGTTCGAATGGTAGAGAAAATTTTTACTTAATTATTTGACTACATATACAAATTATCTCTCAAAAGGAAGAAATACGGTTAATTTTTTTTCACGAACAATTTATGAATAAATATTTTTTAATGTGAGTATTTTAATCAATATAAAATATAACAATAAATCTAAATTATTCACACTTTTCTAAACTTAAAAATACTAACATGATTTGAAACTGTTAGCGTAACCTCGGCTCAAACTTTCTATTTGTCTAGGGCAATGTTAATTCATTAACAGCGATTGGTAAGAAAATTTGGTCAAGTGAAAATGAGTTTTCAGCTGAAAATTATCTAAATAAACAACAGAACAAAAAATACAATAGGCCTGAATAATGTATGTATAGAAAATTAAGTTTCACAAAAAACTAATTTTAAAAAACCCTTAGAGTTAGTTTTATTTTTTCGGAAATGAAGGTGTTAATGGTATGTCGTCAATAATGAGTTAAAACTATTCAACAAAATTTTGAGTTTCCTGTTTACGTTTTAAAACAATCATTCCTGTTTACAATGACACCCTTACACGACACAAAATTAGATCACGCCACGGCCAACTTCACTAACAAGGCCAGAGAGGCTCCCCCAAACATGAGCGTAGACGGAAATTTTGACGTCACTGTTACCAGCGCCGGAGATCGAGAAACTAGTTCGGACGCATTCGGAACCCTAAAATTGTGGTCAGCCGTGAACGAGTGGTTCCGAACAGGTTTCGAGACAGGTTGTCTTGATCTTTGGAGAAACATCATTCGGAACTATGACGTCAAAATTTCCGTCCCCGAGCTTGTTTGGGAAACTTTCTTCGGCCTTAGTAGTTGAGTAGGCCGTGATCACGCTTGAACGAAAAGAAAATAAAGGCGTATTATTAATAACTTAAGAATAGAAATTTTTACTATAGTATTTCCATAGATTAACATAAATAATGACTTTGTAAGCTTCAAATGGTTTAAGAAATAATATTAACACCTTTAAATATAAAAATCTGTACTATATCAATGGGAATAAAAATAATTAATCATAAGCTACCAAAAGTTATTGATGAATCTATAAATGTAATTTACATGAATGTACGTAGATAAGTTAATAATTGAATTAACTTTTTTATAAATTTAAAATTTATAAATTTAAACAATTATCTTAATGTAATAAATAATTATAACTTATTAAAGCTACTAAACTTCAATACTAGTTATATAATTAAATTATTGAACTAACTTGTAATTGATAATATTCGTTTACGACTTTACGTTAGTTTCATGGAAAAATTAATCGAAATGATTCTGCTTACTACTCCGTACAATAAATATATTTATATATAATACTTTTTATACACAAATTATTTTTTATCTTCGAGTAAAAGCTGTTACAAATTATCAAATACATTCAGAGTAACCTTCGACAATCGACATACTTCGTTTTCTAGTTTCTTTGTTTAAAATGAGTGAGTACCAACTAAAAAAAGTACAATAATTTATAGTTGATACGCACTAATTTTACTTTCATTTACATATTTTACTTTCAATTACCTAATACGAAATATAAAGAAAGGAAAGTATTCCGAAGGGATCAAAAATCCGAAATGGAGATTTTGTGTTTTCTACACATTTTTGGAGGTGCTGATTCTAAAAAAGGAGATTTTGAATATTGGTCCGTCTGTCTGTCAAAATATGTACATTTTTTTGCATTAAGTAACTTCCAGTACTTATTTTTTAAGAAACATTTAAAGGAAAATACTATAAACTTTTCCCCTGATATCTTCAAGGATCAATACAACACGTTCAAAAGAAAACCTCTGAAGTTCACATTCAAACTCTTAAGGGGGAATGGGCGCGCTGGACAGCGGGTCTTCAAACTCAAGTGCCTCAGTGTTAATCCAATAGGGAAAAAACTATTTCCTCTGCCACATTTCTCCGGCTGTATTGAATATTTTTACAAACGGTTTTTAATAATAAATGTAGATAACTTATAGGTCTCTATCGTCCCACTTTCTGAAATTGCTTCGAATATTTTGTGTAAAATTATTTATTAAAAATTAAAAAATATTTGAACCAATTTCAAAAAGTGTTATTGTCGGGACCTGTAAGTCAGCTGCATTTATCACATAAAAAAATTCGTTTGTAAAAATAGTCAATACAGCCGGAGAAATGTGGCAGATAAAATATTTTTTTCTCCATTCGACTAACACTGATACACTTTGCTTTGGAGACCCGCGGTATAGCGCGCCCATTCCCCCTTAAACCATTCAAAATGTATCCAAATGAACACCAAACAACGCCTTAAATGTCACTAACTCCCATCCCATCAAAAGAGACAGACAGGGGGGTGCCGCCCACCACTTAGAACAGCGCCCGTCCGCTAACTGACCAATAAGACCGCGCCCCTCGGTGGGCGTGTCCCATTGGATGGCGTTTCGAAAGGGGGCGGGGCCGATGGCGGGCAATTAGGCCGCCAAAAGTGGCGAAATCGCGCCATCGATCCATTTCACACTTTCCGTGCGTAAAACGGTTGGGAAGATGAGGTATTAGCGGCAAATTAGGCCCACACGCATGGGGGTGATAGCAGTTCATAGGGTCGCCGGCGAGCGAGCGTGATAGTTGATATTGGGCTCTTTGGGTTTTTATTGGCTTGTTATTGAATGTGAAAAAGGTAAGATTTTTTTTTTATATATAGGAAATAATTTAGTATTATTTGACTTTTATAGAAATGTTTTTTTTTTAATTTATACATACTTAATATTTATAAACACAATAAGAAAATTTTTGGCTTTACAGTTAAAATGGCAATGATTTTTAAAGCATTTGGCTTTTGATCTAATAAAACTTATTTTTAAACCAAACTTTTATTTAAAAAATATCCGGCGCATAAAATGGTGAAAATATTAAGTCGTATTTGATGACTGTTCTAAAAATATTTACTATTAACAATAGATGGTTTTATAATTTCAACTAAAAATTTATAAACACAAAAAAATGTTTAAAAAAAACAATTTTAATTTTATGCTTTAAATGTTTTTTGATTAATAAAACTCACTAAAAGAACTACATCATTTGCTTTAATAAAACTCAATTAAAAATAACTTTTATTAGAAAATCCGGTTTTTGCTCTTTAATTCCTTTAAACCAAACCTTTTTACATAAATTTCCGCAATTAATAAGATACTAATATAAAATTAAAGAGAATATGGTAACTTACGGAGTTCAATGATTTACAACGAGTAAACACGATTGATATTATTTTCTGATAATTTATTTTTAAGGTTATTAAAAAATTTATTCTGCAAGTGAATATAAAGAATATTTTAATTTAACCCTTATGATCGAATGAAATGGGGATCTGATAGGCATTTTCTGCACAGTAGTATCTTTCACAATTCGACCGCATAGTCTATTACAAAGTCCTATATAATATGACGCATAAAAGAAAATAAATTGAAAAACAATACCTTTTAATGTGTGATATTTTCATAGATATTAACTTTTGTATTCGTATTTTATGCAGTTTTCTAATGTTGTCACATTATAGTTCGTTGAGAAAAAAGTATATGATGCATTAGAGAGAATCGCATAAAAATGATGCAAGTAGTGAAAGATTCTCCCACGTGCACGATTGACTGTTGATATTGCTATTTAGATGTTTTTATTGATGTCATTGTTAGATTTATTTTTTATTTATTTGCAAAAAGATTTTTTTAACTCATTAACGGCGATTAGCAAGAAAATTTGCCATGCAAAAATAAGCGTTCTACTAAATTTTATCTAATTGAAACCCTCTGAAGGATAAGCGAATTGGCTAAACTGTATTTTAAACTGAACTGAAAATTTCATTTCTTTAATTATATTTCTGCAGTGAATGTTTATAAATAACTCTTCCATATTTTAAAATTAATAAATTATAATAATCTATTATTTTCTTTAAATTTGTGAGTTGCTGGGAAATCTGACAGTCAGGTAACAGGTTTATACGTCTGTATCTCTCAAAGGGTTAAATAAAATAGTAGACGATGAAGACCATAGTGCGGAACAATTTATGTAGGACAAATTAAGTTACACTAAAAACGAATTTTTAAAACTTAAAGTTAACGTTTCTATTCGGTAAGGAGTTAATGGTATTCGCAAATGGGTTGATGTTTGGGTTTGTCTTTGTATTTAAATAAGACAAACCAGTACTTAGTTTACTATGAATATAAGAGTAGTACATCTTTTGTGCGTCAAAACGGACTGAACATACTTATTTCATAAATAAAAAAACAGGCTATTCTTATTGCTTGTAGTAATATAAAGCTTATGTATATATTTAATTATTATAGTTTTATCAAATTATTCATGTTTTGTGATCAAATTATTCATGTTTTGTGATCAAATTATTCATGTTTTGTGATCAAATTATTCATGTTTTGTGATCAAATTAAATATGTTTTAAAACGTGGGAATAATTTGTTATCAAAATGTTACATTTGAAAATCTAAGTCATGAAATTATCATTCTAAAAAAAGCTTTTCAACGTATTTTTAATTTTTATTCGCAAAAACTGAGTTTTTCGCATCGTATATTTGCAGTTTCAAACTTAAATAATTTCATATCATGATACGTTGCTTCTATTATGGATTTTCCCCCCTGACAATGACAATATGCTTACAATAAAACTGTATTTGAATGTAAAAAAAAAGAGTAAGGAATATTCCTTACACGATTTTTCTTTCACTAAAATCTAGAAATAAAGAAGCGTAGTTCTAAATTCTTCAATGGATTGGAATCATTTTACATTTCTGTATTCATTTACGATGTCAGACTCTTTAAATTTCTTGATTCCACTTTAGCCCTGTCATTTGTTTTGAGAGATAACACTACCTACAAGAAGAAACAACGTTTACAGAGTTGCTTCATAAATACTGTGTTCGTAAAGAAAAAGAATTTACATCACAATTAACTATATATACAATGTCATTCATTATTCATGAAGTTTCTACTTTCATTTTACCCCTGCAATGTTTCTTCTGAGCAATAATACTATTTACAAAAAGAAACAACTTTTACAGAATTGCTTTAGAAATTCCGGTAGTATGCTTGTTCGTAAAGGAAACTAATTTACATCTTATTTAACTATATAGAATTTCCTTCATCTTTTAATTCCACTTTATCCCCGTAATGTTTCTTCTGAACACTAAAACTGTCTACAAGAAACAACACAACTTTTACAGCGTAGCGTTACCAAGTTTGGTAGGATGCTAGTTCGGAAAGAAAACTAATTTACATCACAATTATATTTTATAATGTCATTATTGCTTTTTTACATTTACTTTACCTCCGTAATGCTTCTTCTCCAACAAAAAAACTATCTACAAGTAAAAACCACATTTACAGAGTTGCCTTACAAATTCCGCTTGGATTGTTGGTCATAAAGAAATTTAATTTACATCACATTTTACTATCACTCAATGTCATTATTCGTTAAGTTTCTACTTTCGCTTTATCCCTGTAATATTTATCCTGAACAATAAAACTATCTACAAAAAGAAACAACATTTACAGCTTAGTGTTACAAAGTTTGGCAGGATGCTTGTTCGCAAAGATAACGAATTTACATCACAATTAACTATATTTACAATGGCATTATTCTTCCAGTTTCTGCTTTTACCTTACCCCTTTAAAGTTTCTTGAGCAATAAAACTATCTACAAGAAGAAACAGCTTAGAGTTACAAAGTTTGGTAGGATGCTTGGTCGTTAAGAAAACTAATTTACATCAGAATTAAAGATATTTACAATGCCATTATTCGTTAAGTTTCTATTTTCGCTTTTACCCCTGTAATGTTTCTTATGAGCAATAAAACTATCTACAAGAAGAAACAACTTTTACAGAGTTGCATTAAAAAGTCTGCTTATTCGTAAAGAAGACTAATTTTTATCCCAATTGACTATCTTTGCACTGTCATTATGCATTAAGTTTCCACTTCCACCTTACCCCTGTAATGTTCTTCTGAGTAATTAAACTATATACAATAAGAAACAACATTTACAGCGTAGAGTTTCAAAGTTTGGTAGGATGTTTGCTTGCCTAGAAAACTAATTTACATCACAATTAACTCTATTTACAATGAAATTATATAATTATCTACAAGAAGAAACAGCTTAGAGTTACAAAGTTTGGTAGGATGCTTGGTCGTTAAGAAAACTAATTTACATCAGAATTAAAGATATTTACAATGCCATTATTCGTTAAGTTTCTACTTTCGCTTTTACCCCTGTAATGTTTCTTATGAGCAATGAAACTATCTACAAGGAGAAACAAATTTTACAGTGTTGCGTTGACTTCTTCGTAAAAAACTAACTTACAATGCCCTTGAATGTATAAAGAGGTTTGAATTACAATTGTATTAATTTGAACTTCAGATGTAGGTTCAGTCTCTTTCCGTTTACCTTGCTTATGTAAAATGCTACTTCATCTCATTTTTCTTTAATTCAACGACACACACGTTAGCAGTCGAATTACTTTTACTAATCCCATATTTCCCATGTTTCCTCGAGCTTCAAAATAATGCACCAATTTTTTAAAATAAAAATTACAAACTCATGACTTGCGATTAGTTCAAAGAATGGAGGAAAGGGTGAATTGTGGAAAACAAGTTTGTTTTTAAGTGGGAAAAAGCAATGCCTGGCTATTTTAATCAGGAATTTCAAAAAACACTTATAATGTTAGAAAGAGAATCGTAGCCCTCAGACTAGGTACTTAATGAATAACAATAGAAATTGCCAAGTAACTTTTTTCGATTTTCAAAAAAGTGAGGATAGTGTGGGAACACCCTAAAAAGGCATTAAATCAATGTGTAACCTTATGTTGCAGGAATATTGAACTGTAACCATTGTATGTTGTTCCCTGAATCCCTTACCGTCTTTAGTCTCATATTTTCTTATTTAATAAAGGTTTTAACTGATTCATGACCTGTAGAGGCAAATAAATTTTCTGAGTAGCATAAAAGTAAACATGTTTTATCGATAAAAGCTCATGATTACACCAATTGACCATGCACTAGTGCGTTAATTATTATACCTAATTACGACTTCTTTTCCATAGTAGGAATATCTATAACTACTTTCAATTGCTTAATATGATTTAGGTAATGAAAGTATTGCGATGAGATCCGAAATGGAGATTGTGTTTTCTATGCGTTTTGGAGGGTGCTGATTCTAAAAAAGTTTTAATATTTATTTATTTTTAAATTTGGTTTGTCGATATGAAACTACTGTACAGCTCTAATTTTAATAGCTATGGACTTCAAATTTGATACGCGAGTTTTTAGTACCTGTCGGAGGTCAGAATAAAGTTTTTGAGAAAATCTCGCTTGCCAAATGGTAGCTGGCCTATAACTTTTTAAGTTTTAAAGTTATTGAAATTACCTTATAGTATAATTTCAATTGAAAGTCATGTAGTGCTGCAGACCCTTAGTTTTTATATTAATGGGCACATTTCTCCTCTTGAGTGGCAACAGATCCTTATGAATGAAAATAAGTTTGATAGTAATTAATCAAAGTAGCATGCGGAGCATACCGTGTCGCACCACGAATCACTGAAACCACCAATGGAATCCAGGAATGAAAGCAGAAATGAATCTACGCCACGCAAAACCAACTAATTGATTTTATTTTTTTAAAAAATGTCCAAAGTCTACTTTATGATCTGAATTGAAAATGCATGATTCAAATTTTAAATTAGTATGTGATTTTTTAAAATATATGCCAACACTTTTAGCTTCCACACAACGTTTATAACGTAAAAAGTGGAAGATATTATAATCGTTCAGCCCGTCTGTTTCTCCGTCACCCACTTTCATAGTCCGAACTACAAATGCTAAGGACAAGTGTGATACGTCAAAAAATTCAGCGCATCGAAATTAGAATACAATGAAAATTTCAGAAAAGAATTCGAATTCGAAGTACTTCAATTATTTCAAAAACTTCAAAATTTAATGTTCGTTTATAAAACATCGGAAGCCATTTTTATAAGAATTTAATCACCATTGCCATTCTCAACAATCGCTCGAGAAACTTTAATTCTTTTAGAAAATAAATCAAAATAAATTTATTTTTGCGACATCGATCAGTTTGAAATGACGTCAAATATATTTCACTACGAAATTCTTTGTACGTTGATAGGAAATATTTTCATTCTATTTAGAAGCGAGGAATATTACATACTTGTTCTTTGAAATATAAATTAATTTTTGCAAACGAAAAGTAATAATTATTGAATTTTCGAAATAAAATATATGAAATTAGCCAAATTTAGCATGTAAATGTTTAATATAGAATATCAATGCTGTGTTTGTCGCCTTTTTACCTGTTAAACACAACTGTTGTGTGGAAGCTGGTTAAGTGACAGATTCTTTTACAAACCTACTTGTTTCACTTGGCAAAGGTCATTATTAAGATTATAATTGGGAAAACACAGTTTAAAGAAACAAATGTATTTAAAGTAAAAGCAACTTTTAAAATATACATATATCGATGAAGAAAATGTTACGTATTTGACTGGTTTAACCCGGAGATACCGTATTTTTTAACTACTTTCTGAATTGTCGTGTCATATGTACCCATTGCCGGATTTTCGAAGAGGGGAAACATTAAGCTTTCTCTTGGTGCCCGAAATCCGGAAAATGGTTATTTATGAAATAAATCAGGAGAGTTAGCAGGTGGGTTGGTTAAATAACTTCGCACCAGTGCAACAGTTGGCAAGTAATGTCAGGATAAGCTCGAATATACATCAAAGAGATATCCTGTCGTTATATTCTGTGCTGCTACCAAATGCACAATGACATTTTTATATTCCAGCACAAACCTACTCCAAAATGGCGGCCCGAACCTGCTTCCAGCACCTAACCGGCAAGCTATCCCCTATGGACCTCAAACTCCAAGACGACGAAGACGGGACAAGCCCAGACAAGTCACCCCCGCCTCAACACAAGTTCTCCATCGACGACATTTTATCTGGAAGTACCAACAACAAAAATAGCAATGGGACCGGGACGCTCCCAACGTCGGCCATCTTGTTGAGGGCAGCTGCCCGGGCGAACAGGATAAAGGAAGATTTCCCGAATTTCCCCAGGCCGCCTGTATGCGTGAGGCCTACTCCTGTGGCGTTCCATCCTGGGTCGATCTATTCATCAAGGTGAGTACTGGTTAAATATAATACATTTGTCGCTCATTTCATTAATGACAATTGGTAACAAAATTTGCCAAGCAAAAAGTAGCTTTCTAGTTTATTTAAGTAAGCATAATACAAGACAAATGCAGACCATTGTCCTAAGCAATTTATAACGGACAAATTTAGTTACACGAAAAATGAAGTTTGGTGAAAATTATTGGAACTCAGAATGCACGCGTTTGCTAAAAAGTACATAACTCAGGTCCGAGATCATTCAGAATACATTTCGTAGTTTATCATCGCTATATCGAAGTTGGTTAAAATTAGCACGCCAATAGAACAAAAAAAAGCCAAGCCTGGCGTCATTATCCTTTGCAAGTGAACCGTGTGTTTTACCAGGAGAGACGCATCGTTAACTTTATGGTCACTTATCGATTAAATTAATTTTTTACTAGTGTGAATGATACCATTCGACGTATATTTGAAAGGACTACTGTATGTATATGAATTTTAAATTCATGAACCTTCCCCATTGTTCAATGGAGAATGACTGGTTGCAACATTTGTTCTTAAGACAATTTTCATTTGCAACGATTAAGACAATTTTCATTTGCAACGATTAAGACAATTTTCATTTGCAACGATTAAGACAATTTTCATTTGCAACGATTAAGACAATTTTCATTTGCAACGATTAAGACAATTTTCATTTGCAACGATTAAGACAATTTTCATTTGCAACGATTAAGACAATTTTCATTTGCAACGATTAAGACAATTTTCATTTGCAACGACTAAGACAATTCTCATTTGCAACGATTAAGACAATTTTCATTTGCAACGATTAAGACAATTTTCATTTGCAACGACAGACAATTTTCATTTGCAACGACTAAGATGATTCTCATTTGCAACGCTTTTCTTGTAATCAAGCCCAATGAGTTACGCTCATGAACTTTTGATACCTTTTTAGTGTAAGTTATTTGGGGATAGATTTAATTTTTCAAATAGTTAGTTCAAATTGTTAAACCAGAGGATCATTGTATTCAACTTTTTGTTGGTTTATACATAATGTTGCATCGTTTCCCAACTCAGAGTGGCGATGTATAAAACTATTTCGGTTTAAACGGGGTTTTTTTCTACTTGCATTCACAAAAGAGTTTCAATCAAATAGAATGTGATAGATTTGATGTTGAATTCATTCTGAAAAACTCATCGGATGCTACATTTTGCTGGTTTAATTTAATAGTATTTTCTTACTTGGTGTGTGGATGTATTGAACATTTATTTTAATATTTTTAAAAGCAATTGATGACTTCTAAGTTTGGGTATTCGGTTTATTTATTAGTTCCTATATTATTACATGTTATTTCTAAATAAACTTATTTGTGTTTATAATTTTAATCAGGGCTTGCACCAATTTTGATTAATTTAATCTTGTCGACAACTGTATTCATTAATATAGATAAAATAGTTTTATAATCAGATTTAATGCAGTTTTTAGGATAAATTTCATCATTACACATTTCACAAAAATCTCCTAAATACGATTGCAAGACAGCAAAATATAATGCCAACACACTTCTTGCATTTCAATATTTTCTGTAAATAATTTTTCCTGTAAATTTTCCTCACGTGTGTAGTTTACAGTATTCCTATTTCACGTCTTGAGTAGCAACAGTTCCACAGAAATGAAAATAAGGCATCGATTGGTTAATAAATGTAGTGGGTGGAGCAAACAACCAACCACCGAAACCAGCAATGGACTAAATAATATTGTTACGATGAATATTAAATGACAAGCAAGATGTGAATTCTTATAATTCAGAGAAACTCGTTATTCACATTGTGTCTATAATATTTCCTACCAAATTTTGCTATCATTTACAGCACAGGGACATACGTCATACATATTAATTAATTGAAAAGGTTTGATGCAATAAATGTCATCAGGGCCTGATCTAGTAAAACTCAGACTATAGGCACCACAAATTTTGGGTGCCACTTTACAAAAAAATATTATGCATGATTGCCCGTAATGATGGTTCTAGTTAGCCGATGTATCAAATTTTTTCCTATTTTATTGGCTTCTTTATAACATCGGTCAAACCAATCATGTTAGGTCAATATATATTTGAGTCAAAGTCAAGCTAAAACAAAGTAGGTTTCAGAAACTTTTAAAATTTACTGAAATTTTGGGGTCTACAGCATTTAACATAATAGAAATCTAAATTTTTGGAGCCTCTAAATTTTGGGGACTCTAGGCATAGGCCTAACAAGCTTTATTGTAGATCAGGCGACTGAAATTATGAATCCAAATCCTTTTATTTTACAAGCTCTTTTACCTTAAATTATGTCAAAACCCTTACCTTGTTCTCTTCAGGTCAGACGCTGCGTCCTTAACCCTCGGTTACCTGTCCCCCGCAATGGGTCTGGAGACTACAGGGGGCCATCTTCACCACCCACAGGGCGAAGTACCAGGGCACCACCCACCAGGGTCCACATTCCCGAACTACGCAGTCACCAGCGCGGCATCGGCACTGGGAAACTATGGGACGTGGCTCGGGAGGCCGCCCTTCTTCACACTCTCAGGTGAGTTTTAAAGAATTTAACACAGCCACATATGTATCGTTATTTTGAACCAGGATCAACAACTGAGCTGGCCGATATCTTTCCAAATTATGCAGTCACCAGAGCGGCATCGGCATGGGAATCGGGGTTGGTTGAGATTGTACGCTTTTCGGCTGTCTGCCTCAATGGAGCTTTTTACACAGCCAATTACGCCTAGTAATTTAAAACCCTGGTCAGGTGACGACACCTGAGCGGGCACCCAAAGCAAACCGATGATGCCATTGTGAGCTTGCTCGGTACTTTCGACTCCACAGATTTAACAAGCACGTATGTACTCAAGAGAAAATACAGACAAACAGACCATACAAATTTCCATGACTATTTACCGGGATTAGAACTCGAGACCGTCTGACTGCCTGGCCAGCTCCCTGACCATTCAGCCACGCAGTCAGCGGCACTGGGAAACTATGGGACGTGGCTTGGAAGACCTTAATTGTTCACGCTCTCAGGTGAGTTTGAGAACTTGAACACAGCTACAAAAGTTTCGTAATTTTGAATTGCGTCAAGTGATTCGGGTCAACACCTGAGCTGGCATATATTTTCGCTAACTACGTCGTAACAGCTCTGCATTGGCGTCTAATTTTAGCCTTCTTGAGGAACTTTAAACCCCCCCCCCCCCCCAAAAAAAAAAAAAAAAATAGTAATAATAATTTCAAAGTAATCTGGCTTACTGAAGATATTAATTCCAAGTTTCTATGCATACAAAAAAAAATCATGCTGGGAAATGTTAATAAGCACGTTCACGGCCGGTCTATTGGCCTCGTTCTGATGCCGAAGAACACAATACGGCAGACCATCGATACTGGAAGATCCACCAATATACATTCGGAGTAAATGTTAGTTATTTCTTTCTGGAAGTCGATAAATTCTCAAAATCAATTAGTTGAACAGTTTTTAAACTCTATAAAATATCATTTTTCTGCTTTTTATGAACGATTAGTTAAAATTATTTTCCAGATATTCAAATATTTTTTAACGGGCACCTTCTAAACTAAAACTAATTCTAACTTCTGATTTTTCTGATTATAGGTAATACAAAATCCGCAATTTAAATGGTCAAAGTTATTAAAAGGCTTAAATTCCGTCTTTCCATAAGTGACCTTACCCTATTTTCATAAGTTGGCTTAAATATTATATTAAGTCCATTTTCTTAGAATACTTAGTAAATTTTGTATTTAATTCAACTAAGAGAATGATTAAAATTATTAAAACGTCTGACTCACGAACCTAACTTTCAACAACAATAGCTCCCCGTGCATGCAACTAAGAGAAAACCAATATCGGCATTCTTCATTCCATGAAAGTTGCTTTAAAATTACCTGAAAACTCATTCTAAGTCCTTCTGCAGAGTAATTAGGTGACCCTTGGTCAATTGGAAGGGCAATTCGCAAAGTTGAAAACTCACGCGAAATGAACAAGTTTCATGGGAAAAGTTGCTTCCCCCAAATGGGCAGTTTCTATTTACCAGAGAAGTTATCCCTTTTCTCGGTAATTTCGGAGTGCTTTGGGGTTCAGTTAAATGGAAGAATGGTTAATTATCCTTTTCTCAATTAGAATAACTATGAAACTTCGAGGAATAGTTGACCTGTTACAATCTAATGTGCTATTCCGTGATAATAACTTAAAATACTTTTGGTCTTCTTAAGTACTTTTGCCCTCAATAACTTTCTATATGGTCGCTTATCTAACTTTGTAAATGTTGAGAAGTTAGTTGTTATAGCAGTAAGCTATTTCGAAATGCTTATCGTGTTAAAGCTTTTGGCTCTTGTATTTCTTTAGAGATTTGGATCTGTAGAATGTTTTGAATGTACGCATTATTAAATATTTAAAGTGGAAAGAGTCTCTAAGTTCATGCATTTCAGTGGTCAGGTTTCGAAACATTTAATATAATTACCATTATCATTGAAGATTTAGACTTACGAAACTTTAACGAAAAGAAGATGGGTAACAAAATTCTAAATGAATTTTAGTTTTGTATTGCATCAATAAGTGGTCCAACCGGAAATTTTGATAACTGTATTGATCACTAGATTGCAAAAGCTATGGTAATCATTTGAAACTGAACTTCTTTTGCTTAAATATTAGGTCATTTATCGCATTGACTGTCACGCTATCGATATAAAACTATAATCGATAGAGGCTAATGTGATGCAAAAGAATATCCTGTTTTTAAGCCAGTTCGTTATGATGAAAAGGAACTAACAATTCTTCATTTTCGGAAATTAAAAATCTTATATCGATGTTTTAAAAATTCGAGGAATTGTTCCTGAACTGTATGAAAGTTCTTCACTCACATATAGGATTTATAGGTATCAATTTAATATATGGTGAATGAAATAGCTAGATCGTTTAGTTTGTCGAACCACTAAGACCGCCATGCTTATCCAGTTTTCGTAGGAACTTGAACTCATAAAAGGCGGTTGGCGGAATGGCAGTATGGATTTTGCCAAAATTTGCTGTTATCATTATTCGAAAATCAAGACGAGATATCCCGTCGCCGGTAGTCAATGGTTTATTCTAAAAATATATCACTGAAAAAAAGTCAAAACTTCCTGAGCGCACCTATAAGAAACAAATCTCAATTCCAAATATATTTAAATTTCGGATATCATACTTTTTTGTTGAAACTAAATTTTTAAATTAATTTTAACTGCTTACTTGATTATTAGATTACTTGATTTTATTTACAGCACCCAAGCCATCTGGTAGGAGACCAAGGAAACCAGGGGTCGAGAGGAAACCTCGGCAAGCCTACAGTGCTAAACAGCTCGAAAGACTGGAAGCAGAATTTAAAGTAAGTAAATTGCCAAAAAGAAACAAACTTTACTTTGACCCATTAAGGAAGACTTTGTGAATATTAGTAATACCTTCCATTTCCAGATAAAACGTTAACTTTAAGTTTTTTAAATCCAATTTTAGTGTTACTTATTTTGTTCTAAATAAATTGTTCAGGACTGTTATATTTCAATTGTGTTATAGTTTGTTTATTTAAATTAACTGAGACATTTTGCCAATCGTCTTCGTAATAGTTAAGAGTCTTAAATTTAGACTTTTTTTAAAAAAAAATGCCACTTTGTGTATGTAGATATTTCTACTACAAATCATTGCATAAAACCCAAGATGGAATGTGATATTATATTTGTATACGGTGGTTTTTAGCTATGTGTACAGAAAAAATTTCTACACTTTTATCAATTTATTGCAGTTTTTTTTAACTAAATGTACTCCAGTAACATAACCTTGTTATATAAATATTTTTAAACGAATCAAATAAAGCAGAGAATGGTCAACGGGAATGTTTCTTATGATGTTACGCTCTCCATACTGCGATTTCATTGGTTGTTTTGTTTTCTTTCCGTACTACGTCAAATAACTAAATTGGTTTTTATACGAAATAGAGCTATATGATTGGAAAATTTTGGTGTAACGTGCAAAAACTGGTAGAACCTAGTTTGATGAAAATATTACTAATAATTATTTTTTGCACGGGAAAAGAATAATTTAGAATAGATGAGTTCACTAAAAGGTTCACTAATGCATGTAAAATTGGTGGAGGTAATGCTGCTACTGGGTTTTACGGTGTAATATTCTTGACATTCAATCGTTTGGACACTCAATCTTTTTTCTGTGTTTTGAATAATGTCTAATGTGTCATATAATCCAAAATAATGTATTTTCATAAGCTAAACAAATTTATTTGTTAGTTTTGGGTTAGTTAGTTTAATTGATTTTCGTAAATTCGTGCATAATTTTTATTATTGATTGCACTGTAAAAATTTGGTAGACCGTTACTCCGTACAAACGGTAATGACCTTCCAGCTTTTGTGAACTTACGAGGAAACAGTTATTCTAATTTATTCGTTCTTGTACAAAAAATAATTATGAGTTACTATTTCTATAAAGCTATGTTTTACAAGTTTTATGGAGTAGCGTAACACCAAAGTTTTCCAGTTTATAAAAATAAAAAATTAGAAAATCAGTGTTTTATCTTTCGGCTGAGAAGCTCAAAATGAGTTTTAAGTATCTCGTTAAATATTTTATACGGATTTTAGCTCGGTGTCAATAGCTCTATTTCGTATAAAAAAACAGTTGCCCATTTGCGTCTATATTTATCGAACACTGCAAACTTTTCTATCAAATAACGCTAATCCATTACCGAGTCAGTAATCGTAACTATTTTTCATTTATTTCATAAAAGGTGGACAAGTACCTAAGTGTTAGCAAGAGGATGGAGTTATCGGCAGCTCTTAACCTGACAGAAGTGCAAATCAAAACATGGTTTCAGAACAGACGGTAAGTCAAACTTCGTTTTTATAAGTTTGATTTATAAAAAATATACAAGAAAATACCGTTGCTAAACAAAAGGATATATTTATATTAGCAAGAGTCTTTCGAATGGAAAATCATTTCGTAAGATGAGTGAAGAAAACAACGTAATTATTAGCGCACGCGCAAAGTCGGAGATATTTTCTGAATATTCCGTAACAGTTGTAAAATTTACCAGTAGTACTGAAATGGTACTCATGGGCGTTTATTGAGGTGATGCGGTGGCGATATTTGTTAACAGACCACCAAAATAGTATCCCACTAATTGAACACATTATTGGTTGTGGCTGGATCACTCGTACTTAGTTAGTTACCAACAAAATTTACCAGTCTGAGTTAATGTATTGCCGAAGCACTTTCAATGATTTCCTTTTTTTGGATTGAAACAATCTGCGTCTACATTAAGGCATTTTACTCGCTGGTAATTTCATCTTCCGTCCGAAATGCACTCTATAGGAGGAATTTCACTCTTTGTTTTAAGATGTAGAGTATTGACGAATTTCTGATTTCTCTTTTGTTTGGTTTGATTGAATTACAATCTCGCTAGAATTTACTATGGGCATTTGGCCGCTAGGTATTTTCAAGAATCATTTAGCAGGATCAGTTGGGGTAATTATAAGAAGTGTCATTTGAACTTTTTATACCATCCATTAAAGATTCTTGATATAGAAACTACATTCATAACGGTGTCTTACTTGACGAAGGTTTATAAGCGGGTCTCTAATCAAGCCCACAAACCGGAAAATACACGTACCACCCTACCTACCTACATTCATAACACTGTATAACACATGTATATGTGTTTTTACACTGAAGGATTACTATGTTTAATTGGCACTGGTTATCAGTCACAAATATTCCAACTTTACCCTGCATAATTAAAACATATGCTCACTCTGCCTTTATTTAAATCTACTCATACTTTAAAATCGCATTGGGGCAATAGATACCACTTACTTTCGTCACTAACGAATTGTTCTTTGATATATTCCCCAGGACGAAGTGGAAGAAGCAGCTGACAGCCAGAATGAAAATTGCACAGCGGCAAGGCCTGTGGCCCGCGCACTACCTTCCTTCTGCCCACGCTTTCGCACCCTTCCTCAGCACATCGTACTGCCAGCTGTCCTCGGCGGCACTCGGGGACTCACTTGACATCAACAGGACATCGTCCGACAACGGACCACCGGACTTGGATGACAACAAATCCATGGACGACAAGTGACATCAGACGTATTACAATACATAGACGCCTTGGACATTTTTGCACTTGGGATGATAATAAACTTATGCGCGATAAATGGACGTCTATGTACGACAAAGTGATCAGTCGCTAGACATCAACAGGACGTCGTCGGACCACGTACCACCGGACTTGGATGACAAGTGACGTATATTACAATACAAGATGATGTGGGCATAGACGTCTTGGGCATTTTTACGATAGTGATGACAATAATTGTATGCATGATAACTGAACGTCTATGGATAGAACATAGACGGCAAGGGACAAAAGTCATGCTACAATACAAGGAGAAATGAATATAGAGGTCTTGAACACCGTTTGTTCATAGGACAAGGGTTCTCTGTACTGCCAGCTGTCCTCGGCGGCACTCGGAGACTCGTTGGCCATCAACAGGACATCGTCCGACAACAGACCACCAGACATGGATAACAACAAGTCCATGGACGACAAATGACATCATACTCGGGCTTGTCCCTCATTGTGGGTATAAAAACTGACATCACACATGTTACAATACAAGGTGATGTGGACATAAAAGTCTTGGGCAGTTTTGACACTAGGAATAACAATAAATTTATGTGCAATAATTGGACGGCTATGTACGATAAGTGACCAGTCGCTAGACATTAACGGGGCGTCGTCGAACAACGGATCCCCGGACATGGACGACAAGTGACACCAGACATGTTACTGTACAAGGTGATGTGGAAGTACATGCCTTGGGCATTTTTTGCACTTGTGATGACAATAAATGATGAGATGACCTATACCAGAGCCTTCAAGGAAGCCAGGAAGTATCATGGTGGTTAACCAATCCGATGCAAATACACTTTCAAGAAATAGGTTTATGCTGGGAAACATCAAAAGTCTTGAAGAGCTCTAGATATTTTTGCCTGATAAATTGACGTCCATGGACTTCAAAGAAGTCTATGGAAGACAGGTAACATAAAAACGTACTACCCGACAAAGTGAAATGACTATTGATGTCTTGGTCATCGTATGTTCATCGACAGGGATTCTCTGAATTACGATGACGTCAATGTTATGGATGACATATGTAAGTAATCCGGTGCTCGATTATAGTTTTTGGTAGAAAGTGGTAATTGATTTGCTTCGCTAAGACATCGAAATAAACGTTACATTGGCTTCGAGTGTAAAGTCTTGACAATGAGTGACTTTTAGCTGAATTTAACATTTTTTAAGTGTCTAATACTGTAATTAACTAATATGCTTCAGCTTCAAAGCATAATAAGAGAAATGAAAAGAAATATATTGATCGAATGAACATTGATACTGAATGTGCTAAATAATACATATTACAGATGTAAATCGATTGCCTGATAGCAAAAAAATCGACGTTACCTTAGAAAGCTTCGCTATTGCATTCTTGAAATGGATTAGATAAGACAATAAAATGTTATTGCATGTTTGTTTTTAAATACAAAGCGAATGGATACAGAAGGTTCAACTGAGAAACACTGCTAGTCAGATACTGCTTTAAAGAAAATGATCAAAAAATTATGCAAAAATTAACTGATTTTATTATTCTGATACCTTACCATTTTCATTACATTTATAATTCCTTTATTTGTCTATTAACGAAGCAACCAGATTATAACTAAAAAATATTTCTTATGAAAAATATTCAGGAAAGTTTATAGTCAAACATGCTATCCAAAATGTAGTCAAATGTGCCCAACGTAAAACATTACAAAAAAAAACTTTTAAGAAACCAAGAGGTAGCATAGACAACCAAAAATTTAATTAAAACTTATTGTGCAAGATCCACCATATATTCTCTTTAATAATATTTGAAAATCTTATTAAGTTCTTAAAATTGTGGTTTTGATAATCGTCACTATACATTTGTCGCCAATACATGCCGACAAATGTAATGAATTGTCGCCATAGAAAAATTTAAAACTCTAATTAATTTGATACAAAACTCAAATTCTACTAAGTTCTTAGTAATACATGAAAATGTAGTAATATGACAGTTGCCAAGCATAAAAATGACTACAAATAATAAGTTTTGAGTGAGATTTGTTTTTTTTCTTTTATTATACTTCCTTAACTGATTTTTAATGAATAAATGATGTTTAATGAATCATATATAGTTCACTCTAAATATTTGTTTTGCGAAAATCTAATGCTAGTAATCTAATGTAATGTAATCTAATGCTATGGAGACACGAAGAAAATAAATGGTGTTTGAAAATGTAAATAACCAAACATGTATTTCTTTTGTAAATATTGATGTGAATAAAAGTTTTTATGAATAACACTGGTTTGTTTCCTTCCTTCCCACAAAGAAAATGTATAACTTCACATATTTGAGATACATTTTCTTGAAATGACATTTTTTAAACTGAAAGACTTAAATTAACTACAAGAGAAAAACATTAACTAATACAAATTATTTTATAATTTAAAATTGATTTAACAACCAAAAATTGCGCAATATTTAAATCTTGTACCAAACTTTATCATTAAAGTTATGTTTACTCCTAATTTGCATGTTGGTTGGTAGACATATATTCAGGTTTGGTTTGCATGTTTTTCATGTACTATTATGAATATAAATTTAGTTAACTTACACATAATACTCAGAATTTCTGAACAAATATGACAAAAGAATTATGTGTCAGTTTGTTCAGCGTCAATATCTCTTTTATTGCGTTTCTGAACATAACAACATAAAGTGTAATTAGTTTCTATATAAATTAAGTCACTTGACTTTGGTTCTAATAATGATGTCCGTCGCCAATAGCCCTCGTGTAGCTCTAGTGCAAAGATATTTAACTCAACTATATAAATTAAATATAAGAATATTCCTAGTAATGTTTTAACTCATTCAAACTAAATAACACTTTGCAGCCTAAACAGCATTTGCGATACGCTTCATTCGTAAAAATACGTGCTAAAATTTGTTTTATAAATTATGGAAAACGAAAAACAATTAAGGTACATTAGTTTTTGAGAAATTCCAAAAAAATATTACATGGTATAGCCCTAATTCCTGTACATTTCCCCAACCTCATTTTTTTAGTCAAAAATTTTAACAATGATTTGTTGATTATCTAAAACAAAGCTTTTTATTCAGTTTCACAAAATTGAATTAAACAAAATCCGTTTTTATAACAATGAATTTTGAACTCGTAAAATATAACAATTTGGCAACAATGATTTATGTGTTTCAATAATGAAATCTTAAAAGATTTTTGTCAGAAAGGTAAAAGTTCTCGTCGAGGTAGCTGCTAAAAATTTAAGTTTAAAAATCCTGTGATAAATTATATCAAGATGTGCTTTTAACATTTGTATGACTTGGCAAGCATCAATTCATAGGTATGAAGACTAGTAAGTAGAAGTTTATTTTAATTTTTTAGATTAAAATTAAGATATTAAAATTAAATTGTTGAAATCTAGTTTCTGCTATCTCAAGGAATTAAGAACGAATTCTTTACTGTTACTTACTATTCTAACGTTGATCAAGCACACTAGCCGGAATATATATGTACCTACCCTACCCTATCCTAACCTAAGCCAAAAATAAATTTTCAGTACCGATAAAAGTATTTTGTTTAAACGGATGAAATGAAACTTAACTGCAACGAAAAAAGTCGCCAAATTTAAATATTTTTTTTAACTAGTGCCAAAATATTAGCTTTATCAAATGTTACCATAAGAATAAAACAGATTAAATGGAAATTTGTAAAGGTTAAACTGTTTCGAGTGATATCTTTTCTTGGTTTGAAATGTATCAAAAGTAAATTAAAATTTTAGTGTTCCATTTCAATTAAATTTGAATTTTGGTATCGGAGATCAGTTTTATGAGTCACTTTTAAAAATCAATCTGTATTATTTGGCTTTGTTTATTGGTTCCATGTTTAAAAATGTAACTGAAAAATTTCCCCTTATAAGTTACAACACAAGAGAATGAAATGAAGCATGTCTATAGAACTATATAGATACCAGCTTTTTAAACCCGGCGTTGCACGGGTGTACCCCTAATAACGGTGATTGGTTTTTAGTACAGCTATGATATAAGGGCGAACTGTTCAGTTGCAAATTTTGGCGAGCTTTAAAATTTTACAATTTAATTCATCAGTATGTAATCGAATTTAATTCAAGTGTAATGTTTGAAATGTTTGACGTGTAATTTAATTTAATTGTAACAATTAAGTTGCATGAAATATGAAGTGGAATGTTGATCAGATTTGGGGATTTTCGCTGCTTGACTACGTAACACAAATCGCGACCGGCTATTCTATCATAACTGTTCCGCCATACAACTCGATGGATCTAACAACCTTCCCTTAAATTTTTCAAGCTCGCCAAAAGTTGCCAATAAACAGACCGGCCATTATATCATAGCTGTTACAACTTTTATTTTATACCAATAAATCCCCTTCTAAATAAAAATCCCCTAATTAATTCCCTAATAAAAAAAAAAAAAATGGAAATAATTTTTTAAAAACATGAAAAGAAATAAAAAAGCAATGGAAAATAAATAAAATCTATCCTGAAAAAAATTATAACAATTCATGGAAAGCAAATTAAAAACATGGAATGAAATAAAAAAAACGTGGAATGAAATAAAAAAAGCATGGAATATAATAAAAAATTGGAATACAAATAAAACCATGGAAACAAATAAAAAACAAGGAAAACAAATCAGTCAAAAACATAAAAAACAAATAACGAACGTTCCATGGAATACAAATAAATGAAAACCATGGAAAACTTAAAAAAAATATATGACAATGAAATAAATTAGAGAATTAAATAGAAAAAGTAGAAAATAAATTTTTTTTAAAAGTATGAAAAACGTAAATAAAGCCACGGAAAACATAAATAAAAACCGTGGAATACAAATAGATGAAATACCGTGGAATGCAAATAAATAAAAAAAAAACATGAAAAATAAATAAATACAGAACCATGGAAAGCAAATAAAGGAAAAACCATGGAAAACAAAAATAATGTTAAACCAATAAAATAAAAAAACAAGGTAAACAAATAAGTAAAAAATCCATGGAAACCCATGGAAAACAAATAAATAAAGAACCAGCAAATACAAATAAGTAAAAAGCCATGAAATAGAAACAAATAAAAAGACATGAAAAATAAATATAGAAAGAAACTATGGATATGAATTTAAAATTACACATGAAAAGAAATAAAAATTGAAATGGAAAATAAATAAAAAGAACTACCTGGAAAAAAATTATAAAAATCCATGGAAAACAAATAAACAAACATGGAATGAAAAAAAAATGGAATATAAGAAAACAGGGAATGGAAATAAAACCATGAAAAACAAATAATTGAAAAACCATGAAAAACAAATAAATATGAAAATCCATGGAAATAATTTAATAACAAACCTTGGAAAAGAAATAAAAAAAATCATGAAAAACAAATAAATAAAGAACCATGGAAAGCAAATAAAGAAAAACCCATGAAAACAAATAAATGATAAAACCATGGTATACAAATAAATGAAAAGCCATGAAAAAGAAATAAATAAAAAGACATGGAAAATAAATAAAGAAACTATGGAAATGAATTTTAAAATATGCAATTGAAAATAAATAAACTAAACTACAATGGAAAAAAAATTGATAAAATCCATGGAAAACAAATAAACAAACATGGGATGAAAAAAAAAACATGGAATATAAAAAAAAAGCATGGAATACAAATAAGACCATGGAAAACAAATAAATGAAAAACCATGGAAAACAAATAAAAAACAAGTAAAACAAAGCACTAAAAAACAGAAATCAAATAATGAACGTTCCATAAAATACAAATGAAAACCATGGAAAACGAAAGAAAGGCATGACAAATTAATAAATTAGAGAAAATTAAATAGAAAAACGTGGAAAAGAAATAAAAAAGTATGAAATACGTAAATAAAAGCATGTAAAACATAAATAATGTTAAACCAATAAAATAAAAAACAAGGTAAGCAAGTAAGTAAAAAATCCATTTAAACCCATGGAAAACAAATAAATAAAGAACCATGGAATACAAATAAATGAAAGGTCATGAAAAAGAAATCAATAAAAAGACATTGAAAATAAGTAAAGAAGCTATGGAAATGAATTTTTTTAAAAACACGAAAAGAAATAAAAATACCAAGGGAAAATAAATACAATAAACTTCCTGGAAAAAAATTATAAAAAGACAAATAAAAAAACATGGAAAGAAAAAAAACATGGAATATCAATAAAACCATGAAAAACATAAATAAAAATAATGAATACAAATAAATAAAAATAATGAATACAAATAAATAAAATACCATGCAATACCAAATAAATAAAAACCGTATAATACAAATAAGTGAAATGCCATGGAATACAAATAAATAAAAACCATGGAATACAAATAAATGAAATACCATGGAATACAAATAAATAAAAACCATGGAATACAAATAAATGAAATACCATGGAATACAAATAAATAAAAACCATGGAATACAAATAAATGAAATACCATGGAATACAAATAAATAAAAACCATGGAATACAAATAAATGAAATACCATGGAATACAAATAAATGAAAAACCATGGAATACAAATAAATGAAATACCATGGAATACAAATAAATAAAAACCATGGAATACAAATAAATAAAAACCATGGAATACAAATAAATGAAATACCATGGAATACAAATAAATAAAAACCATGGAATACAAATAAATAAAAACCATGGAATACAAATAAATAAAATACCATGGAATACAAATAAATGAAATACCATGGAATCAAATTTAAAAAAAAACCTGAAATACAAATAAATGAAAAAACCATGGAATAGAAATAAATGAAAAAACCCTGGAATACAAATAAAGAAATACCATGGGAATACAAATAAATAAAACATGAATTTCAAATAAATAAAAACTATGGAATACAAATAAAAAAAACCCTGAAATACCCAAAAAAAATGAAATACCATGGAATACAAATAATAAAACCATGGAATACAAATAAATAAAAACTATGGAATACAAATAAATAAAACCCTGGAATACAAATAAATGAAATACCATGGAATACAAATAAATAAAAACTATGGAATACAAATAAATAAAAACCATGGAATACAAATAAATGAAATACCATGGAATACAAATAAATGAAATACCATGGAATACAAATAAATAAAAACTATGGAATACAAATAAATGAAAAACCATGGAATACAAATAAATAAAAACCATGGAATACAAATAAATAAAAACCAAGGAATACAAATAAATAAAATACCATGGAATGCAAATAAATAAAAAAAACCATGGAATACAAATAAATGAAAAACCATGAAATACAAATAAATGAAATACCGTGGAATAAAAATAAATGAAAACCATGGAAAACAAATACATGAAAAACATGGATACAAATAATAAAAACTATGGAATACAAATAAATAAAAACCATGGAATACAAATAAATAAAATACCATGGAATACAAATAAATGAAAAACCATGGAATACAAATAAATAAAAACCATGGAATACAAATAAATGAAATACCATGGAATACAAATAAAAGCAAAACTATGGAAAACAAATAAAAACAAGGAAAACAAATAAAAAAAACAATTAAAACAAATCTGTAAAAAACATAGAAAAAATTAAACGAACATTCCATGGAATACCATGAAAATGAAAACCATGGAAAGCAAAAAAATGCCATGAAAAAGAAATAAATTAGAGAAAATAAATAGAAAACGTGGAAGAGAAATAAAAAAGTATGGAACACGTAAATAAAACCATGGAAAACATAAATAAAAAACCGTGGAATACAAATAATGAAAACACCATGGAATCAAATAAATAGAAAACCATTAAAAACAAATAAATATAAAAAAAATTCATGGAAAAAATTAAAATAAAATACCTGGAAAGGAAATAAAAAATAATGAAAAACAAATAACATTAGAACATGGAAAACAAATAAGGAAAAACCACGGAAAACAAAAAAAAAAGCCATGAAAAAGAAATAAATTTTTAAAAAATCCATGGAAAACACATACATAATTAAAACAATGGAAAACAAATAAATAAAAAAAACCTTGGAAATCAAGTAAATAAAAAAGCCCAGTGAACAAATAAATAAACATAGAAAATAAATAAAAAGAACCATGGAAAAGAAATAAATTTAAAAAAATGGAATACAAATAAATAAAAAAACATAGAAAAGAAAATAAATGAAAAACAAATAAATAAAAAAAAGTTGAAAAACAAATAAATAAAAAAAATCCTTTTCAAAAATTAATTTTAAAAAAACCTTGCAAATGGAATAAAAAAATCACGGAAGTCATAAATAAGGAACAATGGAATACAAATAAAAAAATATGGAAAAAAATCCATGGAAAACCAATAAATGAGAAAAAAAACTGTGGAAAAGTAATAAATATTTTTTTAAAATAAGTATAAATACTTTTTTAAAAAATTAAAACATATGTAAAAATTAACAAAAATCAGATATTGCAAAATGAATTGAAAGGAGGTTGACCAAAGTGATATTAGAGAAAGGGGCAACTGCCCGAGAATATGAAAATAATAAATAAATGTGAGGATCGGTGGACTTGGAAACACCGTATGAACAGCAACTATAGTCCTTACGATTAAAAAGCAAGCTTGGCTTCCCCGACTACCTCTTGTGGTTTTCCAGGAAACGACGCGAATGTAGGTGTTCTAAACTTACCTTGTTTGAGGCTCTGATGTGAGATTAATCATAACTGCTCTCCAAACCCTAGTAAGGTGGAGAGGGGAATGAACAAGAAGTTCATAAAGAACTAAAATAGCCTACTTTCATGTTACTTAAATACTTACTGAAGTTCTAATCGGAAAAAAAACTAGGTTCCTAAAGTAAATATCATCAACAGCCGTTTCTACACTAGATTTATACACATTAGAAAAAAAAAAATCGAAACTCAGCACACAGCTATAATTTAAACTTCTAAAAGCCAAAATCAACTATTTTCCTTAATATTCTTTCGCAAATTAATTAAATATTATTTATCATCTGCTCGTGATTTATTTGTAGTTCGAAGAATAATTAAATATTTATTAATAACAAAAGTAATGAAACTACTCCGAACTGCATTAAAAAATAAGAAATGTAAATTAAAACTAAGCATAATTGCATGCAAAAGTGTGCCTTGTCGCTTTCTTGGTAGATAATTAATGAATAATCAAAGAATCAAATTGTGCTACATTTTATGACGTCATTCCAAACTGATTCATGAAAATATTATTTTGCTTCAAAAATGTTTAAATAAATAAAGTTTCTCATGCCATTGTTGATTTGGCAACAGTGATTTAAATGACTCAAAATTGAATTTCAATACTAGTTCAATGGGAAATTCGCCGGCAGATAGTAGATTTATGTCCGTCCGGACGTACAGACAGACGGACAAAAAGTATGAAAGTTGGGTATCTGAGGTCATAGCTTTCTAACAAAAAAAGAATTTTTAAGATCCGAGGGATAGAACCGATTTTGGAAGAGGGATACGGACAGACGGACAGACAGACGGAAAGACAGACAGACAGATGGACATCAACCGCATTTCAATACCTACAGTGATTTAAATGACTCAAAATTGAATTTCAATGCTAATTCAATGGGAAATTCGCCGGCAGATAGTAGATTTATGTCCGTCCGGACGTACAGACAGACGGACAAAAGTATGAAAGTTGGGTATCTGAGGTCATAGCTTTCTAACAAAAAAAGAATTTTTAAGATCCGATGGATAGAACCGATTTTGGAAGGGGGGTACGGACGGACAGACAGACAGACGGACATCGACCGCATGTCAATACCTACTTTTTCATTTTTTTTAATTATTTCGAATTAAAAAAAGAAAAGTAGGCTAAAAAGCGCCCTTCATGTCATTTCCTAAACAACCACGTGGGGATAAGGGAACCAGGCTTGCGTTGTAATCGTACCGACTATATAGCCATGGATAAAGAAAATGTCTGCAAAAGGCATGCGAAAGAATGTACAGTAGACAATTACCTTCAGTCAGTCAACATGAATTAAAGAAAAGATAGCAAGTAATAGTGCTGAGAAAGAAGGATTAGCTAATGATATCTCTATTAAAAAAACAAGCACGATTATATTCTACCTCATGGGTGGCCGAATAATGAATTGCTGAAAAACTAATTCACTTTAGTTGGTTGGTGACAGTCGTAACTTAATCGAATAACTATTACATATTTTTTAATTTAAAAAAATTGTGTGGTAAAAATACAACTTAATTATTTACTTTATAAATATTTCATTTGACAACGTTGAAATATAATGACAATTCTTTATTTCATTATAAAAGATTTGTGAATGCGTATCTCCGTACACATTGTCACCTTAAATGTCGTTCCAAAATTTCTACTCCAGTTTCCAAGCATATAATAACTTATGATTGAAATTCATTTTTTCTTTTATTGTAGTTTTTTCACTAATTTTTAACCCTCTGAGTGATACAGACGTATCAACCTGTCACCTGGCTGTCAAGTTTTCCAACAACAAATTTTTTTTTAATTTATAAATTTAATTTTAATTGTATTAAATTTTAAAAATTAAAGCATGGAGGAGCCATTTATAACCCTCCGCTACAGAAATATAATTTTTAAAAATTCAAGAAATTAAATAGTTAGTTAAATATTTTAATTTAAATCCCATGCAGTGAAAACAAGTGTAAACTTTAGCCAATTTGCTAATCCCTCAGATGGTTAATGAATAGCCAATGTCATATAATTCAGACAACATAGTCAATTAAAAGACCGGTTAATTAAAATTTCAAAACCATTTTTTAAAAAAACTTTTTTTCCAAACTAACCACACAAAAAAAAAAATTTACTTTTTAGTGCAAACCCACTTAAACAGCAAATAGTGCTGTCATCTACTGGTATAAATTTGAAATAAGTTTGTAGGTTTAATTCTTATTCAAGATTATATATAGAGTTCAAAGTCCTCGAAATAGTCGATTATAAATCTATATACATAAAAGGCAACTTCCGTTTGTTTGTTTGCTTGTTTGTTTGTTTGTTTGTTTGTATAAGACACGAGATCTAAAGAACCACGCAACAGATTGTCACGAAATTTGGCACAAAAATTCATCTCATCTCCGGAACAATCATAGGCTAAGAATTTTTCGAATCAGACCATTCCTTCTATCGTTTCGAACGTTTTTCTGAAAAAACTACACCACTTTGGCTCAAATCCGATCATTTTTTTACTTTCCTGATGCCATCGGCTGAAAAAATTAAATAAAACTTTTAACAGAAGTAATTAAAATTGAAAATGTTTATTTTATTCTGTTGCCATTAACTTCAGAAACTAAATTCATTATTTGAAAAATAATTGACATGTTTCAAGTGACGTAATTCCGGCAGTCTCCATTCCCGGATTTTATTGTGGGTTTATTTGATGATTTTTTCATTGATTTTTCTGTTGACTGCATGTATGCATATTTAAGCAATAAATTTATCGTTAAGCTATTACTGAACTATGATGGTTAATAAAGGCCGTCGCACTAGAGCTGCATATTAGGGTTTTATGTCTTTATTTTTTCGCCAAATACGTTGCCAAACTCGCCAAACTATTAACTAAAACTCGCCGAATGGGCATTTTTTTTATAAATAATTTATAAGCTGGTTGGTTGTTCGAAGGTCATTGTGTTAGAGCTGTATAATGAGATTGTGTAGAGCTGTAATGGGTGTGTTTGTAGCTATATCTATTTTCTCGCCAATTTTTTTCCCAAAACGTGCCAAATGAGCTAAAAGGTTTTATCTATATACATAAAAGGCAACTTTTGTTGTTTGTTTGTTTAAGACACGAGATCTAAAGAACCACGCAACAGATCGTCACGAAATTTGGCACAAAAATTCATCTCATCCCCGGAACAAACATAGGCTAAGAATTTTTCGAATCGGACCATTCCTTTTATCGTTTTCGAACGTTTTTATGTTTCCCATTCAATGCATTGAAGACCTTAGAGGTTTATTGCTCCTTAAACAGCACGTTTTCACGGATTGTTTATTTAGTTTTATTTTACATATTTGTTAAAACGATTTTTAAGTATATTTAGTTTAATTACAGCTAAAAAATTAGAAATAAACATCTAAAACAAAAATCGTTTGCTAGCTTTTTAGCAGTTAGAAAAATATTTAATATTAAAAATAAAAATCGTTTGCTTTAGTATCTTTATCACAGTTTAAAAAAACAAATAAATATAAAAAATGCAAATCGTTTGCTGTTTGCTGGAGTAGCTTTATAACATCTAAACAATTAGATCATGTAATTCACTTTCATTAAGAATATTTTATTTTCTGCACGCAGACCAAGAGTGATCAGTTTAAAGTGAGATTTAAATTTTAACTACTTTGGAAGAACAGATTATACCAATCTTTGTACTAAACGCATTTTTTTCTGCCATTTTGTACTGCTTATATTGTATTTATATCTACAAAGTGTCAAAAAAAAGTTTCTTAATTTATTGGAGAACTCCCTTGAGTTGCGTTAAAATAAATGTTTGAGACCCTTTTAAGATTTAGCTTTTTTCCATTTTTAATTCTTACTGATTATTTTTTACTTAAATATGTATTCTTTTTAATTTGCGCTTCTTATCAAAGGTATTTTTGAAATTAATATTAATCATTACTATATCCAAGTTGGGTAATTAAATGGAAAATTACTGGGTAATCTTCATATCTTATGTAACTAAAATGAAAGAAAAAAAATAGTTAAATTGACTGTTAAATTATTTTTCCACCTCTACCCGTGCAACGTCGGGTATAACAGCTAGTAGGAATAATAAAACTGAGAATATTCCGTTTGTACATTAGTTTATATGTGACTAATCTATACTTGTTGTGAAAA
This sequence comes from Oedothorax gibbosus, assembly GCA_019343175.1. NCBI lineage: Eukaryota > Metazoa > Arthropoda > Arachnida > Araneae > Linyphiidae > Oedothorax > Oedothorax gibbosus. The sequence goes on from CM033280.1 coordinate 20,593,189, forward strand.
GAAGGATATTATAAGCACAAAACAAGTAGATTTGTTACAGAATCTGTCACTTAAACCGCTTCCAGAAACCGCTACAGAATTTGTGCTCAACAGGAAACAAACGATTTATACACCTCAGAAAGAAATTCGCCAAACAGAGCCTTTAGCTAGTTGTAATTAAACATTTAAACGATAAAATTAATTATTTTCATTAATCTTCTATCTCAGATTTAATAATTAGACTTTATCGTTTGCTTAATTTGTTTGAAGTTCGAAGAATAATAATGTAATCTTTTTTAATAAATATCTTTGTGTCGCCACAATTTACCATTTACATTTCTTTCGAAAATTCAGTTATTTATCGTTTGTTAAATTAATTTACAGTTCGAAAAATATATAATTAGTGCAATTGATGCTTTAAAAATAAAAGCGAAACTTTGCATATTTTTTATGCCAAGTTAGAATTCTCTATGCATCTTTCTTCATACATATATAATAAACCATCAAAAGAACTCTATTGTGATATTACAACAATCCAAACTGAATTATATCGCATAAATAAATATTCTTTCAAAAGTTATTTTTATTTTAAATAAAGTTTCTCGTACCCTCGTACGTTTAACGAAATGGCAACAGTGAAAATATGAACAAAAATGGAATTTGCATGTCTCTGGAATAGCGTGTTATTTCAATGTAGATAAAAATTATCAGTTATTTAAATTTTAAATAAACTTCTAATTTAAATTTTTTAATGAAATTTGGAATGTAGCCTAATCTGATTTTTTGCTTCAAAATGACGTACCCAACTTATCTGTGGGACTTGTGGTTCTTTCTGTGAAAGTGGGTGACAGACCGACGGACTGAACGATTATAATGCCTCCACTTTTTACGTTATAAACGTAGTGTGGAAGCTAAAAAATGGTTGATTGTATTAATTGCGACACATATTTTTAAGCCGCAATAATATTTTTATTTCAGTACAATATCAGTAACAAAGTGGATATTGTCACTTTTTTGAGAAAGACTCAATTGTCATATAGAGTAAATTAGTGTGTTATAAGTACTAAAAAACAAAAGATAGTTTTTAAATTCAAACTTTATTAACATCACAAACTGCCTAAGATCAGCAGTAAGATTATTTTACTCTGTAGTACAATAATGTAAGAAGAATTTCGTTGATACTAAACACAAAAAAATTTCATAAAAGCAGTTGATAACTACTCATCATCGATATAAGGAAACTCCGAAATGTTGGGCGGTTTGGGAACGACAGCAATTCCTGAAATATAATAATTAAGTATTAGTCACTCAATTTGTATAAATAAACAAATAATTTTTAAAATGACTTTAGATATTTTATTACAATAATTATATAACTGTACAGTTACGTTTTTCTTACGATATAATGTGAATTAAAAAAAAACTCAGAAAAATACTTTAAAAGCAACTAAAATCATTCATTTTCGAACCAAAAAGTTATCCTTTTCCCATTATATAAAATAAAAAAAGAATTCTCCAATTCAACCCTCAACTCAACCATATCTTCAACGCAAAACTCAAAAGTGGGATTTAATCTGCCGTCTGCTATGGAATTTGGGGTTGAAAGGAGTATCTTCAACATCGTCAACCGTTAAACCCACACGACCTGGTTGATCCAACCTAGTATTTGAACCAATGGATGCATAGATTACTGCTTTCGTCACAGCAAAGAGATATTATTATTAGGTCACTATAAAGATGACAGCTCTTATGCTGCTCCTTTTTCAATAGCAGATCTTGCTCATACGTAAATTCAGCCAACATTGATGAACAAACATAAGTTTGCTGAAAACATAAGAATGAATTTCGATTTATGACTGCTCGAAAATAGAATATGCCATTGCCCTGCTCGAAAATAGAACGCCAGCAACCGTTCTTTCAACGTTGGCAATCCTATCTCCAACTTCGCGATGTCAAAATCGAGATAAAAGTTGAAGACCGAGTTGCGTTGAGGGTTGGGTTGTATGTATAGATATCATAGTTAAAGTATTAGATTGGCAGATCACGAGACCTCCCATGCTAACGACGGGATGCGCATGGACACCAGAATAAGAGGGAAAATGGGCCAGTGTTGCCACCACATTAAGGAGAAAAATACTACGAAAAAATACCGTTTAATTCTAAAATTACAAAAAAAATACCATAAAAATACTAGCTGCATTTTGGAATCTTTTTATAGTGACTTTAAATAAAATCGTGAAACGCTTTTTTAGTATTTTTATGGTATTTTTTTGTAATTTTATAATTAAACGGTATTTTTTCGTAGTATTTTTCTCCTTAATGTGGTGGCAACACTGGCCCATTTGCCCTCTTATTCTGGTGTCCATGCGCGTCCCGTCGTTAGCATTGAAGGTCACATGATCTGCCAATCTAATACTTTAACTATGATATCTATGGTTGTATGCATGAGCGTCCGTGTAATATGCCCTTTACTCGACTACGAGGGGCCCTAGAAATAAGGATCTAACTATTATACCTGATCCTGGATGGACGCAGAATGGCAATTTCTTGGTCCACGACCCGTCCAACCGACACCCGTATGTAGTCATCGGCACAGCTTCTTTGTCCTCGTAACGATCACACCTCACGTGACAAAGGGGAGCCTGCTTGGTTGTTGCCGTGTAACAGTCCACGGACCCAGGGGCCACAAGGTTCAAGGTGCAGTCCACAAAGGCTGAAAAAACATGTTAGTTTGGTGTATGTAATCTGTTTCAGTGTGTACTTGTTGTACTTGGTGTTGAACTCTATATTCATTGGCAACTCATAATTTCAGTTATAGCAGTTAAAGAGACATACTTGAAGACTACAGGGGGAAAAGCCCATAGAGGTAGGAAGGAGGTGTAGAGAGGTCCACCAGTTGAGAGAAATTGAAGCAGGACTGTCAGGTTTTTCCAGCTACTGCGCATAACATACTGACACCGAGGTATCCCAAGATGCACCGCTCTGTAGAGGGCCCCTCCAATTGAGAGGATTTGAAGCAGGGCTGTCAGGTTTTCGAGCTACTGCGCATAACATACTGACACCGAGGTATCCCAAGATGCACCGCTCTAGCCTGCTCCATTTGTGCGCTACTGTGCATATATAAGGACCTCCCTATTATCCTTCCTACCTCTATGGGAAAACCCTTCATCGACTGGATATCCCTCCGTATCAGGCCTTTTTGGCGACATAGTGAGTCAGTGCCTAAACTGGTGTAAGGAAACCGGTTTCTCACTTGGTTCTTCTCTCGCGGCAACCCTAAAACGCTTGTACTGAGAGAAGGACCAAGGGCGAAACCTGTTCTTCCAATGTCCGCCAAGCAGAACTGAACACGGGAAGATTCCTAGACAATCAAGGTCTTCTCTCTTCCCCTGTTCTCTTCACTTACGTTGGCATTCGCTGAACCCGGATGGTATCCACTTATTGTCCCGCGTGTGGCACTGCATCTTCTTCACGGCTCCGTCTTTCAGAGTGTGGCCGAATATGCAGAACTGGGTGCATTTTCTAGAGCAAAAAGCAAAGCAAGCATACAACGATAAGTCAATTTTAGTTACCAAAATAAACCTCGTTACCATTGAGGCGTGGTGACCGGTGTAGTTGTTAAGAATAATGGTGAATGATCAGAAGGTTTTTAAAGACATTTAATTAGACTAATCACAGCACAAACTACATAATAATAAGGAATAACGAATATTGTGGTTCAGGCCATCACAGGTCCTTTTGGCTTGAGAGTAGGAGCAAAAGTGATGTCTTGTTCGGTTCGAATCTCACTGGGAATGAATTTGTCCCGCATTTATGATGCAGGGATTGGTTAAAAGAATATATAAGAATTTATATTATTGGGTGAGAAATTTGATTGACAGAACTTTAGTTTTAGTTCGTAATTTTAAAGGATTCGGGTGCAAAGAGAAGAACCGTGGGCAAAAGTTTAACTTCCCAAAATGGGGTGCCGAAACAAAGAAAGTTAATAGAAGTTAAATTAAATAAGATTCACCGCACCATCAAGGTAACTCTACAAACCGAATGCAGAATTTGTTAATGTGTGAATGAGTCTTATCACAAGTTGATGTAAGAATAGAATCTTATCACTATTAGTTGATGATAAAATGAATCTTATATCACTGTACTTTGATACAGCATGCAACATAAAATTACTGACCGAATACCATTATTTTACAATGCTGAACTTACAAAAAATTGTAATTGTAATAACTGAACTGTAAAAGAAGATTTTAACATTTGCCTCGTCACTTGACCAGGGTTCCAAATTACGAAGCGTAATTTGGCTGTGTTAAAGCTCCTGAAGGAGGCTAGATTAGGCAGCCAGAAACGATTACATTACGTGTAAAATACATGCCAACCCGACGGCGCAACGGTTAGGGAGCTAGCCTTTGGAGCCTCTGGGTTCGGGTTCGAATCCCGATAAGGCATGGATGTTTGTATTTGTCGAGTATATGCGGAGTACGTGCTCGTTAAATTTGTTGGGTCCGAAAGTCCTGTGGGCAGTGGCGGATTTAGGTTTGAGGACGCCCTAGGCCCGAGACGATATGGCGCCCTTTTTGTTTTGTAATATATATATATATATATATATGTGTGTGTGTGTGTGTGTGTGTGTGTGTGTGTGTGTGTGTGTGTGTGTGTGTGTGTGTGTGTACATACACATATACACATATGTATATGTGTATACAATGTGCATACAATGTGTGTATATGTGTATACACATATACACATACACATATACATACATATATACATATATATTACAAATTTTAGCGCCCCTCAAAATTTGCCGCCCAGGCCCGGGCCAAAACCTAAATCCGCCCCTGCCTGTGGGCGGTCATTGCGCAGTTTCCCACGGGTACAGGTCCCTGGAGACTATTTCCCTCCCCTTCAGGGACATTTCTAAATTGTGGACGTGGCGATAGTTGGCAGTATCTGTCATATATGTGTGTGTGTGTTGTGTCCGTCCTTCTTGACGATGGTTTATAAGCGGGTCTTTGTGACCTGCACACAAGCCTGAAAATATATGCCAACCAACCAACCAACCATACATTTAAACATTACTCACACTTTTGACGGAGTTGAGTGACAAGCCACGTCGGCAGTTTTCATGTTAGTTGGATGACCACATGCCGTTACATCTCGTTCCATTCGATTTTTTGAAGTAAAATGAAAATGTCTTCCTGTAAATAATTAATTGAATTACCACCTTTACCGAATGTTTAAATCCAAAGAAAGATTTTAGAATGTATTTACTAGTTGAAAATTAAATTTAATATAAACAATTTTTCCAATAGGACCACCCAAAAGATTTTTCTAGCTATGCCCATAGCAAGAGAAAACTGTTCTTAGCTCTGTTCTGAAAACTGTTCTAAGCATACTATTTTTTCATCGGTGTCATGGTGTATTTAAAAAGTAAATAATCAATTTTAATATTGATAAAATCGTTTACATAGAAAAATTACGTACCTATTTCCTTTGAATCTTGAAATTTAAAATAACCATCCAGCAAAACGTAAACCTCTGGAATATTAAAAAATAAAAATTCAACACAAAAGTTTTTCAAAATGGCATTTATCGGATTCTAGTATTCAATACTTAAAATAAAAATCGACTGAATACAAATTTCTTTAGGGTCAATTCCTTTTATTTATTAAAAAATATAGTAAATTTAATCAATCGATTTTTATTTTTTTTGACAAAATAGTACACTTAATGTTTTCAGAGATAATTGGTTTATTTCAGGTGACGCATTTCCTTCCATCTTTCATTCCTATACTTTCTTCAACCTGCGCTCCGATTGATGCTCTGTTCCCACTTGACATTAAATCACCAATCGAAGCTCTAGAAAGAATTTATTTTTATTCAGCATTTCTGTTGCCACTCAAGACCTGAAACATGCCCATGAAAACTAAGTTGAAAATAAAATATGTTTTGTTTATAATTTCAAATTAATGGTGTAACTCTTTCAAATATTATCAGCAGAGAAGAATTCCTCAGTAGTTTTAACTCTTATCTAATGTCTTTACCTTTCAAGCAGTGACTTTTTACTTTTTCTGTTGGAGAAACACATTTCTTCAAATGCAGCGAGCAGTTTCTGCACGATGCTAAAAGATTGCAAGCATCATGGTTGAAGCTCTTCCTACAAGTTAGATAGCTCATGTCGGTCTGAATGACTTTCTCTGCCGCTTGTCTGCAAAAAAATACATAAAAATATTAGTATTTTGGTAATTTAATCGTTTCCGGCTTTCTATCTCTAGCCTTCTTTAAGAGCTTTAACACAGCCAATTACACCTCGTGATTTAGAACCGTTGTCCAGTGACCAGGTCGACACCTGAGCGAGCACCCAACGGAACTTCGAGCGACATCGTACGCTAACGCCGTTTTGACTTTCAACCCCACAAAATTTAACGAGTACGGAGTACGTATATCGCAGTGTACTCGGGCATCTCAGTGATTTTTAAAGGGATTTTCTCCCAGCAGGAATACATCTATTCTATAGTATGTCTATAGGACAGGTACAGAACCAAGAACCTTTTTCGGTGAGAGTCTCGTTGATTATCGACCTGGGGCAATGGGAGGCGAGCATAGTTCTTTTGGACGCACAAATACCATCATTCTGCCAATCGGAAGGTCCCGTGATCGAGTCCCGATATACCACTGAAGACCCACCGAGTATATGCGGGTACGTGCTCGTTAAATCTGTGAGTCCGGAAGTCCTGTGGGCGGTAAATGCGCAGTTTCCCACGGGTACAGGTCCCTGGAGACTATTTCCCTCCCTTCAGGGACATGTCTAAATTGTGGAGGTGGAGATAGATGGCAGCATCTATCACTTATGTGTGTTGTGTGTGTCTGTCTTACTTGACGAAGGTTTATAAGCGGGTCTTGACCAAGCACACAAACCTGAATATATGTCTACCAACCAACCAACCTACCACCATTCTATAAACTCACCTGTTCAAAATAGTGGTTTTTCGTGTGCCATTACCACAAATGCAAGACATGTAACCCTCTTCGTCTCCATCAATTCCATGGAGGAATTCTTTTGTATACCTTGTAACTACAGCTTCATAGTTGCAGAACAAAGTGGTGAGTCCTAAGACTGGAAAAAAATGCAAAATGATAGTAGTCTACACTATAGAAAAAAAATATATATTTTACAGAAAAACCTTATATTTACAGAAAAATACTGTAATATGCTTTAAACAGTTTTTTCTTTAAACATTTTCTGCTTGAAGTAAGACTGGTTTTTTTTGTGTGTGTTTTTAACCACTTATAAAGTACCTTTTTTATAATTGTTTGCTGAAACTGTGTAACAGAAACGAAAATTAAGTTATTTTTTAAGACCGCGTTAACACACACACAAAAAAATATTATTATTTACAGAACTTTGCGCTAAAGTATGCATCATGACCTCGCATCGGCAAAGACGTCAGCTATTTTTAATTTGTTCTTAGTTTCTATCGTGTTTACGATTTACGAAGCATAAAATTTGAAAGAGAAAATTCATCAATTCTTCTATTAAAGTCAGTTCTAACGGCTTTTATTTGCTAAATTAAATTCTAGAGTATAAAACAAGAGCATGGAATTAAACTGAATTAAGATATTTATAAATATGTAGTTAAACAGAATGAGAATAATCTATTGTTTATTAAGAATCTATTGTTTATCAAGAATCTATTTTTATTGAAGAAATACCGTTTTTTATAAATGAAGAAATTGGTTTACTACTTACATAGAATCACTGGAAATTTCAACATATTTCAGATTTTACCAAACATTAATACAAAATCCGAAACAACCTAATACTGTGGATCGTAACACTCTGTCAGTTAAGTTTTATTCAAAAATTCGCATATTTTCATTGCACAACTAAGTAAAATAACGTATATTTCATTCTCAGAATCTAGAAACTATTTTTTAAAGGGCTTAAAATAACATTTCAACTATATAAAACTTCAAAAATGTTAGACAAATATTATTTGAAGATTCTGCACAACCAACATTTTAAAAAATGCTAGATAAACAATGCTCTACTATTGTCCTCTATAAGGATTATACCTTTAAAAAACATGTAATTGTTTTTATTCTTTGAAATGTAAAAACAAAAATCGTTATATTCAATAACAAGTACTCATATAATTTAAAGAATTATATTCGAAAACATTAAAAGATTACAGCCATATGAAACTCTTGTTTTGTTTGTCTTATCTTTCGAACAATATTTAAGCTTTTCCAGGGTGCTGTAATTAAAATCAGTTTTTTAAATTAGGATTTAAATCAACGAATTTTTTTAATAAATCGTTGATTTATAAGTGTATTTGTTAGAATTTTTTTTGAATACAATTATTCCATTAATGGTTTTTGAAATTTCTCCTGCTGTTTCAACATGCAATTTTTTTGGTTAAGCTTTAAAATTAAAATGAGATCTTTTAATGTTAAATAAAATTAATTGTAAAATTATGGAATAATAAACCGAAACAATTTAGGTACCTTGGTATCATTAATTAATTTTTTCTTCCTTGTTTCAAAATTAAAACAATAAAAACAAACGACGCACATATTATTTAGACGCAATAAAAAAATTTTACCAATAAATTACAGATTTGTGTTTGAAATTTTTGGAAATATGAACATCAACAATGGTTGTCATGTACAGTATGTCATAGCTTACCCTAACTTTCAATTTACTTAGACATAAATATATTGTTTAAAAAGCTCGCACTAATTACATCCCTTACAATTGGTTTTATGGGGAAAAATTGCAAACACCCCAAACAATTATAAAAAGTACTATTAATTAATGGAAATTTGGAAACAGAGGACAATAGGGTACGTGACTAAAAAAAATTTATTGGCTTAAAACATTCTTATGCCAAAAATATTAGACCCGTATTTTTTCTTCTTTTCAAATACCCCATAAAAAGGGGAAAAATGAATTTTAAAATTAGGACGAAAAAACACTCCCGAAAACGCTTTGTGGCTGTCACGTGGTATCTATGATGTAACTAGTAACTATAAACAAATTTGAAGCACCATTTTGGAATCTACTTTAAGCAAATTTGAACTATCCGCTTCTGTAAAACCTCCACCTATTATCTGTATAATTCTTATTTTAATAATAAGTTAGATTAAAACCAGTTTAATTACAAACAAATAAACATCACACTGGTTTGTTTATACATACTAGTGACGTCGGCCAAATTGACGTGTTTGTGATCACGTGACGTACCGATGAAAAAAAAGCCATTTGAAAATGATTTTTATTAATTATTTAAAGATTTATTTTGCAAAAAAATATATACGTTTGTTATATTTGGGTTCAAACTATAATTTAATTATATTGTAAGGTATTTTAGCGATACTGTCAAGTACCCTATTGGAGCACAGATCCCAGGGATAACAAGAATGAAAGCTGGAACGAATTCCGTGACCTGAATCCTGAAACAACCAATTCAAAACATGAACAAGCCCGTTGATGCGTTTTCTAAAATAACTAAATTAAAACACTCCTAATTTTAGGATTCTCATCAACTTTAAGAGAACTTAACAGGATTGAAGGAGGTAAAATTTGTAATAATGTAGAGAATAAAGTAATTTCATAAGATATATTAATTTCTCATGGGTTTTTAATAAAAAAAAACTTTAAAAAACGACATTCTTTATATAATATGCAGTTTTGGTGTAAATTTTAAAACAACCAATTAGTTTTTATCGTTTTTATTTATATTTGGCAACAGTTAATTTGAATTTCGGAAAAATAAACTGTAACTGTTATCTTTCGTATGTTTTCTTCTGAATCGGGTAAGTGTGGTGTATTTTATTTTAGTTCAATCCTATTTAATCTGATATATTTACCTTAATAAAAACAATAAATATTGTACACATTATATCTTAGTACTATTCTAAACCTTCAGCCATTGTTATTTTAGGATAAAAACTTACAATAATGGTTCAAAGGTTGACCTACAGGAGACGATTGTGTTACAACACACAATCTAACCGTGTAAAAATGTAAGTATATTTTAAACTTTCAAAAATAATCAATTTACTCATTCTTGTTTTTCTTTAATGTCTTCATCAATATTTAATTATTTAGGATGTACGTAGCATGTTTTAATAAGTGACAACCGAGCAACTTTAATTTTTGCTTCACTCTTATTGCATAAAACATACCATGAAACACTGTTTTATAAATTTCTTTAATCCTTTAGCTCCAAGACTCCCGGTGGTCGCCTTGTATATCTATATCCCGGAAAACCAGGAAAGATCCCAAGGTGTGGAGACTGCCACTTGAGACTGCGAGGGGTACGTAACTAATCTGTTAAAAACCAATAATTTTTGAATACTTAGTCCTAGTCACAGTTGGTGTGTAAAATAATTCTTGGATATATAGTTTATAGCTATGATATAATGGCCGATCTCTATTCTCGTTACGTTGCCAAGTAACGTAAGTGCCTAAATGTAGTAATCACTCCCCTTATAATACAACTCGATAGATATAACGGTAAATAATAAGTTGACGGTGCTTTTGTCGCCAAGGGATTTGGCCTAAAAAACAACAACTTGGCGAAACTCGCGTGTTTCCCCATTGCCAGATTCCTTTACGCCGATGCAGTAACCCTAGTTACTTTCGAAAAAATCAACCAGACTCGGGGTTTTGGTTTGCTTTGGGCAACACAAAACAAACTTTATTCTACACAATGGGCTAGTACTTGCAATCCAGTTTAGTTTTGTTTGAAAATTTTCGCACTAGAGCTACACGAGTGGGAATCCAGTTTAATATCGTTTGAAAAATCATCGCACTAAGGCTACAGGAATGATTATCCAGTACGCACGCGTTTGGGCTACGGGCAATTTAGTTTAGTTTAAATTATCGTCGCACTAGAGCTAAAAGAGTGAGTGGAAATCCAGTACGCACGCGTTCGGGGCTCCGGGCAATGTTTTTTTTTCTAAAAAAAACATCAGTATCCTACATGGGGCAGTACTGTATGGCCCATTGAAAGCCTAAACACTCGTTTGGGGCCCCGGGCAATTTTGTTTTCTCTAAAAGACATCAGTATCCTACATGGGGCAGTACTATAGGGCCCATTGAAAGCCTAAACACTCGTTTGGGGCCCCGGGCAATTTTTAATTTACAAAGTAAATCAAAAATAAATTTATTTAGTTTTGCAAAAAATTCCGAATTTAAATAAGCACCATCCATAATAATCGGATGTTCAAAAGCCAAACGAAACCTCACGAAATGACGATAGAACAAAAGTAATTTATAGAATACAAATAAATCTCACGCGCATATCATCCGCGCAACCTAAATTCCGCGCAAATATCACCAGCGCCAGCGATTGGACAATAATTAATTTAGAACAAAAAAATCCCACGCGCCTAACATCCGCTCAAGTATAACCAGCGCCACCTAGCCACAACAAAGATTCCACAACGTATTTCACCAGAAAATGCCGCATCACCAAAAAAAATTGTTTATCGCTCCCAACAAAAGCACCGTCAACTTAAAATTAACCGATATAACAACCCTACAAGCCCCTAATGCACCGAAATGCCATTATATCATAGCTGAACCAATACTTTCATCAGTATAATGTAGATATCACATCCATGGTACTGAGACGAGCGTGCTATTTCTGTATCTATAAGAAATTAGTGCTATATGTCTCGCATATTAACTTAAAGATAAGTACACTTATTTATTCGCTTTGAATAACTAAGAGTCAATTCTTTAACAATTTAATCTATTTTACTTACAAAGATAATACTCATTTAATGAATCTCGGAAAGTACGTATTTGTTTCTCATGGTATTTTCTGGGTCAAATCCTAGTATCTGGTCTGGCGACTTTTCGATTTTCTCAGCATCTCGAACATTGTATTCCGAAAAATGTCAAACTTTTGATATTTTTAGGTGACCCTAAAACGGAGCTTGATTAGCTTCAGTGTGCATGGAACTTTGGTTAAGGCCCTTAGTGTACATGAACATGACAACATAACATGGTTGCTAGAAATAGTTATTCGTGCTTTTTTCGAGATTTTGTTTTTTGTCAGGCCAGTTATTAAGATTTTACCTTTTTCTGTTTTTATATAATTTCATCAACATGGTATAAATTATATTTTTAGTTAACGTCAAGTAATGCTATGCTGTTAGATTTTTTCAAAAAGTTTTGTTACTTTTTCGTTACTTCTCAAACCCCTCTTAAGGATATTTTCGGCCCGATTCGGCTAAACGGCAAGACTGCTTAATTTAATTTTAGCTTCCACACCACACTACGTTTATAACGTAAAAAGTGGAAGGTATTGTAATCGTTTAGTCCGTCTGTCACCTACTTTCATAGTCCAAACTACAAATGCTATGGCCAAGTGTGATACGTCAAAAATTTAGCGCATTGAAATTAGATTACATAAAAAATTTCAGAAAAAAATTAGAAATCGAAGTACTTCAATTTAAAAAAAACTGCAAAGTTTAATGCTCATTTAAAAAGCATAAGAAGCCATTTTTATTAGAATTAAATCACTATTGCTATTCACAACAATCGCTCGAGAAACTAATTCTTTTAGACAATAAATTAAAATAAATTTATTTTTTCGCCATCGATCAGTTTGAAATGACGTCGAATATATTTCACTATGAGATTCTTTGTATGTTTATATGAAATGTTTGTATTCTATTTAAAAGCGAGGAATATTACATATTTATTCTTTGAAATATAAATTAATTTTTGCAAATGATAAGTAATAATTATTGAATTTCTGAAATAAAATTAATGAAACTAAGCCAAATTTAGTATGTAAATGTTTAATATAGAATTAATGCTGTGTTTGGCGCCTTTTTACCTGTTAACAACTGTTGTGTGGAAGCTGGTTAAGTGACAGATTCTGTTACAAACCTACTTGTTTTCTTTTTACTTGTAATTTCTAAAATTAACTGATTAGTCACTTTTCAAAAGTAACTTTCCAATCCCTGGTGTTGGTCCACTTGTGTGTCAGTAAGTTTATCTTTTTTTTGCACAGTGTGTGTGTAATCTGTAGTGGGTTACAACATCACCTGTTCCCCAATCTAATTTTTAACTCTGTTTGTGAGGCGAGCGTGCTTTTCCTTTATTTTAGTTTTTTAGTGCTAAATGTCTCAGAAATTAAATACAAGAATTGATGTTGAAGTTTCCGATTCTTTGACAATTTATAGGCGTTGAACAGTTGTTGGTGAATGTTTTACTGTTAACTCATTGTTTATTCTCAATTGTGTTCAGAAAAGCGACTTTTGAGGAGAGCCTGCTCTTTCCTTTATTGTAGGGTTTTGTCTAAATGTAGTGCTAAATGTCTCAAAAGTAAAATATAAGAGTTGTTGCCTAAGTTGCTAATTCTTTGACATTGTACTGCAATAGCTCTTGCTTTCATTCCTTAATTGTATTACTTTCGTTGTTCCTAACTGCCTTGGTTTATTTGTGAGGTGAGCGTGCTTGTTCCTTTATGTGGGGTTTTAGTGCTAAATGCCTCGAAAATTAAAACAAGAATTGGTGTTGAAGTTGCTGATTCTTTGACAAAAGTTAATAGTGATTCAGTTTTAATATGTACATGTGATTTGTACTTAAGTACTGTTTGATCTAAATATTTATTAGCTATTTAATTTCAGAGTTTTATCTACAGGCAGTATTTGAATAAGTTACTTAGAACCTTTTTTTTTTGTTAATTTGTGTTGCATATGATGATATTCAGATAGGGACAAATGATTAAAGTGATTAATATCTGTTTCTGATGCTTTTGAAATTCTTAAGTTTCTGTATTAGTTTTGAGACTTGCGTTGCTTAGTTTCTTACTTAGAAATTGAGTGTCTTAAAAGTCTCTGATATAAATTTTAGGGACAGGTTCTTTGTTTTCCTTCTTGGATAATAAAATTCCCTGTTCTTTAAACAATATAATTGTTGTGTTGGCTTGCATGACATAATTTATCATGTGTGCCTTTTATATTTTTAATATCTAAGTGATGATAATCCTTTATTGTAGGGTTTTGTCTAAATGTAGTGCTAAATGTCTCGAAACAAAATATAAGAATTGTTTTTTTACTGCAATAGCTCTTGCTTTCATTCCTCAATTGTATTGTGTTCGTTGTTTCTAATTGCCTTGGTTTATTTGTGAGGTGAGCGTGCTTGTTCCTTTATGTGGGGTTTTAGTGCTAAATGCCTCGAAAATTAAAACAAGAATTGGTGTTGAAGATGCTGATTCTCTGACAAAGTTTAAGTTATTCAGTTTTAATGTACATGTGACTTGTACTTTAGTACTGTTTGATCGCTATTTCATAGTTTTATCTACAGGCAGTATTTGAATAAGTTGCTTTGAACCGATTAATCCTTTTTTAAAATTTGTTCTAATTTGTGTTGCATATGATGATATTCAGATAGGGACAAATGATTAAAGTGATTAATATCTGTTTCTGATGCGTTTGAAATTCTTAAAAGTTTCTGTATTAGTTTTGAGACTTGCGTTGCTTGGTTTCTTACTTAGAAATTGAGTGTCTTAAAAGTCTCGGATATAAATTTTAGGGACAGGTTCTTTGTTTTCCTTCTTGGATAATAAAATTCCCTGTTCTTTAAACAATATAATTGTTGTGTTGGCTTGCATGACATAATTTATCATGTGTGCCTTTTATATTTTTAATATCTAAGTGATGATAATCCTTTATTGTAGGGTTTTGTCTAAATGTAGTGCTAAATGTCTCGAAACAAAATATAAGAATTGTTTTTTTTTTACTGCAATAGCTCTTGCTTTCATTCCTCAATTGTATTTGTTGTTTCTAATTGCCTTGGTTTATTTGTGAGGTGAGCGTGCTTGTTCCTTTATGTGGGGTTTTAGTGCTAAATGCCTCGAAAATTAAAACAAGAATTGGTGTTGAAGATGCTGATTCTCTGACAAAGTTTAAGTTATTCAGTTTTAATGTACATGTGACTTGTACTTTAGTACTGTTTGATCGCTATTTCATAGTTTTATCTACAGGTAGTATTTGAATAAGTTGCTTTGAACCGATTAAAATCCTTTTTTAAAATTTGTGCTAATTTGTGTTGCATATGATGATATTCAGATAGGGACAAATGATTAAAGTGATTAATATCTGTTTCTGATGCGTTTTAAAATCCTAAAAGTTGATAGTATTACTCTGTATTTTAGTTTTGAGACTTGCGTTGCTTGGTTTCTTTGAAATTGAGTGTTTAAAAGTCTAAATTTTAGGGACAGGTTCTTTGTTTTCCTTCTTGGATAATAAAATTCCCTGTTTTTTTAACAATATAATTGTTGTGTTGCCTTTGCATGACATAATTTATCATGTGTGCCTTTTATATTTTTAATATCTTTCTGTGATACTATTGAGATTGAGGTATTGATATCTAGCTAAATGAGGCAGTGTCGCGTGTTGCCTTTTTATGGGCACCAGGTGCTTTTTGTCTCGAAGACAAACTGAAAGAATGAATACACTTGTTTACCATACTTTGCTAAATTAAGTCACCCATACTTTCGACAGATTTTATTTAGTAGATTCTAAGTTTTTTTTGTTGGCACTTTTCATGCGATCAATGTATTCAAGTGATGATAATCAGATAGGGACAAATGAATAAAGTGATTCGTATCTGTTCTGAACTTTATTTTACAATTTTGGCCCTTTTGCATTTTCTATTGTCTGGATAATTTATAAGAGCCAATCTGGAAATTTAAAAAAAAAAATTCTGTACCAAAATGTTTATTGCACATGATGAAATTCAGATAGGGACAAATGATTAAAGTGATTCATATCTGTTTCTGATGCTTTTGAAATTCTTAAAAGTTGGTTGTATATTTCTGTAACAGATTTGAGACTAGCGTTACTTGGTTTCTTAGTAAATTACTTTCTTACTTGTTAAATTACGTCACCCATTCTTTAAACAAATTGTGTATCCTTTCAACTTAAATTCAAGTGATGATAATCAGATAGGGACAAATGAAAGAAATGATTATCTATCTGTTCTGAATTTTAATTAACATCTTTGGTCATTTTGTAATGTCTGGTTCATTTATATTGGTCATTCAAAAAATTCAAGAAACATTCACAATTATGACAACTTTTCTAGCGTTTGGGTTATTTTCTAGCTTTTGTTAGACAAATATTTTTCTGTTACCAATTTTAATGGTAATTTTTAATTGTGATGCAACGGATACCATTTTGGCCGGATACCGAATATCCGGCCTCACTTTGGTCCGGATATCCGGCCCTTTTAGGCTTCAGAAGTATAAAATGTCACATTGCGTAAACACTTTTACAGTCGTAGCAGGTTTGCCTGATTCTCCTCCAACCTTTCCAAGATGTTACGAAGCAGATTAGCTCAACAAAATCTTTGATTTCAGAAGTTTTACCTATGGTAGTTACACTAAAAAAGTATCTAACAGACGTTAAAGTTTTCGGCTTAGGAACTATGAAAGATTGCTTACAAAAGAACATTGACCAACGCTTTTGTTCTTTACATCTCAATGATCATTTTTCGGTAGCAACTATGTTGGATCCTAGATTTAGGGTACTTTTTACACCCAAGGAAAATATCGAAGTGATAAAATCTTCCGTCTTAAAACTGATGAATGAAGAGAGCAGTCTACAGGATTCGTCAGAAGATCGACAACAAGAATCAAATCCAGAATCTGAAGTTCTAAATGGTGATACTGATGGCAAGAAGAATCCAATATTTTTTTGGGACTGTTTCAAAGAAATAAGTACCACTTCGCAAGATGACCCGGAGAAGAATTGTGAAGGCGAAGAAACCATCCTTCAAGAGTTGAATGAATATCTTTCTAAACCTGCCGTTGACAGAAAAGTCTGTCCTTTCTCATGGTGGAAAATCAATGCCACTAACTTCCCAATCTTAGCAAAACTAGTAAACAAGTACCTTTCTTCACCAGCTAGCAGCATATACAGTGAGCGACTGTTTTCAGAAGCTGGACTCATCTACGAAAAAAAACGAAACCGTATTCTACCAAAGAACGCAGAACTATTACTTTTTTTACACCATAATTTACGTATCTTGAACTTGAAACAAATCTAATATGCTTTATTTGTTAACATACTGTGAAATATCAATCCAATAAAATGTATTAAAAATAACCTGTTGACTAAAGAAAAATAGTCAGTTAGTTTAACAATTACAACAATAAAAAATTTTATTGAGAAAAATTCAGTTTTAACAGGCCGAATAGTACTGCCGGATAGTTGTATTATCCGGCTACTGCCAACTATCCGCTCTAATGGCCGGATGCAGTATGTTGGCCGGATATCCGTTGCATCCCTAATTTTTAATGATAAATTTGAACAGTGTTGTTGCTATATGCTTTCCTATGGGGTCAGAGTTTGTCTACAGATAGGATTTAAATATTTTTAACCGTTTAAAGAAATTTTTTCATTACACATTTGTGTATTGCCTGTGATGATTTTCAGATAAGGGGCAAATGATTAATATGATTCATATATATTTCTAATGTGTTTTTAAATTGTTGAAAGTATATTTCTGTAACAGATTTGAGACTTGCGTTGCTTGGTTTCTTAGAAATTGAGTGTCTTAAAAGTCTCAAAAATTAATTATAGGGACAGATTTTTTTGTTTTCCTTTGTGGATAATAAAATTTCCTGTTCTTTTAACAATATATTTGTTGCAATGTCTTGCGCAACTGGTTTATCATTTAAGTGTTTGGGTTGCTTTAATGGTTTCTTATGGGATTAAGGTGCTTCTTGGTTTCAAATATCAACTGAAAGAATGGATATTTTTTGTATTTGTTGTAATGGTAAGCTATTAATTGTTAGGTTATCACTGCTGATTTAGATATTTTGGTTATCTAGGATTTGTAATTATTAATGTGTGTCCTATTCCTGTACTGTAGCTTTGTTTGTATAATCTGAATAAATATTACAGGCTTTAAATTTACTTAACTGTTATGGCAGGTTCATTTAGTTTTGATTTTTGTATTTTACAGATCACTCATGCTCGTCCCAGAGAATTGTCTGCATTGTCCAAAAGACAAAAGACCGTCACTCGTAGCTATGGAGGGTCAAGGTGCGGAAAGTGTGTAAGAAGCAGGTAAGCATATGCTTTTTTTCCTGTAAAAAGTTAGTTTGTAACATTAATTTTAGTACAAATAAATGCAAATGATGATATTCAGATAGGGACAACAAATGATTAAAAAAAAAGTATGTTTAATGTGATTCATTCTGTCTCTGATGCATTTATGGCGCATACACTTTACACGTATTTAAAACAAGAAGTTCATAAAGAACTAAAATAGCCTACTTTCATGTTACTTAAATACTTACTGAAGTTATAATCGGGGAAAAAAACTAAATTCCTAAAGTAAATATCATCAACAGCCGTTTCTACACTAGATTTATACACATTAGAAAAAAATCGAAACACAGCACCCAGCTATAATTTAAACTTCTAAAAGCCAAAATCAACTATTTTCCTTAATATTCTTTTTTTCTAAAATAAGAAATGTAAATTAAAACTACGCATAATTTCATGCAAAAGTGTGCCTTGCCGCTTTCTTGGTAGATAATTAATGAATGATCAAAGAATCAAATTGTGCTACATTTTATGACGTCATTCCAAACTGATTCATGAAAATATTATTTTGCTTCAAATATGTTTAAATAAATAAAGTTTCTCATGCCATTGTTGATTTGGCAACAGTGATTTAAATGACTCAAAATTGAATTTCAATGCTAATTCAATGGGAAATTCGCCGAAAGATAGATTTATGTCCGGACGTACAGACAGACGGACAAAAAGTATGAAAGTTGGGTATCTGAGGTCATAGCTTTCTAACAAAAAAAAAAGAATTTTTAAGATCCGAGGGATAGAACCGATTTTGGAATGGGGGTACGGACAGACGGACATCGACCGCATGTTAATACCTACTTTTACATTTTTTTCATTCTTTCGATTTAAAAAAGAAAAGTAGGCTAAAAATATGTATCTAATGGTTTCTAATACAGATAAGAGGTGTCTTAATAGATACCAATATTAATTCGAAGAATGGAGTAGATAATGTTTGTATTAACTACTAAATTAGTCACATTTATTTTTATATTATGCATAGTACTTTATTTTATTATTTACTGCAATTCCTGTCCACACAATTGCAACCCACAAACTATAAGCTAGTGACCAGCTAGTTCATGTGCCCAGTTTTAGTCTGTTCATTAAGAAATTGTATGTTCAAGACAGTGTCGCTTGATGTTTTTCATAAGCATTAGGTGCTTATTCGTCTCATGGACAAAGCGAAGGAATGAATACGCTTTTTTACTTTACTTTGCTAAAATAAGTCGCCCATACTTTTAACAAGCCATTCATTTTAACTTGAGTATTTTAAAACATGTATCTAATTAATAGTATTTATACATAGTATATTATCCGTAGTTGTTCAAAAGTAATCCTTATCCTTCGAGTTGAGATAGTGTCGCCTGATGTTTTTTATAGACATGAGGTGCTTATTTTGTCTCATAGAAAAACTGGAAGAGTGAATACACTTTTTTACCATACTTTGCTAAATAAAGTCACCCATTCTTTCAACAATTTTTTTTAAATACTTCTCTTCATTCATTGGCTTTGGTATCTGCTTTAAAATAAATGGTGTTTTGTAACCATGATTTACCATTTTGTAACATCAATCACTAGTTCTGTTATTGTACTAGTTACTAACTACAAGTACACTAACTAAATAAATAAGATTTGATACCTTAAAATATTTTCTAAACTTAGACTATAAGTGTCGGATCTGCATTTTCCAGCCTTATTGGGATTTATGCAACTTAATTTTCTGAACTAAATTATGTGTTTATTAGATTTCCTTATATTGATAATGGATAGGGTAAAGACAAGATTCATGTCTGTATCTGATGAAATCTATATCTAGCCGTGACAATCTTTCAAACTAGGATTAAAGTTGTTATTAGTTCTTACGATTAGAACACAAGCTTGGCTTCCCCTGCCCTACTAGGGTTTAGAGAGTAGTTGCCATAAACCTTGAGGCAGAGCCTTGAACGAGTGGTTTAGTACAGTGACACTGGCATCATTTCCTGGGAAACCACACAAGTGCCAGGCTTGTGCTCGAATCGTAAGGACTATAGCTAAATTTAAATTGTTAAAAAGGGTGGTTCTAAATAAAATTATGCACCTTGGTTAATGAGAAGGTGGGTTTGATGGGTTTTTACTTATAACATATGCTGGCTTTTTGGTTATGTGGGGGCATTGTTTCTGTTCTGACCAACTGTTGAGACTTGTGTTACCTGTTTGCTTTTATAGTAATCATATGTTACTTGTCTCAAATATCAACTAAAAGGAAGGCGTAGCTTTCTTATCATATTAGGCAAGTCTATTTTCCTTTTGATAATGCAGTTGGAGTTTACTTTGTCTTGTGTGGCTCATTCACTGTTGGTATTAGTTGACCTGTATTTTTGCTGTATTACTAATTCTACATTTTCTATTTTAGAATTATCCGTGCATTCCTCATTGAAGAACAGAAGATTGTAGCTAAAGTGCTGAAGGCCCAACAGATCACATCCAAACCTGCTAAATAATTTAGAATAAAGACAATAATTAAAAACAATTTTTGTTTGTTTTATTTCAACATTCATTTCACAACTTTAACTAGGCTTTTTTTCGCAGGAGATAAAAGTTTCTTAAGTGTGTGTATTTTGTGTGTCATAGTACTTAATAATGCACTGTCAACTTAATCTTCGATGAAAATTAGCGTATTGATGACTTTTTTGACTTGTGCGTTGATAATAACAATTTGCGGGGTGAGTCCAATATTGAAGAAGATATACAATTTACTTATTCGAAAATGTTCAGTGATCTGAGTACTTTAAACTGGAATCTTTTTATGACATTAAAATATATATTTTCTGCACATAAATTACGACTTTACCTTTACATGAGTTTCTTGTAAAATGTCAACCGTACAAATGTCAAAATATTTTAATTTGCAAATTTTTTTTGGTTTAAATGGGGGAGGGGAGAGAGAAGTACTATGTATGAAAGTTAGCTAAATATAGTGTTTTTTTTTGCTGCGGCCATGCAAGACAATTTAGTGAGCCTTCCACTTAGATGGATAGAATCGCTAATTTCTTTTAAAAGCGACGACTATGGTGCTAAGCGACGGAAATGGCAAGTTTTTCTAATTTAATACAATGCATGGGCATACTAAACGACTTAACAACAGTGTCAAAATAATGAAAAGGTCTGGATTAAATAATGTTAAAACCGGAGATTATCACCAAAGGGGGTTGGAGAAGTGAGGCGCTTGCTTTGCATGTGAAAGGTCTCGGGTTCGGTTTTAAGATAACTGCCGACCTTTGAATGACTTGTGTAACCAGTAAGTCTCACCGGGGGTGCCTACAAGGGGGGGGGTGAATTTTTTTATAAAAATTAATAAACAGCCAAACTTGATAATAAAAAAAACTCAGCTAACTCTGATTCTTACTCGTTATCTTCAGAACTTGTACTCTAGCGAATATTTATTTGGTTTAAAATAAAACACAAAGTGGCTCCAATTTTTTTTTATATTTTTGCCTTCAAAGAATAGGGATGGGCAACCATAATTCAAAGCAACACCAGGGAAAAAAGGAGTTATAAATTATGTTCGTTGGCGTCTACCGGACGATACGATTTCTGACAATTATTTCCAATAAACAATCCGATCACTGTAACAAAGTGTAAACACTCATAAATCGCACGCAGTTTATAAAACATTTCGGTGAATTGATGACGTTCGCATTATAGTTTGCCAATGGAATCAAAGAGATATTCCCGCCATATTTTGCAGCTGGCTCATAAATCTTTCGAACTTAACTTTGTATAACATTTTTACGCATTAATGACCTTCGGATAATATTTTTGACTTTTTCCCGCCAAATTAGACTCGAAGCCAAAATAACTGAATGATTGCTTGAGAATCAGTAGGAAAATGGAAAATACTTGTCGTCTTGTCTCAAATGTGACGGGTCTGGGTAATTGAAGATAATTAAATAGTGCAATTCCGAGTTTCACGGTAAGAATTTTGTTATATTTAACTTTAAATTTTAGGTTTTTTTTAAGTGAAGCAATCTCTGTAAACCTTATAAAATAATTCTGATGTGTTTGATAATGTCAAATGTGTTGCATTAAATAAAAAGCTATACCAAGATAAACTTTTTTTTATGCATTAAGAATTGAGGGAATGAATTGGAAGCCGTTTTTGAATGGATCACGTGTCCGGCTATTTTTATTGTTTTAAAAAATAATATAATTACATAAATTTTGAGCGGAATTTTTTACCAATTATTTAGATTCCGATAGCTTTGGCTGTAAAGAAAACCTTTTTAAAGGAAAATTCAAAATAGCTTGTAATTCCGTATTATAAAAGATATTCCAAAAGGTGCTTCCCTTTTTCGATTAGGGGCAACTCTGCTTTGACCTATCAGTAGAAAATATTTAAGAAGAAAGTCAGTACTGGAGTTTTAATTCTTGGGATAAAGTTAAGTTACCCCATTCGATGGTACTTGAAATATCATTTTACTATAAGGTTTTCTATATACACCGTAAAGATGTAGTTAGAGGATACTTTGGTTAGGTACTCCCATTTGCCCATATAAATAAAAAATCTTCACCGGTTTTTATTTAGGGGGGGGGGGGGGTAATAATTTTCTAGGGGGGGGGGTGCGTCGGTTAGCTCTGGGGGGGGGGGGGATCGGCACCTCTGAGTCTCACCACTGTCTACGATGTCGCCCTTAACAAATTTCGTTCCGTGCCACTCGACTCATATGTCAGTTAGCTTTAGTGCGACGACAACCCAACCCATGTCACCGGATTCAAAGATTTGAACGCTATCATTTTGCTGGAGACAATTTAAGCCCATTTCACACGGTGAACCTTCTACACGGAACTGCTCTGATAGGGTTGTTCGACTGCCCAGATTCTGACGTCACACGTTCCTGGAGGGGTTGTTGTGAACGATACTTATCGCTAATCTTGGCACATTTTTTAAATTTTTTTATTTGTTTACATAATAATTACGAACAGTTTAACCAGATAATATAATTAATACGAACATTTATAACCAGTACTATCTTGAAGCATGTTTTTCTTTTTAAGTATTCTTTGTCTTATCCTATACTGTAGAAGCAGGTAACTTTGGCCATGTGCCAAAGGGTTATAGTAATCATAAATAATGATTTACTTTTTACTTCCTGAATCTGACTATATTTCTGAATATCTTTCCAGTTAAAAATTATATAAAAAAATATTATTCTACTTTTGGCAATACTATATATACATTCTTAGGAGCATTTAATGACAAAAATCTACTTCCAACTTTTGTCTGGAACATCTAAAAAAGTATTGAAAAAAAAAAACACTATACTATACTTTTATTCATGGGGATAAATATGCTATATTTAATTATTGGTCATCGGGAAATCCTCATGCTGCGTGCTTATTTTAAAAACTAATACCATTTTTTAAATTTATAAAATTTAACACAAACATGCTTAAAAATTATTCCTAATTCAATACTTAAAATGCATGGCCATTTCAAAGTGTTTAAATAGTTTTTGCAGTTTAATTCTTTTCTTCTTTCAGACCAAAGTTACCCACAATGATAGTAATTATAATTTTTGGTTGTTGATTACAACCTCAAATGAACCTACTTGACATTTTCATTGACTTTACAAGAAAGGGTTATAGTAATTATAAATTATGATTTACTTTTTATCTCTTGTGAATCTGACTATATTTCTGAATATCTTTCCAATTAAAAATACTCAAGTTAATTTTATTTCTCCCACAATTAACAAAAATGAAATGAAATAGTTTGCTGTTTTAATGCTCAAAATATTTTATTTACTAAAATGTTCCAAATTTGGACAATTCTTTGTCTTCCTCTTCATATCTTGACATTATGTCTTCCAAATCCGCCCTGAATTTTCTTTTTAGAAAAGGGTTTTTCAATTCTGAAAACCTGTTACAATAGTAACGGAAGAAAAGTTCATCTGTTGTCTCCTGAGGGGACATTTATTATCGACTCCAAAGCTTGGCCATAATACTGTTGGGCGTTTCTGCCTTCTTCTTTGATCTGGGCTCAAAAGTTTGGGCAGAACTAGGAATGGGTTCTTTTTGTAATTCCTGCTCCTCATCCTCAATTGACAAATCCATAGCAGATTCATGAACCTAAAAAATAAAATTATGAATCACCATAAAATACTTTCATTAGACGAAGTAGGGGCAAAAAAAGTGGGGTATATGCTCAGAACTTGACTGCAAGTGAAAACTGCCCTTCCTCCCTCCAAAAAAAAAAAAAAAAAGATGTCTTCCAATTTTCGTCAGAATTTTTTATAGACCTTATGAATCTCCATTATTTAACTTCAAAATAACATTTTAATAATAATAAAAATGAAGTAAAAGTTTTATCTCGGAAAGTCGAAAGAAAGCAAGACAGAAAAAGTGTCGAAACACATAACCCTCCGTTTACCTGCATTTTTAGCATTGCACAGGTTAAAGGTGAGCAGCAAAGCAAATAGTTTAATTCTGAGAATAATTGAGTCAATAAATACTAAATTAAAAAGCTTGAAAGCAGTATGTACATACTATCTATTCAGAATTGAACTTGCTATACAGATGACTGAATTCTTATAAAATAATGAAAGGGCATACCCGACAATAGACAAGGTGCCAGCAACCATTGGGAAAATTGCCCCCCCCCCCCGAAAAAGTCACATAAAAATCCTGAAAATAGGAGGGAGGGGGTACGTGGAGATCACTCCACCCCCACGACTCTGGGTCTGCCTTTGAAATAATGTGTATAGTATTTGAATACTTGTGTTTTGAATGATTTGTCGAATAACTGGGATTTTGGTGTAATATATTAAACAATAACATCAACAACTGGAAACATAAATAAGTTTTTAGGTTGTGCATCCTATTTTGCATAAATGATTTAGAAATAATCCCTTACTTGTGAAGTTGAACAACTCCTAGTTTGCTCCGAGATGGCTGCACTCCTTTTAAAATTGGACACTGTTTCCAATTGGACATCAACATCATCCAAAAATCTTAAATGTGAAAAATGTTCCCATCGTGGAACAAAATCAGATCCACTCCACTGCTCCCCAGAAGGCAACGATTTTACTTTCCTGACCTCCTTCAGGTAATATTTTCGCAGATTTCAGAACTTCCTTATTACTTCACCTGAAATTTAATTGTAAAAATAAATATGATAAAAAAATTCTTAGGTACAAATACTTTTTAAAAAATGCAACTGACTTTTTTTAAAAAATATGTCTGGTTCTGGATGGATGTTTGGGTTTTATGGCGCAAGGACATCAAAGGCCATACTGCGCAAACACTTGGTTTTTGTATTTAATAGGTTGAAAATTTAGACATGACATTTAAAAACAAACATCTAAATCAAAGAATAAAATTCACTATCCAAAAAGGAAAATAAAGCATGATATGGGGGATGAGATAAAATGTGATGGGTTTAAAATGTTAAAATGCTTAAGCCATATGATTGGTTCTAAAGAATTTTATCAATGTACGTTATTTTAAATGCTATATAAAAAATTATTATCTTACAATCCATCAATTTCTATTTAAACACAGAGTAATGTTTTAAAAAATAACTACATTATTTCACAGTAGGCTTTTAACTGGATTAAAAAAACGTATATAATAATAAAATAAATTTAAGTATTTGTCAACAAATTATTGATATTTGGCTTTGAAGAGCAAAATTAACTTACCACACGTTAATTTATCTTTGTACTGAGGGTACTGCAGGGTTAAGTTTTCGGTAATTTTCTGATATGTCGATATTTTTTACGTTCGTTTGGTATAATACAGAGGATCTTTAGGATCGAAAAGAAATTTATATTTTCTGACTTCTTCGATCAAATCCATTTCCAAGGCAACAGGCCATGTGAATGTTGGGACTTTCACTTTACTCATTTTGTAAGCTGAATTTCAAATATTTAAAGTGAGAAGAGCGTGTTAATATCTCGATTGAGCAGGAGTACAAAAATAAACATTGGCGAGCATAAAGTAGATTTTTTTCTATTTGGCAAACTCGATTTCGCCAACAAGACATCAGAGCTATACTTGATGCTGATTGGCTACCTATATCTCGTCGCAGAACTTTTTCGTGCATGCACGAAAAAATACCGTGAAAAAATTCTTCATAGCGGTTCTCCATGTTATTCCTATGGAAGAACCCTGCAGAAGGTGCACCGTGTGAAATGGGCTTTAGTCTGTCTGTCTGGGAGCAGTTTATTCAGAATATATATTATAGATCGTGATTCGTTAGCAAGCAGGAATGAAAGCTAATTACAATAACGCTTATTTTTTATGTTAACATTACATTCGTGGTTTTTCTACCACTTAATATGAATAAATTAGTTTATAAGAATTCAAGGGAACTAAAAGGAAAAATAGGGCGAAACGGTTTTTCAAAAACAAACTAAAACTATCATTCATTCAACCATCTTAGCGTTAAATGAAAGAAGTGAAATACGAAATATCATTGGTTGCTTCTTTGCAGGGAGGAGAGAGGGGTACGGAGAGGCCCCGTAATATTAACGAATTGAAGTATTGCCGTCAGAAATTTCCGAGTTCTGCGCATAACAAAACCCAGTGCATTGTGGGATACATCTCTTATAGAAAAACTGTCTGCTCTCTGTGCAGGTGTTCAGTCTGGTGTACTAGTTAGATGGAGAAAAAGTAAGATGAAGTTTCATTTTCAATGTTTTATACTTTTATAAACAAATATTTTGCATAAATATGTTGATTAAAGATAGACATGTCCTTCCTATTATAATATGCATGACCTATTATGATTGCAGTTTCTTACATTCAATTGTGCATTGTGGTTCAATTGTGCATTGTGTGTGATTTCAATAACGTTTGGTTTTAGGTTGTATATTTTTGGTTTATAGGTAAAATATATTTCCAAAATGTCCTGTGTAGCCTTGGATGTTACAATAAATCTTCGAAGAATATTGCTGGTATTACGTTTCACAGGTAAATACACTTTTATTAAAATTAAACTTAGCTTTTGCATCACGTCCAAGCATTTATAAGTCTGTCATAGTAAATCCTTCTGTTTTGTGATTGTTGATTAAAGGAAGTCTATTATAATATGTTTGTAAAACTGATACTTATTTTTTAAAAATTAAGCTACGTCTTTTTGTAGCTATGTAGTTGCAGTATTGGCATGATTGTAGTTTTATACATTCAAGTGTGCATTGTGGTTTGATTTTTGGGTAATTCCATGTTAAATCAAATCATAAAATAATATTTTGGGCCTTGACCTCTTGAATTTCAATAACGTTTGGTTTTAGGTTGTATATTTTGGGTTTCGGTATATTATTTTGTATATATTTCTTATATATTTATATATTACTTTGGTTTTAGTTTATAGGTATTTAATCTATTTCCAAAATGTCCTGTGTAGCCTTTGGATGTTACAATAAATCTTCGAAGAAAATTGCTGGTATTTCATACTACAGGTAAAAACATCTTTTATTAAAATTAAACTTAGCTTTTGCATCACGTGCAAGCATTTATAAGTCTGTCATAATAAATCTTTCTGTTTTGTGATTGTTGATTAAAGGAAGTCTATTATAATATGTTTGTAAAACTGATACTTATTTTTTAAAAATTAAGCTACGTCTTTTTGTAGCTATGTAGTTGCAGAATTAGCATGATTGTAGTTTTATACATTCAAGTGTGCATTGTGGTTTAATTTTTGGGTAATTCCATGTTAAATCAAATCATAAAAAAATTTGGGGCCTTGACCTCTTGGATTTCAATAACATTTGGTTTTAGGTTGTATATTTTGGGTTTTAGTATATTATTTTGTATATATTTCTTATATACATATATTGTTTTGGTTTATAGGTAAAATCTATTTTCAAAATGTCCTGTGTAGCCTTTGGATGTTACAATAAATCTTCGAAGAAAATTGCTGGTATTTCATACTACAGGTAAAAACGTCTTTTAGTAAAATTAAACTTAGCTTTTGCTACATGTGCAAGCATTTAGAAGTCTGTCATAATAAATACTTCTGTTTTGTGATTGTTGATTAAAGGAAGACATGCCCTATATAACATATTTCTAAAACTGATACTAATTTTTGGCATGTATAATATAATAAGTTTTTCATTGCATTTTGAGAGACAAGCAAAAAAAAAACCGCACAATCACGGTTTTTAGGTAAGGGTCACCAAAGATTACAGAATAATTGGTGCGGCTACACGCAAAACATTGACCATCAATACAGAAATATAGCTGGCAACACTTTCAAGAAATTTGCAATATTGATGGCAACTTGGATATTTTGATGAAACATTGTTCGGCAATCATTGCAGGAAAGAGTTGACCATGTGTAATTGGGCCTATATGACCACATTGCAATATTATTTAATTATATAGTTTTCTAAATCCATATTTTGCTACTAGATCGTACCGGAACTTGATTATGGATTTATTGCATGGTTTAGTTTATTTAATTCATTTAAGTTAGGCATTTTTCATTTTGAGTTACGTATTTTAATTACATTTTAATCGCTAAATGTAAAAAAAGGTACTACTTTCACTAAAATGTTAAAATAAGAAGCATAGTAGAAGATTCGCCAATGGACTTGGCCCCTGTTTACATATAGCAATTCATTTGTTGTTAAAAATTATGAACAGCTAAATAGAGTTTTTTTTTCTGTTTTCTAAAAGTTTTCTTGTTACCAAATTTTAGGTTTCCAAAAGAGGAAATTTTAAGAAAAGAATGGGTAAAAGCTGTCAAAAGGGACAATTGGAATCCTTCAAAACACAGTGTACTTTGTTCAGAGCATTTTGAAGAATCGGATTTTGATAAATGTTCTACATTACGTGTTTATTTAATATAAACAGAAGTCTGCAAATGTTAATTTCTGTTTCATTAAAAACACTTTTTCAATGTGACTCAGTTCCTATTTTACTTTTTTATTTTTTTGTTTATGTATAATCCAAGAAGGTAGAGCAAGTGATTTTAGATGGATTTTTTAATAACTAAATGGTTATTTTATAACACATATTTAAGTTCATTTGAAAGTTAGAGCTTATTCGTTTTCTAAATTAATTTTTAAAAACTATTGTGAAATTTAGGTGTTGCATGTTCGAATATACAGTCCTTGAAAATCTAGAAATATATCCTTGAATGCTTCATTTCGTTAATATTATAAGGCATACTTTGCAATTAAGACAAAACATTTTATTTTACAGTTGTGTTTGAGCAAAACCCACACATCAATGAATATATATGTAATAAATGGATTGTAATTAATTTTAATGGATAATTATTATATTTTAATTAATTTAAATGGATAATTAATTAGCTCCCATTAATTAAAATGGTTGAAAATAGGTCTTGGCTCCTCCAAAACCAATTTATGGATCCGCCAATTATTAAACCAAGACGATCTTTCACACTCCATGCTTTCACCTCATTCGTCTGCATTACCGATCTTGAAAACCGAAACTCATTATGCATCCCAAGATGCAATGCGGCGTTGGCTTCTTTTGTGCGCTACTGCGCAGGTACTGGGGCCTCTCCATACCCCTCTCTCCTCCCTGCTTCTTTGCAGTTTGCATTGCATACGCTCTACCTCCTATTTCGTCTCTGAACCGATTTTATTAAGAAATTTATTGCGTAGATTATTTTAAAATCTCTGAAGACTATTTAGAAAGTGTAAGTAATATGTTCTTTTACGATATGCAAGAGTTTTCGTTAAGGAAATCAATTATTTGTGTGAAATTTAAGATGTCATATATATGTGTCAATTGGTTTCACTTTGTTTATTTTCTAAACTTACAACTTAAGAGTGCAACAATAACATATGCTTTTCTCATGACTAAGTTCTATGATAATTATTGCGTAAAATTTTAAATGAACATCGAATTAACCATTTGGATTATTTTTCATTTGTTTGTAAAAGTACACATTGCTATTCATTCCGATTGTTGACATTATTGTTATCGTTATTATGTTTATAAACACTTATATCTCTGCAACAGTGTCTAGTTTTTCACGGAATAAACATTGCATAGACAATGAATATATTTAATAAACGTTTTTTTTATATAAAAACATTGAAGGGGAATTCCCTTTTAAGAAACAGAACAAAACTTGTCTGTAAAAAGATTTGCACCGGCATGTGCATTTCAAATTAAGTTTAGTTTAAGATAACACATCTATCTTAAGTACCTACATTTTAACCTTAAAAACATTGCATCTTTTTTTTAAAAAACTTACCTTAATAGGAATGTTTTAGCTGATGTAACGCTCTTGTTTTCATTTTTCTTCATACTTCGATTTCATTGTTTTTTTTTCGATTTTATTCTCAAAATTACTTTTCGTCGTTGTATACTTTTCGTCGGCCTCCGAGTTTTTTACAACATGCACCTTGTTTTAATCTATTATCAGAATTCAAAAAATCGATGAAACACTTTTCTTTCTATACAAGCTTTCTTTAATAAATGATTTGAACAAGCACTGCAAGAAGTTGTCATTTAAAAAAATTTACTATAATATACTTAGAAAACTCGCTTTCAAATACTAAACTTAAGTAATTCGAGAAAAATGAAAACGAATGCGGAGCTGTTGCCATCGACAACCCCATTGTAAAACTTTTTGACTGCCTTGAAAATATATTAGATTATTTCAAGTTAGAAGTATTTTGTTATTAATAATTCAACTATTCTTAATTTGAGATGCATAGAATCATTCTATACAAGACAATTTGTAATTTTCTCTAATAACCCAAGTGTAGGTCTAAAGAGGCTAATTCAATCAAACCAAGACTAATTTTCTCCTATGGACTGATAATATCAGCGAATCAAAGTTTGTTTCACTTCATTATTATGAAAGCAAAAGGTTAAAAATTATGTAGAAATAGTAAGGTATAATACAATTGAGGCCTATTATACAATTTAGAGTGTCATTTAAGTTGAGTGACAAGATATTCAAAATCAAAAATTAGTACACTCCCACACCATCAAAACATTTTCAAGTTATATCCCTACCATCACCAAATTTCAAACAATGACATAATTAATATAATAGACTACTAAAAACAACTAATAACTTAATAGATATTTAATAAACAGTTAGCATTATTCGGAGCAACCAAATATAAAAATTAAAACTAATAATTTGATAATTGTACTGTCATTTCAACATTTTTAACAGAATATTTACAAAAAGTTGTAAAATCTAGATTTTAATTTTATTTGCCTCGTTTTTCGGGACTAAGAGAAAAGCGGGAGAATTTGCCAGGACTTTGGGTCTGCAAGACAGTGAGATAAAAAACAGTCCGACTATACTGTCAAAAACAGGACGTCTGGTCACATTACATTTAAGATAACCTCAAATGTTACAGGGTTGGCATGGTTTAAAACAAATGTTGTTGTTGTTTTTTTTAAACCAAAGTGGGTTTTTTTCCCAGAATTTTTTAGCAGAAGCATTAGAATATGCAAAACACAGGTTGTGTAATAACTCTTTGGTGTTACTCTTGTTA
This sequence comes from Oedothorax gibbosus, assembly GCA_019343175.1. Lineage (NCBI taxonomy): Eukaryota > Metazoa > Arthropoda > Arachnida > Araneae > Linyphiidae > Oedothorax > Oedothorax gibbosus. The sequence goes on from CM033280.1 coordinate 20,624,775, forward strand.
TGAAATATTGTGCCAGAGCTTGTAGTGACTTTCAGAAATATCTTTTTGAGAGTGATTTTGTAAAAGAGGTATCTGCAATAGAATGGTGTAGAGGCCAAGCAACTAGACATAAAAAAGTTTAACAGTAACGTTTTTAGTGAAGTTGAACTCATTCTGACTGCTAAAGCACAGGGGTCGTAGTTGTCCTGATTTTCCTGAAAAAAAAAATTGTGTCCTGAATTGTCCTTAATTTTCACACATCGTCCTGAAATTCCTGAAATTTTTAAAAAAGTACTAACAAACATAATTTCAAACCTTCCAACTACTACGAATTGTTCTTAGTTTCTACGGACGAGGGTATCAAACTACGGAGTTACGGAAACGCAGTCAAAACTACGGATAAGCTTCCATATTTCCAGCAAAATTTATTTTTGAGATTTGTTTTGCCTTGATATTGGTGACTTTTTAGCATTTAATGAAAAATATCGGTTCTTCGGCCTTGAAAAACAATTCCGATGGTTTTAATAGGATTTTTTTTAAAAATCCGAACAATGGTTTCTGGAAATAAAAGGCTCAAATTCTTATCAAAGTTTTTTTTATTCGTGCGGGAACTAAACTTAACCTACCCACGATGACTTGTAACATTTGCTATAGCCGCGTAATCGCAGTAGGTTAGTGTTCCTAGTTCTAGGTATGATCAGATCAGATTTGTCAACCAGCCTCAGCGCCTAGTAATATTTGCTAGTTATCGCCAGTAGTGTCTTTGGATTTATTTTTCAAAGGTTCTTTTCTGAAAAAAATCGATCATCCAAACCACAACTCCTCGTAATATTTACTATTTGATAGCGTAATCGTCGTAGGATCAGGTACCGTTTCTTTCTTTGATTTAGTTCAGGGCAGATCAGTCAACTAAATTTTAGGCACTTTCAAAAATTACGATGGCCTGTGATTGATGTCAAGGCCCGCTACTTAGGATTTTTTTGTTGTTGCTGAGTGAATTCTATTGTGTTTATAATTGAAACTAAAGACAAGTTCTTTAACGTCTGCCATACAAAAAAATGGAGGTTGATGTTTAACGTAAAATAGCACTAAAGTGCTCGTTAGCCAAGAATTAACAACAAAACAATTTTAATAAAAAAAAAAGTTTTTAAATTCGGTATGTTCGCGGGGAAATCGATTTTTTTTTGTTTGATTTCCCAAGAAATTACCGACTTTGGCATTTTATTGTTCTTTCCTCATCGTCAATCGGCCGATAGAAAAGAGAAATAACCTGCCCCTGTGAACCCTCCCTCCCCCATGTAATTTTTTAGCAAAACAAAATTGGTTTGATATGTTTACAGGGCCGCCGCTGGAGACTATTTAGCCTACTAAAGCGATTATTTTGAAGGGAAGGCGATTTTTTTTTGGAAAATTTGAGTGTTAAAATCTACTATTTCTGTGTGAACATCTACTTTTTTGAACCATCGGCGGCTATTTTAGTATTTTTTTTGTTTTTATTCCACCTGTGTCAAAAAAACAGGAGTAAAACAAAAACATTACCTCTCGGTCGGTATTTTCAAAATCGGATATCAAAATTTTCTCAACGCGATTGCCAATGCAAGTGAAACCTATTCTTGGTTACATAATATAATGATATTATTAAAATTATACTTCTAAACATAGCACTTAAAATAGTGGTTGGCTTTTACACTGAGACCCTAAATTTTACACGACATTAACGCAGCCGAAAAAAAATTCTTCTATTCTCGGTATATATCAATGAAAACTACACTCAAATTTCAATAAAAAGCAAGTTTAAATATTTAATTTTAATAATAAAGGTAAAAAATTTAATTAAAATTTGAAGATTAATTAAGATTAGGATACACTAAGCTTTCTTCAAATATCGGCCAACGGCCAGTGTAATCCTCCAGGTCATCTTCTCCTGACCAAAAGTCTAATAAATGCTCTTGATCTACTTATTTTGCTGCCTAGTAGGTAGTGCCTCCGTGCGTCATGAGCCTGTGATAACAAGACCTAGCTGGAATGTTATAAAATTTTTTAGTTTATCTCTTAGAAACTTTTTTTAAGCATTTTTATTACTTTGGCCTATACTGGGATTGATTTCTAATTTTTGACAGGTTTTAGCTTCACACACAAAAAATGGAGAGTCAGCTTAGATACGATTTCAGTATTCAGATATTATGCTGGTAGTAATTTGTAGTTTTTTAATTTTCCTGAATTTTTTTTTAATAGTACTTGAGTAAGGCTTGATTTTTCCCCCTAACAAGTGTATGAACCATGTATAGCAGTGTCAGTAAAATCGTTGCTTGAAATTCTACTGTATTTTATTGCATAAATAATGTCCTGAAAATGTCCTGATTTTTTCTTAAATGTTTGTCCTGAAATTTTGCATTGTCCCACTACGACCCCTGAAAGCAACAACAGCCAATGTTGAGCACATTTTTTCCTCTTTTGGTCTAGTGCAGTCTAAATTGCATAATAAGCCTGGGATCGAAAAAGCTGCAACCTAGGTTTTTTTTTTTTTTAATGTTGAATTGTAGTGATCCTTGATCATAATAAATTGTATCTAAAATGTTTGGAATTATTACTTCATTATTACTTTAGTTATTTAAATTAAGGTAATAATACTATGAATGGTTTAGTTGGCATTCATTAAAAACTTTAACAGCTGTTATGTATGACTATGGGGAAATTGAAATAATTGGAGTATATTTTGCCCAAAAATTAGTTTTATATTAATAAAATATCAAATTAAAAAATATATATGGGGATCTTATTAGTAAAGTAAACCATAAAATAAAGTTTGAAATTTATATAAACATCATTAGAGTCCTGCAAATACACAAACTAGTTAAATACCAGAAAAGTTTTTAAAAACCTGGTTTAAACAAAAAAAAATGTTTTTTTTTTTAAATACCTGTTTTTTTTCCAACCCTGAAATGTTATGTTTTTTATAGGACTTAAAGAAGTCAAATAATTATTCGTGTGAATAAGACCAAACCTATAAAGAAACATGAATGAATTCGGGGACTCAGAATATGCCACACTTGGATCGGAATTCGGAGGTTCATTCTCCGAAAAGAGTATTCGAATGGGTGAGTAAAATTTTCAAATTATTTCATACTTAAAAAATAGAATTTCGTCTTTTCTTGGATTTCACTCAATTTCTTAAAAAAACTTTTGATATAAATGTTTTTTTATGTCTAACTCTTAGTAAAGATTACTAACTTAAATATCTTAACCACTGTCAGGAATTAGACAAAATAATTTAAGTGCATTTTGTGCTACTAACTTAAAAAACTAGGAGCAAATGTGCTGGGAGCATTTTTGAGAAAAATATTTATGGGAAAAAAAGCACGCATAGAATCTCTGGAGTTTTGCGATTTCAGGAGAGCTGGTGTTCCAAAATTTTGGGAATCACAATTTACGATTGTCAGTGTATCACAATTTTTGTATTGTCGTAATTTTTCTATTTAGGGATCACAGAAGATAATTTTGACAGGTTTAAGATTTTACATTTTAAGATGATTATTTTTGGCTAGATTTTTGATAGCTACCTTAAAAAGTTGATAGTGACATTTAAAAAAAAAACTAGTCGGGGAAACTGTGACTAAATTAATTTTGAGGTTGCAAAATTGTATGATTTGGTTGCTATATGTGACTAGAGATCGTTGATTTTGAACCCTGATCTTAACTTAAGTAAAGATTTATGATTTAGAAACAATAAAATGTTAAGGTATTATGCCATGCCATTTAAGTTATTGTTGTGTTCTTTATTATATATGTGATGCATTTGAGTTTCAAAGAAAAATTTTTGCATCCCTCTTATTTTTTCGCAGCTTTCATTCGAAAGGTGTATGCCATCCTCATGGTTCAACTGGCAATTACTTTTGCATTCATATCTTTGTTCGTCTACAGGTAATATAACTAATATGTCATTTGAAAAAGCTAAATACAATTAAACTTTTGCATTCGACGTAGATAACCTCTTTAATAACTATTATAGACTAATCAAAATTTAAATTAAAAACTGTCCATCGGGGTTATGAAGATTTTCTCTGGACAGACTTGATCCTGAAGTAGTGTATTGGTAAATGTTGACCTTCAGCAGTAACAATACTAAGATTCTTGCTTTTGAATATGGTATTTCCCACTGCCAACCTATGATTGGATATTGCAGAACAAAGTTCAACTCAAAATACTCCTTGTAGAGGATGTTGGCGCACTTTAAATCTGTCGTGGTCCACTGTCTTCATACATCGTAAAATTTATATTACAAAAATCATAAGAAACTGTTTATGAGTTCTTAGTCCCAAGTTTTTATTGTATAAAGAAAGTTGATGTTTCATATATTAAACAGTTTGTCTAAATGAGTTAAATATTTTAAAACACTTGTGTGAATAAATTATGTGATGCGTATATTTTTCCCTGCGAATGACACACATGAAATTTTTCTATTAAAATTATAACTAAACTAAACTTAAAATAAACTAAATTAAATTAAAAAAATAACTAAACTAAAACTAAATTAAATTAAAAAATAAACTAAAATTAAAATTATAACCATACTACTATAAAAAATTAAATTACTGTCAATATTGTGTTTGACCATGTGCATTTTGCTAGTTATATTATTTTTATGCACTGACATTCTTTTTCTTTTCAGTGAACCAGTTCGATTGTATACACAGGAACATACTGAAATGATAATTATTGCAGTGTAAGTAATGTTTAGTATAGATATATTTTAGTAAAAAAAATTCTTATTGTAAATTGTTCTTTCAAGTATTAATTTGTAAATATTGTAATTAGTTTAAAATTAATGGGCCTTTTTTGTGCAGAGCCGTATTTTTATTATAGCTAGCTAATTTAAAGTAAGGGGGGGAAATCTTTTTTTTTATATAGATACATTTTCCAAATAGTGTAAAAGTTAAGTCTCTTATATTAATTTTCTTAATAAGTATGATCTGAAAGCTTAAACTTTACACAGTGTATTTTCCTTAAAAAATATTATATCCTGCTTATTCATCAATTTACATTTATGAAGTAGAATTACATCTACTTCACAGGAGAGCATACTTATTATTTAGTTAACTACATAAATGAAGATAGTTTGGACGTCCACGAACTTTTATTATAAAGTATTTAACGGGACGGAGTCCGGAGCCGAAGCTCAACCCGCCAAAAAAGACACACAACCTTACATCTTGAAGTCTAATTAAAAAGTGGCTCTATTTTTAATGGTTGTGTCTGCTGCGTCTGCAATTTCTGTGGGAAAGAATGTATTGACGCCTTTTAAAACGTGGGAACTGTTCGATGGATCGGCAAGACGATATATCACATTTATTACAAGATTTTAAAGGAATATATTGTACTAAATACAGAAAAGTGCATTATTGGTTACATCCTCAATAATATGAAATATTTTATTTTTATATCCACACTTTGAAATGTTCATCTGAAATTATTCTTATCTTTATATATATTTAACCAGTATTAACTATGTTTTTTTTAAATATTTGCTACTTTTAGGGTTCTTGTGTTTGTGCTGATGATTGCTATGGCTTGTTGTGATAATGTGAGGCGAACCTATCCGTTAAACTTCATCTGCTTATTTTTATTTGTAAGTATGTTTATTACTTGTGTGTAAAAGGTGTGGGCATTTGTAAATTGTGAAAAATGCCCAAGTTAAATGCCCTAAATCCAAAAATGCTTGGGCTTCTATGAATGTCAGAGAAATATTCAATTATTTTTGCGAAATAATATTTTTTTCTAAACAAAGATTATTTATAATGATAATACAAATCAAATAATATCAAATGTTATTTACAATTGATAAAAGCTGTTATATATCCTTGATACACCTCCTTTGTTCTACTCAATAGAATGTTCTTTTAACAATATTTTTTGGAACGGCCACTCCCTTCCCTTTTAAAGTAAAAAAATATTCAAAAGGTTATTCTTTTCTACCATATTAAAAGAATGCTAATAGAATAGATAAATATTTGATTCAGACAAAACCCAGATCAAAACATGCCATCAAAACAGATTGGGCCCTAATATCAGGTAGAAGTTGTTGCAGGAAGCAGTTGCTTAACAAATTAAATTTCAGAAAAATTAAAATGTACAAGATAATTATCATGGTGGGTGTGTTTATAATTGAAGATCTTGGTAGAAGAACATGCTAAGTGGTATTTTTGAAAAACTTGAGATTTTTGTATCAACAAACATGTTATTTTATCGTTTAAAGATAGCAACATCCTCCTTTTTCATAAACTTTAAGTTAAGTATATTTCTTTCCTTTTGTAAGTTCCATTTTTCACATATCTAACTGCAAAAGAAAAACTTTAAAGCTCATTTTCACCTTTTTTGTCACTTAGTTCTACCACCTAAGCTCTACAATTTATAACAGCTTTAATGATTATTAAAATTAATAGTGGTCTGCTTTGGGCTATTGCCCATTTTATAAATGCCCAGCCCACATCACTAGTTACATGCAAGTAATTTATTTAAACATTAATTTTATCAAAACACAGTTCACAGTGGAAAAAAAAATTATGAAAAATTGTTGGATAAAATAATTGCAATGCTGTTAAACTCAGCTATCTAGCAACCTTGATTATAACATCATACACATTGGTGCCTTAGACTCCTGCTTCCTTAGACTTCCACATTGACCTAAAAATTTCAAGCAGAAAAATGCTAGGAATCTGCACAAATTGCTATTGTTAAATAATTAATTTTGAGTTTTAATAAATAAATTTTTATTTTAGACATTTGTGGAATCTTTTCTTCTTGGAGTTGCTTCTAGGTAAGTAAAAAAGATTGAATAAAATAATTTACTATTCACTATAATAACTCGAAATTCCTTTATAACATTTGTATTTAATGTTTGTTTTTACAGTACTTATAAAGCTGATGAAGTCATGTGGGCTGCTGGAATTTGTGCGGTAAGTAATGTATTGTTGTGTAAAATAATTTTTATATTGGATATTTGTTATTTCTCAGTTATATATATTTGGTGTATTTTCCAGTTCATCTGCCTTGGATTGACTGCTTTTGCTTTTCAAACAAAAGTAAGGCATATTTTCTTAGTCCTATTTGTTGTATTCCTATTTTCTTAGTTCTATTTTTGTATTCTTTTAGGCAGCACATCCTAATATTTTCAAGTTACAATTAAGGATCGCAAAATTTGCATGATTATTTTCTGCATTAAATTTCTGAATATCAATCTTAACTCTCTCGAAAATATTTCATCACCCTTAAAGTAAATCTTTTCAAAAATATTTTTAAATTTATTTTTGAAGCTTTGATTATTTTGTCTTAAAATTTAAAGAGTCAATAATACAAAATAGAATATTATAATGCAATTATAACATTTTACAAACATGTCATTATTAGGCCATAATCTATATACCTAAAAGGCAACTTCCGTTTGTCGTTGTATAAGACATGAGATCTAAAGAACCACGCAACAGATCTTCACGAAATTTGGCACAAAAATTCATCTCATCTCCGGAACAAACATAGGCTAAGAATTTTTCGAATCGGACCATTCCTTCTATCGTTTTCGAACGTTTTTATGTTTCCCATTCAATGCATTGAAGACCTTAGAGGTTTATTGCTCCTTCAACAGCACGTTTTCACGGATTGTTTATTTAGTTTTATTTTACGCATTTTTTTAAAACGATTTTTAAGTATATTTAGTTTAATTACAGCTAAAAAATTAGAAATAAACATCGAAAACAAAAATAATTTGCTTTAGTATCTTTATCACAGTTAAAAAAATACAAATAAATATAAAAAATGCAAATCGTTTGCTGTTTGCTGGAGTAGCTTTATAACATCTAAACAATTAGATCATGTAATTCGCTTTCATTAAGAATATTTTATTTTCTGCATGCACACCAAGAGTGATCAGTTTAAAGTGAGATTTAAATTTTAACTACTTTGGAAGAACAGATTATTCCAATTATTATTTTTATTGATATATCATTGTACATATATGCATTGAATTTTTATTATATTAACTTTCATTAAATTATTATTGTACATATATGCATTACATTATTATTGTATTCATTTTCTTTGAATTATTATTGTTTTTATTTTCTTTGAATTATTATTGTTTTTATTTTCATTCAATTATTATTGTATTTATTTTCTTTCAATTCTTGTACTTATCTGCATTGATTTAGTATTGTATACATTTGCATTGAATTCTTAATTTTTCAGCATTTGTAATGAATTATGGTAGAAATTTGTACTGCTTATATTGTATTTATATATACAAAGTGTCCCCAAAAAAAAAGTTACTTAATTTATTATAGAACTCCCTTGAATTGCATTAAATTAAATGTTTGAGACCCTTTTAAGATTTAGCTGTTTTTCCATTTTTAATTCTTACTGATTATTTTTTACTTAAATATGTGTTCTTTTTAATTTGAGCTTCTTATCAAAGGTATTTTTGAAATTAATATTAATCATTACTATATCCAAATTGGGTAATTAAATGGAAAATTACTGGGTAATCTTCATATCTTATGTAACTAAAATAAAGAAAAAAATAGTTAAATTGACTGTTAAATTATTTTTCCACCTCTACCTGTGCAACGCCGGGTATAACAGCTAGTAACAAAATATAATAAGTAGTAAATACTTCAGTTATGTAATTTAACATTGTTAACTATTTTCTAACAGATGTTTGTCTTTTTTTGTTAGTATGATTTCACAATGATGGGTGGAATGCTGTTTGTTACCCTCCTTGTTTTCGTCATCTTTGGATTCTTGACAATTTTCTTGCATAATGAAGTAAGAGTGTAGGAAAAATGTTAAATATAGTTTAAATTTAAATATTATGAAATGAACAATTATTTGATAACATACTTTATTTTACCAAATAAGAGTGTTTTATAGAAAAGTTTTCATTCAGTCAGTGGTGGATCTAGAACCTCAAGAGTATTTTTTCATGTTCAGCAAAATATACTGCTCCTTGTTTATCAGTGTTTCACAGCAAAATGGGTTCAGTGTAAATTAGTAAATTTGTGTGTTGTAATTTAGTAAATTTGTTACAAAATCAATTTTGTTCCTTTGCTCAGCTATATGTTTAATATTTTTAAGAGCAAAGAATAGTAATTTCCATGTAAATTTTGTGATACACAAGTAACACTGTACAAGTACACTGTAATTACTTTTTTTCTCAATCTGAAATTAGATTTCAGGCACACAACTAACTGAAATTTAAAAATTTGCTGCCCCCAAAAAACTTTTAATTTTTGTAGTATTAGTCTACAAACATTTTTTTTTTAATTTAAATTTTGTTCCTTTAAGTTTATTTTGCATTATTAAAATAACAAATCATGTCAACATTACTTATCCCTTTCAGATTGTAAGACTTGTATATGCCTGCATTGGAGCTCTGATCTTTTCTCTGGTGAGTTGTTCAACGTGTTTGGTTATTAATGTATTAAATAGTTGTTTATTTTAATTTTAAAAAAAATAGATAAGTTGCCGCTAGATCTCAAAAGTTTCTGTGTACATTGCTTAGCTAATCTCAAAGTACTGGATCTCTTTAAGACAGAAACTTAATGTATTCTTAATTTATTTATTTCTTCTTCATTCTTAATTTTATTTAAAAGTATTTGTTAACTGAGTACGTATTCAATTTATGAGTATCACAAGTATAATTTCATCAATGTAAGCTTTTATTTTGTGTATTGTTGAACAATACAAATAAACCCTCTGAAGGATACAGACATATAAACCCAGGTTTTCCAGCAACATACATTAATTTTTAAAAATTTGATAATTTTATTAAATTTTAAAATTTAAACTGTTGATCAGCCATTTTTAATCATATACTACAGAAATATATTTTTAAAAAATTTGAGAATATAAATTTTCAGTTAAAAAAATTAGATTTAAATGTCATGCAGTGAAAACATTTTTACACTTCAGCCAATTTGCTTATCCTTCAGAAGGTTAAGTCATTAATTTCCATGTAAAAAAGTTAAATATAAATGTTTCAAATCTTCGAATCCCACTCAAGCATGTACTTTTGCAGCTGTTTGATGTGCTTGTCTCTGAGCAGTATGTCCTTATCTGAATAGCCCTAGTAAAATAGCAAGAAACTGAATATAGTGCTCTCAAATAATCCATACAAACCATGAATTCATTATTTATCCTAGATGGATTTTCCCTTTTCTTTCTAAATGTATATAGTATTGTAGTGAAACTATATACAGTGGTGACCAAAAGTGTGGAAATTTTTTTTTGAAAGTTTCATGATTTTCAACTTTGAGTGCTTGTAGAATATAGTAATTTTCACTTAAATACAAAGGTTTTATAAATCAAAGTGAAAGTAATTTAATGTAGAATGTAATAATATATACAGTATTACAAAAAATGTTATGCAACTAATAGTAAGATCTTTCTTAGATTTGCATCTTTTAAAATTGATACTTACACAGTCAATACTTTGTAGAATAACCCTTATTTTTAAGACAGCTTCACAGCGTCTTTTCATCGAGTGAACAAGTGTTTGGGGTTCATCTTTTGTAATCACATGTTGCCAAGAATCAATTATAGCTTCAATAAGTTGTCTTTTATTAAATGAATGATTTTTTTGTACAAGAATGTTCAAACGTCACCACAAATTTTCAATTGGATTGAGTTCAGGACTGTTTTCTGGCCATGGTAATATATCTATGCCTTTATTTTGAAACCATGCTTTGCATACACTGAACTGAAACTCTGGAAGGAGCATCTCATGAAAAGCTGGTGAAGCCTATTTTTGGGTCACTTGGCGACAGCTTTAGGGAGAATATGTGCCACATTTGGCATGAATTCGCCGATCACAATTGACACTTGACTTGACAGTTTGCATTGGATCGTCAAAATCACTCGCCAAGAATAGTACTCCAAAGAATTTAAGTTTTAAAGATTGTTCCTGCAATTCTATTTTTTTAAAAGTACATGTTTCCAAAACTTCATTATATAAAGAACCTCCTAAAGAAATAATATAAATTTTCTTTTTAAAAATTTATTGAAAAAGTTGGTTTAAAATGCTTATTTTAACAAGTAAAATATAGGATTGGCGACAAAAGTTGGGTGCTCTTGCAGGGTTGCCGGGCTTCAACGACCCTGTTAGCGAGCTGTTCCATGCTCGTTCAGAGTTTCAGTTCAGAGTTTGCATACTTTCGCTGTGTGGCTTGGAGCTGAATCTTGCTGAAAAAAAAAATGGTGCGTTGTTGGGGAAGAGAACCCTGATGGAAGGTATCAATTTTGGTCTTAGGACAGTTTCTATATATTTTTTTGGCATTCAGGAAGCCATCAATCACTTGAATTCGACCCACACCATCTGTAAACATATATGCCCAAATCATGACATTTGTTTGGAGTTTTTTGTAGTTGCTTCAATGCAATCAGGATGAAGTGCTTCATCTACTCTACGTCTCGTGTATTTTCTACCATCACTACCAAAGAGCAATATTTTACTCTCATTGCTCCAGATTACTTTCTTCCATTGATTTTCTGACCATTTCATGTGTGCCCACTTAACTCGTTTTTGGCGTTGCTTTTGATTTAAATATGGTTTTTTCCTTGGAATTTGCACTCCAAATCCTGATAACCTTCTTCTTATTGTTCTTGAACTTACTGCAATACCTGCTGCATTCATTTCACATCTGATGAAATTATTCCATATTGAAGGCATAGCCGTTTAATTTTTCTATCGGCACTTCTGCATTTTTTTTCGACCTGATTTGGCTTTATTTTCCACTGATTTCGTTTAATTCATAACGTAAACAGAATTTTCGCACACAACAAGTCACTGAACCACCAACTTGTCTTACAATTTTAACATAAGAGGGGCCATTTTCTCTCAATATGAAAATTCAGCTTTTTGTTGATGTCCAATTAGTTCTTGTTGATGATATTGTTTAAAATGAGTTTAATTAAAAAAAGGACTTTAAATATTCAAAAACAGCAATACTCTATTTAATTGTACTAGTATGCATATGTATGTTCTTCTAAAATGAGCATAACGTTTTTGGTAACAGATATTTTAATTATATTTTTGTTATTAAATTCTACATTAAATTACCTTCAATTTAGTATATAAACGTTTGTATTTAAGGGAAAATTAATATTTTCTACAAACAAACAAAGTTGAAAAACATGAAAATTTCAAAAAATGTCCACACTTTTGGCCACCACTGTAGATAGATGGCTTCACCAGATGGTGATGCATACATTTTAAAATATCATGAGGTCTATGTGTAACTATCAGATCTCAGCCGACACTTAAAGAAAGAGGTCACACTTTACACAATCAGAAAGTGCTTGCCTTGCATGCGAAAGATTCCAGGTTCGAATAATAACTGCCGACCTATAAACGGAATTTTGGCCATTACTGTAGATAGATGGCTTCACCAAATGGTGATGCATACATTTTAAAATATCATGAGGTCTATGTGTAATAATCAGATCTCAGCCGACACTTAAAGAAAGAGGTCACACTTTACACAATCAGAAGGTGCTTGCTTTGCACGCGAAAGATTCCAGGTTCGAATAATAACTGCCGACCTATAAACGGAATTTTGGCCATTACTGTAGATAGATGGCTTCACCAAATGGTGATGCATACATTTTAAAATATCATGAGGTCTATGTGTAATAATCAGATCTCAGCCGACACTTAAAGAAAGAGGTCACACTTTACACAATCAGAAGGTGCTTGCTTTGCACGCGAAAGATTCCAGGTTCGAATAATAACTGCCGACCTATAAACGGTGTGTGCAGCCAAAAGTCCAATGAATAATAATATCCTGTGTAGTGGGAGTGCAAAATAAATATGCTTCAAAGTTACGATGTTGCCCGAGCCTACTCGGGTGTCTGCACATCACTTGACTGTGGTTCTAAATAACGACTCCTGTCACAAATAACCCTTGTGTTGCTCTAGTTCGACAATGATTTAATTCAACTGTCATACAGTGAAGTCTTGAATTGTTTTACCGAAATCATCCATACATTAATATTCTTTGTTGTTAATTTAATCAATTGTTATAATTCACATTTTTTTTCATTCCAGTACCTCGTTTACGATACTCAGCTTCTGATTGGCGGTCACCACAAGTATTCTATTTCTCCCGAAGAATACATCTTTGCCGCTCTTAACCTGTACTTGGATATTATCAACCTGTTTATTTACATTCTCCAGATTATTGGGTCGAGAAATTAGGTTGTGATAGTGTCGTGAGAGTAAATCAGGACACTCTCGAAACATACATGAAAAACCAAATTTGTAAAATACATTCTTAGGTAGCCTAAATAAATTGTTTTGTTTTGGTGTATGTTTGCAGTTGGTATTGATTTTTTAGTTGGTTAAATATGTCAGCTTGGGAAAAAGTTCACTTATGTCGAGCTTACTGTCTTTTTATTTGAATTATCTGCGTATGTGTAAATAAAGAGTGAATATTGTTTTTCTTTTTGAGTTTTGAATTTAGGAAATACAATAGGCTTTACATCAGTGTTTCAAATGCACAAGGCTTTTTATTTCTTAATTGAGTTTAGGATGCATATTTGTAATGCAAATTTTGTTTTGAAATCGCTTGTAATAGGTGGAATTTGGCACATTACTTTAAAGTAGTATTTAGCTCATTCACTAATGTATGCATGGTTTATTAATTTTGGGCATGCCAAATGTTTAATGTCCTATACAGTTAAAATAGATTTAAATAGTAATGGTATTTTCCCCTGATATAAAATAGGTCTAATATAAGTGTCATTTATGCCATTAAAATTATTTCTCATAGTATTTAATGATATGTCAATGTAATAATTGGATTGTGAATAAAGTTAACTTTACTTAGCCTTAACTTAGCTAATTAGTTGTTGTAAATATCTTGTTTAGAACGTCGATGACAAACAGTTGTTTGAAATAATTAAAATATATCCTTTATTTAAATTGGACAATTCTACTTTGTCTGAATCAAATTGTGTATATATTTCTGTAAACTGAAGCTTCTAAATTGTAAGGCTAGATGAGATGTTAAAATAAATGTTTTTGTTTGTAAATTGTCTGTTTAATAATTTGTCCGGTTCATACAAATGATCATCTAATTATTTTAATACATTGGCATTCAAAAAAAATTACCTCTAAAATAACTCAAACCTTTCATTATGCATAGAGTTAAATCTGTACAATTTTGTTAATCTCAGAACTTAGGGTAAACTATAGCTTTGGACAAAAAATCAATACATAATCTTTTTTTTTTTTTAAGCTCATTTCTTGTATATGAGATATACTTATTTGCATAATTTTAGACGCATACATTTGTCTGTAAGACATTGGTGCACTGAGGAACTTATTTTACTTTCTATTTACAATAAAGAATTTTTCAAATTAAGCAAGAGTTATAAAGTGCCCGCTTAGATATTAGCCGTTATTTGAGGATGTATCAAAACCACTAGGAGAGTCGTCAATTGTTTAATGTAGCTCTATTGCTACACTTAGTCAAACTTATGAAACTGGGGCCTGGGTGGCCTAGTGGGTTTGATCGCAGCCCATTACGCTAACAGTCATCGCCTGTACCGGGTGCTGGTTCTATTCCCGCCTTCCCCCTGGCTGTACTTTCTATGTGACTGTAAAAATTCTGTCGGTATCTGGCTTACTTGGCGAAGGTTTATAAGCGGGTCTCTGATCATCAAGCACACAAACCGGAAAATACTTGTACCAACCTATCTACCTTATAAAAATAAATTAAAATAAACCACGGTTCCTCTTAATTTTAAAGATTAGTTTGAAAGATATTATTCTATTTTACTTAATGGGAATCGCATATCAAATCTGACAGAGAAGAGAATAAAGAAAAAATCCTTATTTTGAATTTTCTTTCAGTTATTTGGTCTAGGTGACGACGATAATTCAACACCTAACCTGTTTATAGTGGGGTTGAGGGGACACATGAGGTTACCTTCGCAGTTTAGAACCCCCTTCAACCGTCCGATAAACTTGGTTACACAATATAAAAAAGAATATATGCCATAAATAAATTGTACAGGGTGGAGCAAATAAAAGTGGCCCCAACGTGAAGATAAGAATACGACAGAAATGTTGCCAAGTCAAAAACCAATACAAAAACAGGTTTGCTAACTGAAGCAATTGATCTCTTCAATATTAAGCCCGAACAAACGCTTGGCGACTTATTTGCCCGCAACTACGCTATGGTTTGAGAAGCTAGTTGAAATGAAATGTAAACAAGGTTTGTAGAGCTGATCAAAAAAGTTCCCACTAGTGATTATTTCGGTCGTTATTTATCCTAGAGAATCGGACCTTTTTTGTTAATACAAAACATTCTAAATTGATTGCAAGAACCAAAATGTGGTGTTCAGACCTGTTTCTTAATGTTTTTGAACTTGTTCAAAGCAGATCCTGTCTGACGCCATTTCGTAACTATTCGTTGCATAGCACTATTTTTAAGCCCTTTTACACCTTTAAATTCTTTAACAAACAACTGGCCACATTTTTTCCACGAATTCGTTTTAATAAAATTTTCTACAATGAACACTCTAATGATGTACTGTGAGTTTGATCTTCACCTGTGAATTGATCAACTTACACTCACACAGTCGCAACTCACACTGACTCACTACGATCTGAACTGGTCAATAGTCCATGAGTAGCTCTAATGTGATGCTAATCCAATCCAACCAAACCAATGCAAAAACAGGTTTGTTAAGTGAAACCATTACACACTTGAATAATCTTTTATTTCCACTTGAAAGCTTTCAGGCGGCTTCAAGAGTTTTTCTCGCCAAGCAATTCAACATATTCCTATCTCTAGACCGAGGCCACTTTTTTATTTGCCCCATAATGGAAGTGCAAGTAGTATTCGTGAAATCTCCTGGTGGGTTAAGTAAGACGTTATGACACTGGTTAATACCCTGTAAGTTCTGTCCTCGTCTAAACTCATCTTATAAACTGAGCATGCTAAACAAGAAGAAGAATTAGCCTCCAATAAATTATTGTGTATGTGGTACTAATATATGTTAAATTTGTTGTCTAAAGTCCCGGTTGCATTGAATGCCTGCTTTGTTACTAGACTGCTGCTAAAAATCACCAGTACCATAGTCCTCGGGAAACTCTATTACATAGTTAATAATATTAAAACCTAAAAATGAATCATTGGAGGCGCTGGGTATCGATCCCAGTACTTCTCGCATGCTAAGCGAGCGCTCTACCATCTGAGCTACGCCCCCGACATCTACTCCTTACCTTGTTGCATAGAGCGTTCGTTCATAATCTATTGAACAGACCTTAACCTTTATAATAAACAATTAAACTTGTATAATATTATGCTACTTTATGTATTTTACATTCAGCTCCCCATACAACTCATAAACGATAGTGCTTACCCTATAAACGGATAGTGTTTAACTGTTTAGCAACAAAGAGAGGACAAAAAATGGAACTGTATGTAAAAAAGAATTTGGAGGCGCTGGGTATCGATCCCAGTACCTCTCGCATGCTAAGCGAGCGCTCTACCATCTGAGCTACGCCCCCGACATCAACTCACTGCATTCTCGCATTCGCATACATGCATTATCCATTTATTACACACACCTTTATATAATGTAAATATTTTATTATTTTTTATGTATGTAAATACTGATTCAAACTTCAAAGTAACCTGGTTTAAAATAGATTAACAAAGAAACTAGGGTTCATTTTTAATAAAATTAGTATTATATTACCGTCTAATTAAAGTTACAACATTAATAATTTCCCCTTATATCCGGATTTTTAAACTAAGCTGGGAAATATGTGACAAATTTCCGGTTGAGACCCGCTTATAAACCTTCGTCAAGTAATACAGACACAGACAGAATTTTTACTGACACAGAAAGAAACGGTACACCCAAGGCGAAGGCAGGAATCGAACCCGCACCCGTTACAGCGCGCAGACTGTTAGCGTAATGGGCTGCGATCCAACCCAGTACCCACTAAGCCATCCGAGTCCCCCGGTCGGAAATAGTGCTTCAGCTTGACACGGGGTGCTTTAAAGCGTCATAATACCACAAATGAAACCCTCGCACGTTCTGTCCTCTTCTAGCCATCATACAAAACGGATCGGATCTTGGCGATCTTGCTAGCCAAAACAATTGTAGCATGGTTGGTTGGTAGACATATATTCAGGTTTGTGTGCTTGGTCAAAGACCCGCTTATAAACCTTCGTCAAGTAAGACAGACACACACAACACACATAAGTGACAGATGCTGCCATCTATCGCCACCTCCACAATTTAGACATGTCCCTGAAGGGGAGGGAAATAGTCTCCAGCAACCTGTACCCGTGGGAAAGTGCGCCATGACCGCCCACAGGACTTTCGGACCCACAGATTTAACGAGCACGTACTCCGCATATACTCGGTGGGTCTTCAGTGGTATCGGGACTCGATCCCGGGACCTTCCGATTCCGAGAACGAGGCCTTAACCACTAGGCTATCCACAGCCCCGTTTTAGCATGTTAAATCTGTCATGGTCCAATGTCCTGAAAATGCAATTGCGATGTCGCAATAAGGCTGGTTGCCCATTCAGGTGTCGGCTTCTTCTCTTTACCATGGCCAACAGTCCTCTAGTGGTTCTACAACGATTTCAATCTCCTAAAAACTGTTATAGCTCTATTGCAAGGCTAAATCAACCAAAATAATTATAAAAAAATTGGAGGCGCTGGGTATCGATCCCAGTACCTCTCGCATGCTAAGCGAGCGCTCTACCATCTGAGCTACGCCCCCGACATAGAGCTTACATACATTAGCTCTTTATCACACACACCTTTACACAAAGTACACGTTAAAATTTTATGTTACTTTGTGTTTGTTTATCTTGTCCAGCTGCTATGTTATGGTATAGTCCTCCTACCACTTCTTAGCATCTATGACGAGTGTTCTAGTCTTAGACGAGTCCGAACTATCACTCGTAAAACGAAAAGGGGTAAGGAAGGTTTTGGTTTCAGCCAGAGTAACTATATTTGGCGATTCATTGCTTTTGCAGGTGCCTATTTCTTTAAAGTTTAGAAACATTTTCTCAACTGATGGGCAGTTCGAACTTGCACGGGTTCAATATTATTGCATAGCTATTTTTTTTAAAACTTATAGCGTTCCCCGAGGTGATACTGAATATGGTAAATAATACATACTACAGATGTAAATCCATTGACGATCAAGTCAAGATAGAAAATAAATGCACGTGCAATTGATGACGACCTTCAGAAATTAACTATAATCCTCCTTTCACTAATAACCTAAGTGTAGTTTTAGTGTGACACATTATTTCCAACCAAACTAACCAAACAATCCGCAGACTCGCCAATCACCATGGGATTGGCAACCCCGCCTCCTTTAGGTTCTCTACCTTTTTACAAAGTGGACACAGGGACAGACGTGCTCGTTAAATCTGTGGAGTCCAAAGTCCCGACGGCGTTAGCGTACGATGTCGCTCGAAGTTCCGTTGGGTGCCCGCTCAGGTGTCGACCTCGTCACTTGACCAGTGTTCTAAATTACGAGGCGTTATTGGTTGTGTTAAAGCTCCTGAAGGAGGCTAGAAATAGACAGCCGGAAACGATTACCTTACCTTACCTTACAAAGTGGACGCTTCCACAATCAAAATATTTGGGATGCCAAGTTGTGGCAGGCGGACTATATGGAAAAGGATTTTGTGGACAGGTCGATTTTCAAAACTGGTAGAACATATGGAACAAAGGTGAGCAGTCTTCTAAAGCTATGCAATCGGCAATCTCTGTATCCTCGTAACAACCATCTCAATCAATAATTTAATTACTTCATACACACTAAAACGAACTTTATAAAGTGACTCTAATATAACTACCCCAGTTTAAACCTTGTTGGACAAAGGCTAAAGCTCGGTTCTGTTTTTTTTTTTTTTTTTTTTTTTTTGGGGGGGGGGGGGGGATATAGTGAATATTATTCATAGCTAATTTTCTCTAAAAACTTTATAATCTTGGTTTTTCGTACTGTTCTCAATGTTCTAGTTTCTTTTTGTATATTTCATATTTTCATTTATAAAACTTTTAATGAATTTCGTAACTTAAATATTATTCTAAATTATTTTCAAAAACTATATATTTTAAGTGGCATCACATATTATTCGATACAAACAACAAGTTTAAATAGATTCTTTTGATGAAATTTCAACTTTTATGGTGAAATAACACATATTTAAACAAAGTTTCAAACTATTCAGTGAGTATCAAATTTTTTAACTATTTTGGAAGCAAATTATAATAATTAACTATCGTTAAAATGAAAATCAAAAATCACATTATCTACTTATCGAAAATGTCGCCAAGAAATGTAATACATCCAAGAATTGATGTATTTCTATAAAAAAAAATGTAACTTAGTTAAATAAATTCTATATTTTGAGGAAAATAAATAGCAGAACAAGAACCAAAACCTATAATAAAATAATTTTCTTACGTTCTTTGGTAATAATTGCTCACTTGTCTTTTTTCAGTCTCAAAATGATTAAAGAAATAGGCAAGGCAACTACGCCTAAAAACACTAAAAAGGATCAACAGGTACGTGAATTCGTGTTGAAAAACCACGTTGGATTGGAAGATTTACCTTACCAAATTGTGAAGCAACATTTAGCCCAAGGATTTAACTTCAACATCATGTGTATTGGGGAAACTGGAATAGGTAAATCTACATTAATCAGCTCTTTATTTGACCTAAAATTTGATAGTCTTGATACGAAAGAAAATGTCCACTCTCACCGAAATGTGATGTTAAGGTCTGAAGAATACAATCTTCAAGAAAAAGGGGTTAACCTGGATCTAACAGTAGTTGAGACAGTTGGCTATGGCGATCAAATTCAAAGAGAGGGTAGCTACGAACCGATTATAAGCTATATAGACTCTCAGTTTGATAAATATCTTGAAGAAGAATTAAACCCCAGGCGACAACTAGCCTTGATTAAAGACACGAGGATCCAGGTATGTCTGTTTTTCATCTGCCCGACAGGGCACAAGCTCAAATCCTTAGATCTTCTCTGTCTAAAGCAACTGGGGGGAAAAGTCAATGTTATTCCAATAATAGCCAAAGCGGACACACTTTCCAAAGATGAATTGCAGGCATATAAATCAAATATAAGAATGGAACTAGAAAAGGAAAATATCCAGATATATCGCTTTCCAACTGACGATGAATCGCTTGTTGAAAATAATTCTACGTTGAATGCCATGATTCCGTTTGCTGTAGTCGGAAGTAACGACTTGGTAGTGCGAGATGGTAAGTTGGTGCGTGGGAGGAACTATCCTTGGGGTATCGTCCACGTAAAAGACGAAAACCATTCGGATACTTCTAGTCTTCTAAAAGGAATTATAGACAACAATATGATGGATCTGAAAGAACAGACCCACTTCAAACACTACGAGAACTACCGGAAGGAACTTTTGTCAGCCATCGAACAAAGTTCCGGAAACGGAATGGATGTGTGGAACTTCAGAAGCGACGAGGTGAGAAAAGAGTTTCAGAGACAGGAAGAGAAACTGATGCAGGATTTCGTCGAGAAGGCAAAGCGTTTCGAACGTGAGATGGTGCACCAAGAGAAGACGATGAAGGATAAGTACGAAAGAATGGAACAGAATGCTTTGGAAGAAAAAATCAAGTTGGAAGAAGAGAGTCGCCAGCTTGATTTAGAAATCGAGCTGTTCAGAATGAAGGGCAAAGAAAAGAAGTTTGCCAAGGGAGATGTTTGCGATACCATGCATTAGATAACTATTAATTTTCTTTTTTATTTCTGTATGTCAAAGATATTTTGTTTTTATTTTTTGTTTTACTTTGTAGATGACCTCTCTTGCAACTTCAAAATGTATATGTATTAAATTAAAATTCCATTATTTTCAGTTAATATTGACGCAGTGCTTTACATGTACTTTTAAAGTTGTAGGCTACTTAATTAAAAATTTAACTGCCTTTCTTATGCTTTTTTATTTACTTTTTACACAAATTTTCTAGTTGCACATAATAAAAAGTCGACTTGTGACAAGCTATTAGTTTATATGCGTTATTATTTTTTATATATTATATCTATAGTATGTAAAATATATATATCAGGAAATTTCTCCAAAATTAACTTCTTATTGTTTTTATAACAACTGCAATCGAAAATTATTTCCCTATATTATTGCAGGAATAAAAAGAATATTTGTTTTTGTTTCACCTATGTACCATGGATGCGTGGATAAGGGCAAAGTAGATGTTTCCACATCGTCCACATCTGAATATTTCTATGTTACCCGCACTGATATATTACACAAACCGAATTTAAAGAGTTAAGAAAAGTTTAACTTATGATTGTTTGAAATCCAAGAACACCTTTGCTATTAATATTTTTTCAAGAATTCTGTGAATCAAATTTCTTTGCTCTTAGGATAAGTTAGACTAAATATACATACAAAAACTTTACGAAATTTTCGAAACACAAAATGGTGCACATAAGTAATTGTCAGCAGTTGGGTAAAGCTCCTGTAGTCAAAGTACCATAGGTTTCCACATTTCGGCCAACTCGTACATATTTTGAAAATATGATAGTACTACCAAAAATACGTATAACAACAAGCTTAAATAACATCTCCATTTATTATGAACATTTACAAAAGTAAAATTTATGCAATGATATGTAATCTTGGTTCATCAAGAATTATTAATTTTTTTTATTAAAATAATTTTATTTACATTATGATACAAATTCAATGAAGTATAAATGACTTATATTATCTTTGCACATGCGTGGCAAATGCAGTTTTGGATAATGTCTGTGCAAATTATACTTAAACCAACATCAACTTATCAGTACTTAAATATTTACACTATGTACAATTCAATATCTTACACTCACTCCTCAGACAACATTCAGTATAAATAGTTTCACCCTATCACAACTCAAAAATAATCTTCAAAAAAATATTTAAATATATATTGCATATTCTTTTTATGGGCTCAGTAAGATAGTAAGAAATTATCCTGCAAATATTATGTCACTTAAGGAAAGAATTATCACTTAGAACGAAATTACATTTAGTAGGTGCATGTAAAATTGTACTTTTGAAACGAGCTAAATAAGATTTAAATTATTATAACAATTAGCCTATTTGAGAAACTTTAGTGTAATGTGTTTATAGCAGAGCTTAATGTTGACAAAAGGGCTGTTCTTCAACCATAAAAAGTCTTTCTAACCTAGAACATATGAAACTCGTTAGTCAAGTACTGTACATTTTAATCTTAATATACCTAACTGTCAAACCGGACTTATCACTTAGATACAAACTTTGGCCATCATGGTTTTTCTTTGGTATGGTTCTTGCGACAAGATATTTCTGTGTGTACGCAGTCATTAATATATATCACACATCACCAAATACCAACTCACGGCGCCATAAGGCGCTATAATCCGTAAGCGGATTGTCAAGTGTCTCTTCTTAGAACGATCTCAACCATTCTATTGAGCTTTTTGTTTCTTGTTCCATACTTTGGCCACGATGTTCGGAACCACGGCAATCATGACGTAGGACAAAACGACATTGATGAGGAAGGCTTGGACATAGATGAGCAGCGTGCTTCCACCTATCAGAGTTATTTTTTCCGAGAACTTGCACATGCCGACGGACAATATGGCGCAGACGATTCGCATGATGAAGTTGAAGTCCAGTTTGGAAATTCGCTTGAAGCTCTCGCTGTTGAATCCCAGCCCCATGCCGAAGAAGAAGCCGACGTATCTCATCATCGAAAAGAATGGTGAGGTGTCGAGGTGCACGTATTCTCGTTTGGCACACCATTTCAGGGCTCTGCTGACAGACCACATTGGGTCGACTCCGATGGCCTGTAGTAAGGAATACATCGACAGGGCACTCACCAACATTCCGGTTGTGATGGCGCAATATTTGAAAGTGTTCTGTTGTTTTTGGTCTATTTTGTCCAGCCACAATGCTACAAGGCAACCTAAAAACAAAACATTACGTTTACACAACAGCTAAGAGTACTAAAGGCATTTGCTGAAGTAATTAATACTATTGTAAAAGTAACCTTTACTTTTTTAGCATTACCGAAAAAATTACACAACCCGAGTTAAAAGGTACCTTAAGGTGAAGGTCAAGTTGCTTCGGCTTATATACTACTATATCTGTTATAATGTAGATGACTATTAGTAATGTAGTATTAAATCAGCGCCATTTACTATAGATGTTATTTAAGCTTGTGTGTGACGGAATCCTACGCCTTTATAAACAAAGAAGTAGATGATGATCCTGCAAGCTAACTTAATGCAGAATGACAATTTCCGGTTTTAAAATACTTAAAAACAACTCATCAGATTACGCTAAAAAGTTAAAATATATTTTCATGGTTACTTTTATTTGAAAAGTTATTCGTTTCCAGAGCCTGTCAAAACTTTTCTGTAGCTTCAGTAATCGTGGTAGTAAGTTATTAAGTCTAATCCAAAATATGGTCTTCAAAATACTCTTCTCAAAACACAAAGTTGTGGTCTTTGTACTTCGCGTAGAGTTGACGATTCGATTGTGAAGAAAGTTTTAACTCACCGATGGACATTCCTAGGAAACACTGATGTGGAAAGTGTGCTGCGATGAAGACCCTAGACGCACTCACTGTAGTCAAAAGTACTAGATACGCCAACCAGCATAACTTAGGGAAGAAATTGTTGCTGTAATATAAATAGTAAAAGTTATCCATCAAGCAGTGATAGTGGCAACACATCTTTAAATCAAATATGTATTTTGTGAGTATTTAACTCTTTACCTACTGACGGTACATTATAAGTATCACTTAAAAGGCCGCTGTTTTACTTTTCATTGTTCATTTGGAGAAAATGGGGGCAAGGCGGAACTTTTGATTGAATTCTATGGTTTTAGCCCATTAATGTCAACAAAGGTAAAGTAAATTCTCCCAGAAAAATTCAACTTTAGTTAGCTGCGCCAATTCGTTATGCCCTGACGATACTTCCCATTTAAAAAGCCGTTGTTTTACTTTTCCTTGTTCGTTTAAGGGAAAATAAATGGTAGTGGGCATTTTATTAATGCAGTATCTAGTTTCAAAACAGACTAAAACGGTAAATCATATTCATTCAACAAAATTCAATGTTGGTCAGTGTAATTTAGTTATTATAAATAGAAAAGAGTAAATATGAAAATAAATTCATTATATAAAGTGCACTTTATGTTCCAACTATGTTTTGCAGTAATATATTATTATTATTAATTGCACAGATAGCTTTAAAATAGGCAACGGTTGATAATTTAAATGAAACCTTAATTCAGTACATAAAGGGTTAAAGATTAAAATATTTTTTTTTCATCTAAATCTCAATTGATTAACATGTTTGGAAAGTAATAGACACCACAGTAGAATAAACTAAGGAATTGAAAATGATTTTTAAAGGCACAATACTTAGCAACAAAACCTGCTGTATCGAGTTGGTTAATTGTTGAATGCAATGGAATAATAATTCATATCATACAACGATATATACTTTTCCAATCTATTTATAATAATTCCAAATATATGTCCAAGTCGACTAATCGATCATTATTCCGAATAGTTGCCGAAATTTCAACAAATTAATCTGATTGTTATTTTAATCAAATCATTATTAACATATCGAATAGGCAAATTTCTTAATGTGTATTAAATTTTTAAGTGCAATTCTTAAGTCAGATAACACCATTCAATTATTCCGATCGATTTATTCCGAATAGTTGCCGAAATTTCCAAATTAATCGATTGTTATTAAAATAATTAAACTAAATAAGCAAATTTCTGTGTATTTTTTAGTCAATCAAGTCGATCCCATTCAATTGATTCCGATCGATTTATTCCGAATAGTTGCCGAATTTTCCAAATTAATCGATTGTTATTAAAATAATTTAACTAAATAAGCAAATTTCTGTGTATTTTTTAGTCAATCAAGCCGATCCCATTTAACATTCTTTCCCTATTACAAAATGTTGGTATCTTCAAAAACAAATATCTTGACAACAAACGGGCTTATTGTGCGACATCCATAATCTGAAGAAGTTGATCTAATCGGCGCTATCCTCATTTTCAAGAACTTTCCCCTCAACCCTTGGATCCTCTTAAAAAATCTCTTTACGCTTTCTTACACAACACATATCCGATAAAAAAAACTGTTTTTTAATATCAGTCGGTCAATGTGCAGTGTGTGTAGTAAAATGTCTTTCTAATCTTATCTTGGAGTATAGTTCTTACCTGTCTTTCTTGATAAAGTTGAACTTTTTCAGATAGGAATCCAGGATGACATACCAAACCGCTGCTGTCACCATTGCGTGTCCGGATGGACTACCTGAAAAACGTTATTTTATAAGTTAAAATGTGAAGTTACACTACTAGTTAATCTCATATAATTGAAGAGGTTAGTGGAAGAAAACGAGAAAATAAACTTTGTTTTTACTTTGAATTTAGATCTGTTAAAAAAAAGTACTTGCAAACGGTAAAAAAATTACTTATTTTAAAGTTATGAAAAAACGAAAACTTGTTGTCTTCAAAGAAGGACTGAAATGTTTATTGACATAAAAATCTCAACTTTTTCAAAAATGTCACATAGCACGATCTTCTACTAAGCTCTTCAATTTTAGAAAGTTACAGCAGATGAGTTTTAAAATTACTAAACCTCATTATTTCTAAGAAAATTAAACTAATATGTTTTTAATAGCAGAATTTTATTCCTTGTTGGCATTACCCATTTTTTAGTGTTGTTGCCAACCCATTAAGCATTTGCTTTACCGAACCGAGTCAACACATTTTACATTCATTTAGATATGCAATTAACGCGAGTCTAATTTCCGAGGTGTGTACTAGTAAGACGTTTTTCAAAAACTTTTATTAGCCTTTAGAGAATTAAAATATATTATAGCGTTTAGAAGTTTTTGTGAAATAGATCTAAATATAAACAATTAGTTTTCGCATCGGAAGATAATTTAAGTATTTTTCAACAAAAAATAACACGCTAAATGGTCATGAATTAGTCCCAATTTCATTTCTATTCATTAGCCCATTAACGGCGAGTTCGTGAATACCATTTTCACTTTTATTTCCGCATAAAAACGTAACATTTAATTTTAAAAATACGTTTTTCGTGTAACTTAATTTATCCTACAAAAATAGAATCTCCGTTCTGCATAGCAAATTTTCTTGCCAATCGTTGTCAATGGGTAGCTAGCTCTATAGCTTAAGGGGGAATGGGCGGGCTGAACCGGGGGTCTCCAAAGCAAAGTGCATCAGTGTTAATCCAATGGCGAAAAAAAAAATTCTATGCCACATTTCTCCGGCTGTATTGAATATTTTTATAAGTTGATTTTTTTATGTGATAAATGTAGCTGACTTACAGGTCCCGACATTCCCACTTTTTGAAATGGGTTCGAATATTTTTTTTTAATTTTCAATAAATAAGTTTACACAAAATATTCGAAGCAATTTCAAAAAGTGGGAAGATAGCGACCTGTAAGTTAGCTACATTTATTATTTTTAAAAAAAAACGTTTGTAAAAATATTCAATACAGCCGGAGAAATGTGGCAGAGAAAATAGTTTTTTCGCCATTGGATTAATACTGAGGCACTTGAGTTTAGAGACCCGCGGTCCAGCGCGCCCATTCCCCCTTAAACAAGTTTTATCTAAAAAAGATGTAATAATTTACTGTCTCAAGCAGTATTTTTAGTAAATGTATATTACTGTTTCTATATTTAGTCCTTAAAAAAATATTTTAACAATTAATATTCTATGCATTTACCTGGTCCTGTTTCACAAGTCATGTGGAATTGCTGAATATCGGGAGGGTTCGGGATACCGGTTCTGTTGTACACGTGTGTTTCATGTATCCACCAGTATGGACGTTCGCCATGTAAGGCCCTGACGGGAAAACAATCGATTTTATTTTACTAATAATAGATCCGTTTGTAATTTTTATGCTAGTTTACAGTCGGGTACTCAAGATTACTAATAGTATTAAAGTAATTGAAATAAACTAATAGTATTTATAGTAGTAAAATAAAAATGCAAGTAAATGAACTATAATGTAGCTCATTTACTAAAAGTTTTTTTTTTGTAGTTTTGTCCATTATATTTTTATTACAATATTCTACCATACACAAGATAAAATGTTCATAAAATATGATTTTGTTCAAAACAATTTTAAATAATAAATCGAACAACAAAAATTCAATTTTTTAAGCCTAATTTCTCAAATATTTCAACAACTAAAATAGAATGTGGTCATGATTGTTTTGTGTGTGTCAAAAATGAGTTTCTGATTTCAGTTAAGTCAAGGCCAAACCGAATAGAATATCAGGCCTGCACAATGGACATCCAAAAAAATTAGAACTATATTTAAACTTAAATGTATAGAAAATCACAACAACGTGTTTGTGTTGTGGGATTACAGCTGAACTTGATTGAACGGGTCTTCACCGTACCGAACGCTACTCGAGTGAAGCGGGAGAAATCTTTACTACTAGTTCAAACAAAGTTTCGCTCGTTGGATAACCATTTCCACCGGTTCAGTCGAGTGGCACTTCCAAAGGTGTATTCCAGTCCATATGATGTCACCACGTAACCGCTTGTTGTCGATGCCTGATACTCTGTTTAGTTTGGCCTTGGTTAAGTATATGAGTTTTAGCACAGTCATTTTTCAAATATGAAACTGAAATAAAACCTTACCATTTGAGCATTTGGTTTAGCCACTCCGCAATGCAGGTGACCCACATAATCTTTTTTCCTATGTTCCAGTCGAGAGAGAAGAAAAGCGGAGAATACACCAGAAATGCGTATCTGGGGTCGAAAACATTAGAGATCATGAACATCACATTGCTTTGTTGCAAGAACCTGTGAAGGAAAATTTTGATAGCATTAGTATATATGTAGATGCCATTAGTAAATCTGTGAATGACATTAGTAAATCTGTGAATAACATAAGTAAATCTGTGAATAACATTAGTAAATCTGTGGATAACATTAGTAAATCCGTCGATACCATTAGTAAATGAGTGAACACATTGGTTGAAGATATTGGCAACCATTAACATCACATTGCTTTGTTGAAAGAAACTGGGAGAAAAGTGCAGATAGCAATAGTAAATGTGCGATGCAAAACTTAATATATTGACCTACTCTATAATACACTTTATGCCAAATAATTTATTAGTGTTCGCTTGGTAAGTTGGAAAGCACTCTTAACTACATATCCCATGAGCAAAACGTTGTTCAGCGGAAATTTAGAAAATGATCTTATGAAAGAAAATTGGCAACAAAGAATACAAAAGGAAATCCGAAATGCAAGCAGTATATATTATAAAAGAACAATTTCTGAGTTTTATAAAAGCTACTAACTTTAAAATCTTTTTATACTAGGAATGGAGCATATTAATTTAACTTTATCATCAAATGTCATTCATAGTAAAACAACTACTTAAAAACATATTATGCAAGAAACATATTGTAAACATTTATATTATGAAGCATACTATATATTTTTTTCATTTGGAAAAATTATAAATGTTCTTGTTATATAAAGAATAACATTGCGTAACTCAGAAATGTTTTCTTACCTTCCTTGCAAACCTTCTATGGCAGAAACACTATTTTCGTAAACAATATCCATAGTTCCTGTTAGAACACTTGTCATAGCTAAGGAAGACAAACATAAAAATATTTCAATAACAATTCGGGAAAGGGTTATTTTATTAGGGTTATTTACTTAACTAACTTTTTTAAAAAATGAATAGTTATTAAATTAAATATTAAAATATTTTGTACATTCATTGAAAAATAAATATTAGTATGATTATATATTCATTATATTATTGGTAGATATCATTTTGAAATGATATACACAAAAAGTGTAGTACTATAGACTTGGAATCAATTTAACTAATTTTTTTTGTAGTAAGGCTACTACTAATAATTTTGAAAGCATTAAATATAAAATGGATAATTCCGATGCAGTATTCATAAAAAATGTATGGTTATTAAATTAAATATTAAAATATTTCGTACATTCATTTGAATATATTAAAATAAACATTAGTACGTTAAAATATACAAATACATTGTGTTATTGCCTTACATAATTCTGAAATAACGTACAAAAAAGTGTAGAACTACAGACTTGTAATTCATTTCTGTTTTAGAAATTTTATTGTAGTCTGGATAGTACTAATAAGATTTAAGAAGCATTAAATACAAAAATTGATCATTTCGATACCATATTTCATTAAAAAAAATATGAATAAATAATATATGCACCTATATTAGTTGAACTACAAATTTGTAATTGAAATAGTAAAATAATTCAAAACTCCATCGGGAATTCGTTTAGTAATAAAATATCTACTTAAATCTTATAGATAATAATAAGAAAACTACTAAATAATTTAAAATGGCACAAAAAATAGAAGGATGGAGTAAAAGTTTTATATTAAATAAAAATGCACATTTCTTTAAAAAAAATAATTTCATCAATACTTTTCATATCGTTAAAATTTTGCAAAAAAAATTACATAAATAGTACACGTTAAAAATATTAACTGATATTTTTGATAAATCGATAACGATAAGCTTTCATTGAAAATTAATGATTTTAAACATTATAAGTTTTTAAAATGGTTTTAATAGCATAACATCTACAGCTAAACAACTGAGTTCCAAAATTAATAAACTTTGGAATTAAAAACATTTGCAACATTCATTCACATTTACACAACATTTAATTACAACATTTCAAATTTAGAGAAACTTACAATATTATTACTCTAAAAATTTTTATAAAATATTGGACAAATATCCAAGGCTATTAATTAATTATTTTTAAAAATATTCAAAATGTATAATTACCTGACATGATGGCTGACATAAACTCAATATAAATACAATGAAAACCGCCACACTAAACTAAACTTTAAAAAAAAATACAACTTTCTCTAGATCAATCTATCGTTGCTATCCACTCAAACATCAAACCACGATCGAAAATAACGACTGGTATTCAGCTCAGGTATTTATATAAAAATGCCTCAATGTTTACAACGTTTTCCATGACGTCACTGATCTCAAGCGTTTATGATAAAAGTCGTCGCTTCTTCGGCCATGTTTATATTGTTTCTTTTCTGCGCATAGATTAGGCTTGTTTGTTCATTCGAAGATGGAATGAAAACGTTCTTTTTTGTGTTTTTTTTATTAAATGTTGTTATGGTCGTCTTCTCCTTCGAATTTGCTTTCCGGTTTGATAAAAATGGAGTACTACGCTCTTCCGTTGTAGGAAAGGGTTGGAAAAGGACGGAATTGTGTTCGAGTTTGAATGGGCACAGACTGCTTTTAACTTTCACACTACCTTTTTTACGAAAAAAGAGGAAGGTATTATAATTGTTCAGTCCGTCTGTCTATCTATCCGCCATTAACTTTCATAGCCCAAGCTACAAATGCTACAGACAAGTGTGGTGCGTCAATAAATTCAGCGCTTCGAAATTAGAAGACAGTGAAACTCTCAGAAAAAAAAACATTCGAAGTACTTCATTTATTTAAAAAATAAACCCTTAAAAATGTATGCTCATTTAAAAAGCATAAGAAGTCCATTTTTATTAGAATTAAATCATCATTGCCACTCACAACAATCACACGAGAAACTTTATTTCTTTAAATAAAAAAATTAAAGAAATGTATTTGTATGATATAAATGATAAATCAGTTTGAAATGTCGTCATATTATATATTTCACAATAAGATTCTTTGATTGCTCGTATTATTTGTGTAGAATGAGGCACAATTCGTCTATTTTTTTACTTAATAATAAAAAGCACACGTAATATTTCATTTACATTTAAAAATGATTAATGAATAATGACGTTGACGATACTGTGTTTGGCGCCTCTTTACCTGTTGAATACACATATTGTGTGGAAGCAGGCTAAGTGACAGATTTTGTTATAAACCTACTTTGTTTTTTTTTAATGTCTTTTTTAAGAATTTGATTTTATTGAAAGAAATTCTCATACACAGATATAAGTATGTCAGAATTAGAGAACAGAGTAAAAATGCTGTTTTTTTAGGAATATTGTAAACTTTAAAACTTAATGTCAAACACTCAGAAGGGCTATTCCACGGGTAACTGACTGACATTCGGAAGTCAAAATTACAATGTTTTACAAAATAGCGGGACAATTATAAAGTTTTACAAACTAGTTTTGTATATTTTAAAAGAGAATTTTCAGCTGAATTCAAATATGGTTTACAATTGTAGATAGTCCTTATAGAAAATTTTAGAAAAATTATTAAAGTTGTGGTAACTGACTGACATATCTGCAACCTTCATTGACACTTCAAGTTATTCAATATCATTTTCTTCTGAATATAAAAGAGGTAGCTTTTAAAAGTCAGGCCTATATTAAAGTGCAAGAAATGGGCTATCCAGCACATCAATTTTTATATCAAATAATAAACTCTGAAAAAACACTAGCTTTTAGAACGCCTTGGTAACTGACTGACATAATGGTAACTGACTGACATCTCTGAAATACTTAACATGTCTAATGAGTTTAGTTTAGTTTGAATTATCGTCACACTAGAGCTACACAAGGGCTATTGGTGATGCGCGTCGTAATTTAGAACCACAGTCAGGTGACGAGTCGACACCTGAGTAGGCACCCAACGCAACCAATAAGTACTCTCATTATACGCAGCTTTGGGACTTTGGAGGATATTTAACGTGCACTCCTTCTACACGGGGCATTATTAATCGGACATTTTTGCCTGCACTGGCCGTTTATAGGTCGGCAGTTATTTTAGAGATGCCTGGACCCGAACCTGGGACATTCCGCAGCTGTTAAAGGCATTTTTGCTTGCAACACATGAAATTAAAATCCAAAAACTTTTGATTTAACAAATTCTGACTAAGTAAAGTAAATTAGAATAATTCATTTTAATTTTTAATGCCTAAAAAGAACTTTGATTAAAACAAACATGAAAGTTGAGTTGTATTTTTCCTTCCGCAAATAATTTTTTTTAAATCGTCTTTTGAGTTGTAATATAAAAAGAATTTATGCATAGGGTCAATACTAAAGTGATAATAAGTAAATTAATAACCAGATACATCGTTGTCAGTCAGTTACCAAGTCAAAATGTCAGTCAGTTACCGAAATGTCAGTCAGTTACCAAGCAATTTTTACCTATTAAAGTTCTTTTTTTTTATTTTGTCCAGCTAAGTATTATTTAGTACTTATTGAAAATAGAGAATATCGTTTATTAAGTTTTTGCAGTCAAAATTTCTATTCTGAAATTAAAAAACAGAAAAAATATGGTAACTGACTGACATTTTATGAGTGGGTGTAATATATGTATCCCATTACAAGTAATTTTTCAACTTTTTTTTGGGGTATGTGTGTAGAATGATACTCTATAATGTAGGTCTTAATCTAATTATAATTTTTTTTGAAAATCTTTTGAAGTGTAGGAAATAAAATGTTTCAAAAGTGTAAGAATTTACACTTTAAATTGTGGAATTTTTTTAACCGCCTGCTTAGAAGCAATTTTTCTTCTATAAAAAAATATATATTCAAAAAATGAACTCCAGTGCGTTAAAATAGAGATTCCAATCTTTAAAATGGTATATGACACAAAGTATTTACTTAATTTTGAAATTTCGGTACCGAGGTTTACATTTTCGTGGAATTGACCAGTAGAAAGCGCTATCCTTATAAAAGATGACGTTAATACATTTTTAATAGAAAATAAATTAAAACAATTTTGGTTACAATTTTTATGCCAAAGCAATAAAAATATGGATTATTATTTTTTAAAAATTATCTTCAATTCGTTTAGGGTTTTTTTTAAAATATTATTTTGATTTAATATGGCAAGAACCAGGGCATCATTAAAACTGAACGAAATAGAAATAAAATTATATGGGGGAGGAGATTTATTAATATAAAAATTGTTTTTATGAATAATCTCGCAAATTAATAAAAAAAATTAGAATAAATATAGGGTCTATTTGTGACTATTCTGGACTTCTTATGACTAAAAAAATATCGAAACAACTTCCAATGGTATGTAAGTTGAAAATAATGTCCATAAAAGTTATTTGTTATTTAATTTAACATTCAAATCTCAAAAAGTCGTGAAGGTTATCTCAAAAGTTTAAACAGAAATTGTAAATTTATATTTATAGAAAAGTTAAAAGAATATAGAAATTTCTAACATTATATAAATAGTTTTAAATCAAAAGGATTTTATTAAATAGAGTCGTAAATAAAAGAAAAACCATAGGCAGATTTAGGTGCTCCTAAGAAATGTTATCTAGTAACCACCAGTTATAAGATACGAGCTAATAGACAATGTGAGTTGACATTTAAAAATTTTAAGTGCATATTTTGAAAATTGTTACAGATGCCATCTTTATATGTTTATGCAATATGCATCTGTAATCTACATTGGCCGACATAATTGTTTATGAACGCAGAAAAAATACTAAATATTTACTCTCAATTTCACATTTCTTATAGATTGTAAGTTATGTCACAGTTAATCAAGATACAGGAGTTTTATAAACTTATATAAATTGTAAAATGCAACTTAGAATCAGTAACAATCAAGTGTGAAATTAACATAAAATATTCAGTAACTACATTTCAAATTTTAAAAATTTTACTGCATGCAATCAATAATGTTTTTCTACAAGGTAAAAAATAATTTATAATTTTACCTATATTTTACCAAAAACTGACATCAACAGTAGGATAGAAGTAGATCAACTTCTTCAGATTAAAGGTTGCTTTTTAAGTATTCCTATTTTATTTTACCCAGAATAGCTATGGGGTAAACTTTCCGGCATTAACAGTAGGGTAAAGGTAAAGCAACTTCTACAGGTTAAAGGAGGCTTTGTTCATAAGTATTCCTATTTTATTTTACCCAGAATAGCTATGGGGTAAACTTTCCGGCATTAACAGTAGGGTAAAGGTAAAGCAACTTCTACAGGGTAAAGGATGCTTAGTTTACAAGTATTCCTATTTTATTTTACCCAGAATAGCTATGAGATAAACTTTTCGACACTAACAGTAGGGTAAAGGTAAAGCAACTTCTACAGGGGAAAGGATGCTTTATTTATACGTATTCCTATTTTATTTTACCTCGAATAGCTATGGGGTAACCTTTCCCACACTAACAGTATTTTTACAGTATTTTTTTCACAATTTGGAGAGTTATTAGAGTTTGGAGAGTTTTTTTAGTTTAACACTGTTCATATAAATCGACGATTTGGGTATCAAAGAATAAACGAAGATTTTTTTTAATAATTGTCTAAGTAATTTGGCCAACTGAAGATATTAGATCCTAGTTTCTATGCAGAAAAAAAATCGTGCAGTGAAGTTTTAAGACGCAACAATTTAGCTAGTGATAATGACGTCAAAAGATCATGACTTGAACGTCATTTTACGTCAAAGTTTAATGTCTCATGTCTGTCTTAACCCCTATAAATCAATATTCCAAAGACCGGTCCTATCAAGAGAACTTTGGTTCAACATCAGTGGAGTCATCAAAGGATAAAAAGATATGTTTGCGATATCAAGTGAGATAACCTACACACTATCTCGAAAGAAATAAAAAATAAGTTTATGAATTATCATATTTTTCTTCTGGTTTCTAAGAGATGAGCAGTTTCGTCTAAACTTTGCCTCTTTAGATCAGATAACGGGTTAAACTCTGTACTCCAGGGCTCAAGAAAAGTAACGGTTTTCTTCGAATTTATAGGAAAGTACAAAAATTACATTCGATCTGGCTGTTTATGCGAACTTGATATTTTGATTTGCAAGAGAGCTCTTATTTTCAAGTGAGTAAAATTATGCAAAAACATATTGTGTCCAGAAATGCAAAAGTGATAAGAAACTGACAATTTAAGCTACAATAAATTATGCATACATTTAGGGTGACCAGACGTACTGCATCTTGCAGTGTTGTTTAACTTGTTACTCAATTCTGTAGCTATAAAAATTGTGAAAAGAGTCTTCGGTTTATTTTTAATAGTTTTTTTTTACAAAATTCACGCAACTAAAAAACAATTTATGAAAATCTAATGATGATTTCATTGTCTTCAAGTTAATTCTTAAAACAAATCTGGTCACGCATTGGAAACATGGGAACTTTGGATCTGGCACATTTAAAAAAATATACAGGGTGTCTTTAAAAGAATGTCCGAGTTTTAATGGTATATTACAGGAGTTTATTTTATACTAAATATAACAAATCATACATGATATTGAAGGAAAACTATCCTAGTTGTTCCTATAAGTGCTCAATGTGTGCGCCTTTAGTGATACGGCACACATCCAAACGAAAATGCAATTCTTCCCATACTGTCTGCAGCAAGTCCGGAGTAATGGAAGCAACAGCCTGTGCAATTCACTAAAGGCGCACACATCGAGCACTTTTAGGAAAAACTAGGTTAGTTTTCCTTCAATGTCATGTATGATTTGTTATATTTAGTATAAAATAAACTCCTGTAATATACCATTAAAACTCGGACATTCTTTTACGGACACCCTGTATATATATGTTAAGTTTGAATGCAAAATAAAGTAATTTCAAAATTGGACGTTTCGCACTTTTATTTTTATTTTTAAAGCCTTACTTATATTGCAAATAAGCTAACATTTCCTTAAATGAGGGCGATGAGGCCATGTGGTTGAGTAGTAGTGCTCTTTGCGCTACAACAAGTCTTATGTTAAAACCCTTCCATTTTTTAAGTACACAATCTTGGCTCCTACAGTTCCCGCCACCATTATTTGTTACACTTTAGGGATGGAAAACCGAAACCTTTTTTTTGCCCTCGGTTTTCACTGAAAAACCGTTTTTTTCATGAGGCCTGTCTAAACCGGAAACCGGTTTTCTGCGGGGGAAAACCGTCTAAAAACCGGAAATCGTTTTTTTTTTCTCAAAAACCGCCATCAGCGGTTTTTTTATTAATAAAAATATTTTTTTAAAAAATGTTAGTTTTGCACTATGTTAACGGCATAGATAGCAAATGGGACAAATTAATTTTTTTAAAAAAAGGAAAAGGAAATGGAGATAGAACAATACAAAGCTTAATAAAAAATACTCAAAACGATTAGAAAAAACGGAATAAAAAAAGGAACATTATAATTTTATAAATAATAAGAAAGTAAGAATTAGGAAGATAACCTAGAACTTAGTTTTCAACACAACACTTTAAACATTTAAAATTGACTGCGTAATAGTTATTTAAGCAACTAGTGCCGAAAATAATACTTTATTAAGCGAGTTTCTTTTATTTCACGAGACCGTAGGTCGAGTGAAATAATGACAAGAGCTTAATAAAGTATAATTTGGCACGTGCTTGCTTACAATATTTTTTATAATAACGTGCAAAAAAAAAAATTTCTACCAATAAGTGATTTTCATGACATCATTTAGTTTCCATGGCGATATTCGAAAATGCAAAGTAGAAAATGAAAAGTTGTAAAATAATTTTCTATTTTGAATCAAAATAGTATTTACATTAGTGCTACCGAACATGGGTGAAAATGAATTTGAAATGATGTTCGACCAACTTCCAGATTACATTGGAAAAGCAGCCAAGGAAGCTTCGTTGAATCTTCTTCCAGAAAAGCGTGTTCCTGTTTGGCGTGAAATTTGTGTTCTTACTTTTGTCTTATTTAATTTCCTTTAATAATTTTTGTAGTACTTGTAGTTTCCATGGAGATATTAGAAAATGCAAAAGTAATGAACCAATATAAATAAGTGAGTTTCATGACATCATTTAGTTTCCATGGAGATATTCATGACATCATTTTGCTTTTCTACCAATCAGATACTCTTATTTACTTTACCGCACTAGTCGGCACTGTCTGTGACATAAGCACGTAAAGTGTCGTTTTCGCAACGATTTAAGAATGAATATGATATAAAAATGTGAACTTTTTTACACGTTGTTATAAAAATTGTTTTTTTTTTTAATTCGAAAGTAAAGTTTACAAATTAATTGATTTTTTCAATTAATTAATAAGAAACTGAAAAAACTTTTTTTAAAAAATGGAAAACCGGTTTTTTTTTTGCTATTGAAAAACCGGTTTCGTGGAAACCGGTTTTTAAGGTTCGGTAAAACCGGATCGGTTTTTCCGGCGCCGGCGTTGTAAAAAACAGGTTTTTGAAAAAACGGTTTTTTTCTGAAAAACCGCCATCCCTAACTTGTTCTAATTCGGTTGGCGGCGAGTATAATTCAGATCTGTTGCAGATGCTAAAACGCAACAAAGGTTATGCGCGTTATTATAGATTAGATAAGATTGGCGAAGCTTTTTTACAAAGCCACGATGTTTGTGCAATGTAGTTAGGATTGTTTAGTAATTTATGAGATTTACAAAAGTAATACACATTACATATAATGTCAGAGTGACATACGGGTAGTCTTTTGTAGCATCCTCGCCCTAAAAGAACGTACAACAAATTTAAAGATTTAATGTCCTTTTGCGTTATTTTTTAAGCTTACGATCAGTCAACCTTCGTTTTAAGCTTTGCTTCCAAGGGAGCTATATTTTGCTACAAACAGCAAACCGAGTGTTCCAAAATTCAGAAACCCGCCACGATCGCTCTATGGGGTTGTTCAAGAAGATGTAACTCTTCTGTTTTCATTTTTGTTTTCCTGCGATTTCATTAGTTGTTTCGATTTCCCTCTGAAAATGAGCGTATTTTTTGTCTTCTGCTATTTGACGAATCTTCTATTTCAAAGTTATTTACGTTCAACTCGCTTTTATTCCCCTGCTATTTATTCAACTTTATCGGTTTTAATTCGATTAAATTTCAAGTATGCAGAGCAAAAGCAAAATCATAAAAGGTCAAAATTATTGAAGAACTTCGGTTTAGATGATATTTTGCCTTATGCAGAGAAATTAAGCGAAATTGTGGGACAGCAATTTGACGGGGTTAATTTAACAATGAAAAGCTTTAGTTCTACTGAAAGGAAAGCTTTTACACCACATTCATTTCAGTAAGGTAAGACAATATTGCATTGTTTAAACCAAATCTGCGAACAGATCTACTCTTAAAACCATAACTAGGCTGAGAACCGGACACCACAGGGGTATGAAGATAGATGGATATGGCAAGAAGATCTATAGAAGCTGTGAACATTGTCCTGATACACAGCTTACGCCTACTCACATCTATGAGTGTCCGGCTATGAGCGCCAGCCTGAGAAAGATTGGAGTACTGCCGACTATGCTAGATCCGTATGGAGACAACATCAAGCAAGTCGTAGAAGAAATTATCAAAATTCACGGACACATATAGAGTTCGACTCTCATGGACACGACAAAAAAAAAATCTTATTCCAGAAGGACCAAGAATGAAAACAATACCCCTGGAACTGTTGCCACTCACGACGTGGAACATGCCCATTGCCCTTCTGTTTACGTGAGCCACATCAGAAGACACTTCAAGAAAATCGATTATAAAAGTTCAAAGATAAGATTATGTTTTTCAACGAAATAAAACGAATGTGGCACATAAAGATAAGAAAGGTTATCAGGAGGAGAACTCCACTTATTTTTTTATTGTTCATAAATAAATTTGAAATCAAATATTCATCATTAAAATGTCCTTCAATCCATAAAGGAATTAGTTTTCAAAATTAAATAATGTAAGCTTAAAGCATAGGTATAAAACTAGCTAAATATTTTTTTATTTGCAAAAATTTTTTTTTTTTTCTTAATTAATAGAATTCTTAGCCACACTTTACTATTAAACATCAGTAACTGAAAATGTGTAACAAACCATATTTTAGAAATTTCAAATTGTCACTCTCAACACAAACGCTTATTTGTAACGTCATAGAACAACTATTACAAAAAAACCTTGGCCACATTAATTGAATGTTTACACTAATGTCAAATTTCATTTAAAGAATATAATTTTCAAGCTCAAAAGATGAAAATATGCTGTTTGTAAACACGTCGTCTGCTTTCTGAATCTTGAAAATATTTATCCGATGAACTTCAATATGTTTGTTGACATCCCTTTTTCAAAAAGGATGTTCTCAAGGTCCTTTTTCTCATGCATCATTCGTGTGACAAATATTCATAGAGTTAAGAAGAAGATAGAGATGCTTGGCGAGAAACAAAGTGGAAGCCGTCAGAAAGTCGCCAAGCAACCCCCCAAACAAATCGCTCACTCAATGTTAGTTCTTGCTGAAATGCATCATTTTATTCATTAAAAAGCGTTAATCTATAATAATAAAAGAAAGAGTCTGTCTGTATGTCTGTGGATCGTAAAAGACCTACTTATAGTGCCCAGAAAAATTTGAATTTTTTAATATAAATTCATTTTAATACCTACGTGTGCACCTGAGGCTTAGTTTTTTTTATATTTGATTACGATTTATTAATTAATATAATTAATTTTAAGACTACGTCTTCCATCTAACGGTGAGTGACTATAACAGGGCTTGAAAACACATGGGCTGGGCCAAAACAGGGGCTTGACGTCATCCGTCAATAAACGTGAAAATCCAGTAAGGCAGCCGTTAAATAATTACCAAATAAATGTATCGTATTTTTTAAATTTTATTTTGTTTGTTTTTTATCTCTATTTTTATTAGTTAAATTCTTTAGATATTACTTTAAAAGTTTTCATATGTTATTGTTCACTCTATGATTTCTACACCAACACGAATTCGATTTTGTTTTGATTTTGAGTATTTTGAAATTGCCTTACATTTTCGAAACAATATTCACAGTTACAATTCGTGCTTTCAAATGACTTCGTAGTACGGGATCCTGAGCATATATGGGAACAGATATGATGGCCGTTTTTGATTTGGCTTTTTTCGTTACATTGCCGAACAACGAAAATGCCTAATTGTAGTAAAAATTCCATTTCATATTTCATACAACTCGATAAGTATAGCAACACCACTTTAAATTTTCAAGCTCGCCAAATATCGCCAAGTGTCGCAATGTCCGGCTATGATATCATACGTGTACCGTTTAATGAAGCCATATTTCTCCCATGGTGAGCTGTATGTTGGATGTTCTAGAGCAGATAAATCTGAAATTCTTCATATCTTGGCTCCAAACGGAAGGAGTGCAATCATATATCCGGAAGTTCTACTACATTAAAGTTCGAATCTTTTTGAGGATGACAGCCACTGTAAATCTTAGGTAATCAGTCTTATTGAAGCAGATAACCCTAATACAATATCCTTTAAGGCACATTTTCTATTAAGTTAACGGGTTCCCAGCAAGGCGGGACCATGCTGCTAGTTTAAAATAAAAAAAATACTATTTGCACAGTTGTAGGCTCTAGCATGAAATCTGAATTTACTCTAGATGGTGGTAATTCCCTTCACAAGTACGACAAATGCGGTTTTTTTTTTTGTCGTGTCCATGAGAGTCGAACTCTATATGTGTCCGTGAATTTTGATAATTTCTTCTACGACTTGCTTGATGTTGTCTCCATACGGATCTAGCATAGTCGGCAGTACTCCAATCTTTCTCAGGCTGGCGCTCATAGCCGGACACTCATAGATGTGAGTGTGACAAATGCGTTGTAATTATAGTTTTTATTAGATAGTCAAAAGGGCTTCAAGTCGACGCGGGTAAGCCTATACAAATTCCACTGTAGTATAGCCAAATGGTTTCTCCGAGAGCGTTTGTTTGGGCTTACTAAAAAGCAATCGGTGGCTTCATTTGGGAAACCGGATTTCGCATTGGTTATTGCCCGGCAGTATCTCTTCTTAACTCTATCAGTTCATTTCATTATAAGATGATTTCTCGATGTTATCCAGGTTGTTGATATCATGAATTGGACAGCCATTCTTCACGTGATCAAAATATCAAAAAAAACGTACCTTATCATCGATATTCTATATTGATAATATTTTTTATAAAACAGTTTAAAATCATTTCCTTCTTATTTTATATTTTTACACTTACCACTTACTTATCACTTACACACATTAATTTATAATATCTATACTAGGCACTTTGCCTCTGCTCTCTAAATCTCGCCAATCCTGAATTCATCGCTGCGCTCGGGGTTGGCGAACGGAATATTTTCAGTATTTGGTAACTTTATGAAAACTAGAGATCAGTCAAGATCTCAAATATGGTTTTAATGTTTTATTCCACAAATTTGGAGATGCAGTACAATTTTAAAATTAACTTGAATTATAATTTCGTTGCTTTTTCTACAATTCTCGCCAATTAGACGCAAGGGATAAAATCGCCGAAACGATACAATCCACATTTAACAAAAATCTAAAAATCAGATTCGTCATTTTCGGGAAATCTCAAAAATGGCTTAAAAACTCAAGAAAATTTTGGATTTTTTTTATTCATAAAATATAATACTTTAAAAATTAACTATTTAAATGCATCAATATCCAAACAAGTTAACCAACTTACCAGAGAAAAGATCAAATACAGTCGTACACAAGACGTACAAGGCTTACAATTTAGAATGAATTTTAAAAAATGTACTTGAACTTTTACTTTAATAAAGCAAAATAATGATCTATAAAACGGAGCAAAAACAAAAAATGAGCATCTTTTTGACCATACGAAAAAAATGCTTCTAGATTAAATACTATGATTGTTTCCAATTTGTTTTTAAAAAAAACTTTAGGCTCAAAAAAGTCGTTCTTATTCCTATTTAAACAAGCACCAATTTATTTGCCTGTGAAAGAGGATGGGCTTTTTTTTCAACACTTTGTCAAAGAAAACAAAACAACCAATGAAATCGCAGTTCGGAGAGCGTGACATCATAAGAAATATTCCCATTGTACAGATATTTACTCTCGAAAATTAATAATAAACACATTGTTATTTCAAGCAATTCTTCCCTAGTAAAAAATCATTTTTCTAAAAATAAAAAAGGTTCATTATAACTGCTTGCGTCTGCAAAAAAGCTGAATCGTTCTAATGAGGTTGTTTCAGATAATATAACGTTCCTGTTTTAATTTTTGCGTTTCTTGCGATTTCACTGGTGAAACTACCAATGAAATCGAAACTGAGTTCACTCTCATTGTTCGTCCGCTAGAATACGATTTTACAATTCTTTAACGTGCAACTTGTGTTTATTCCTGTTATTTATTAAACTTGGTTTGATTTCGAATAAACTTCAAATATGCAAAGCATTACCAAAACATCAATTTTGTCAGAAAACTGCGGTTAAGATGATATTTTGTGTTATGCACTATGCGGAGAAATTAAGCAAAATTGTTGGATAGCAATTTAATGTGATTCATGGACAGGGAAAAGCTTTAGTTCAACTGAAAGAAAAGTTAGTACACTACATTCTTTTTAGTAAGGTAAGAAAATATTGCATTATTTAAAACAGATATAATTCTAGAAGGACCAAAAAATGAAAACAATACACCTGGAACTGTTGCCACTCACGACGTGAAATATGCCCACGAAAATATTCTTTTAAGTAATTAAGCAACGACGACCAATGACAAGAACCAAATACTACACCACAGGGGCCCGGATGGCCGAGTGGTTAAGATAGCTGCCTCCGCTAACAGTCTGCGCACTGTACCGGGAGCGGATTCGATTCCCGCGTCTTCACCCTGGGTGTAATTTCTCTCTCTGTGACAGTAAAAATTCTTCCTGTGTCTGTCTTACTTGACGAAGGTTTATAAGCGGGCCGCTGATCAAGCACACAAACCGGAATATATATGTATCAACCCTACCCCACTACACCACAAATTTAAAGACAGCTGTTTAACCAGCAGTAAATCTTGATCAATAAATAATGATAAAAAAAAACATAACAAATTGTTCTTTTCTTCCATATTCCTGTCTTATCACACCTAAAACACGCATTTACAATAAAGCGCAATATTTTTTGATTGGGAGCGTTGAATGAAAAATGGAATCTCACTTTTCTCTCTTTTTGAAAGGTCGTTCAAGGAGTTTTTGAAGCACCGGTTGTGCTCATTTGATAAGGTAGATCTGTGTTTACTTTCTTGATAGCTCGGAATTTTTTGAAGTGCCTACACTTATTTTTAAGTAGAAAAGTAGATCAAATGCGTGTTTGCCATTAAGGATGAGGTTTATTTTGTCTTGTCTTGTCATAGTAAATTAATAAAGCTTTAATAATTGAAAAAGGTTAATTAATTTAACAATTAATGCATGAATTATACTCAAATTTATAATCGAGTGTTCATATACAAGTAAACTTGATACATTTGATGTTCTCCAATTGATTTATCTTCGATTTTATTTTTACACTTCTCTTTTGTAAAAAAAAAATAATAATTTGGAGACTCTCCCGCATTTATTCATCAAACACTTATTTCTATCAGCTTTTAACAACTCGAATGAATTTATTCAATTTTAAAA
Source organism: Oedothorax gibbosus (assembly GCA_019343175.1). Lineage (NCBI taxonomy): Eukaryota > Metazoa > Arthropoda > Arachnida > Araneae > Linyphiidae > Oedothorax > Oedothorax gibbosus. Next base: position 20,668,209 of record CM033280.1, read on the forward strand.
TATAAAAAAAAATCTTTTAACCCTAAAACTACTGACGGTACTTAGAAGTATCACATATATGTTTAACTTTTCATTGTTTATTTGGATAAAATGGAAATATTCATTCCAAAAAATTTTGTAATTGGTCGGTGTAATATTTAGTTATTATAACTAGAAAGGAGGAAAAACGAAAATAAATTTATCCTAAATTGCATTTTATGTTCCAACTATTGTTTTTGCCGTAATATATTTTTATTAATTGCACAGATAGAGCTTTAAAATAGGCAACAGCAAATAATTAAAATTACATCTTAATTCAATGCATAAAGAGTTAAAACACAAAATAGTGTAAATACGATTCTTATAAAAGGAATACAGTCTACGGGTGAAATAAAGTGTGAAAATACAGTATTATTGTTTTGACATTGGTAGGCATAAATGAATTCAGATTGTAAACACAGTCACGATTTCTTCCAAGGAACTAGAACCAAGGTTAAGGTTACAGGGAATCACCAACATCATAACAAATACGACGTACTCAGAATCCGATCTCTTACGTCCTTACTAAACGAAATTATTTTATTTGTTACATATTATGTCACTTACATATTAATAATTTCGTAAGGATTCACCGGTTTAAGCGTCTGTTTTTATTAAGAGAGAGCTAATGTAAGAGTTAGTCTCTAAATAATATTGTTGTTGTTTTGGATAAATGCCTTGAGGTAAGATTTTAGAGTGATTTTTGAATTGCTATGAATATAAATTAATATAAAAACAAGGATTCACCGGTTTAAGCGTCTGTTTTTATCAAGAATGAGTGAATAACAGTTAGTCTATGAATAATATTTTTGTTTCTGAAAATGTCTAGATGTAAGATTTCAGAGCTATTTTTGAATTTCTAATAATTAATATAAAAAACATTTGAGTATTTTTTTAATTGTTTTTACATAAAAATGGATTAGTATTACTAGTGCAACATCCTTTTTCATAAAAGTATGTTTTTTTAAAACTGATATTGTAATTTGATGTTTAAAAAGTAATAAAAATGGAACTAGTTGTTCTAATGCTCTTAGATACCGCATGGGAATTGTTAATTTTATGAAGAAATTATTTAAATAAATAAATCATCAAGTGCTAGTTTTTATATGGAGTATAAGTTTATAAATAAATTTTAAAGTAATTGTATATCGATATTGTGTCCTGTGAATAAGATAATTTACACATACATAACATAGTTTAAGGTTTTTCTAGAATATTATTTAATTGTGTGAATTAAGAAATAATTTCGTTTTAATAAGGCAGAATCTTAAGGCAGAACGAACAAGACAAGTAATATCTTATACATCTACATGAAATATTTTAAGTACAACTAACTTGTTCATAATATTTCGTCACCCATTCAAGTTCATTATGAAATACCTAAACCTTGACTTGGCGAAAAAATTCGAGAACCTTTAAAATTTAGTTTACAGTTTCAAAACGCAACACAGATTTCCATGAAGGTTTAGTTTGCGAAAGATTGTGTGGATTTATATTTCAAATAAGGAAATACCGTGTTATTTAATTGTGGATTTGGAAAGCATGAGTTGAGGAATTTTTTGGAATGCATAAATGCAGAAATAATTAAATAATAACTTTGATTACAACTAAAATCAACAAATGCAAAATATAGTGCATACATTTTGTTTAATAATATAAACTTTTAAGCTTGTTTCAAAACAGTAAATAAACTTGTGCTATTATTAATGAAACAAATAAAACGTCCAATGTCAACAAACGATACGAAAGTTACGCTTGTTGAAAAAAGTTACGCTTGTACGAAAGTTACGCTTATTCGTAAAATTACATACAATTAAAAAAATGTAGAAACGTGCCTTGATGTATGATGACTACATGTGCTTACATCTAAATCCTCGTTATAATTTTTCTCCCATAAATAAATAAGCATATAGATTATTCTAACTACTTAAAATCAGCGTATATGCTAGTTATATTAATTTCATTAAGAAATATTTGCTTGTTTATCATGTCGAAACATATTTTTGTTCCAAATCATAAACTTCTGAGTCACATGAGAGAGTTTACGTTTATTTCGCTTGATTTAATGATACTTAAATGTGTCATCAAGTGTTTATCATCTTTTAAAAAAAACGGAAATAAAGTCTTCTTTCAGTTTGATAGAATTTAACTTTTTATGTGAAAAATGATATTGTTGTAAGCCTAAATTGTGTAGTCCTTTTCAATTTATGAATTTCTTAGCAATGCAAGAAAATGGGATTGCCAAATTTGCCTAATGCAATAGAATCTAAGCAAACGCAATTACTTTTTCCCCGTCCAGTATTATTACGTAATTTATCTACTATATATTTACTGACAATCCTCTATAATTAATTTGAGCTAGCAACAAAAAAAAGATTAATGGCAAAAACCACCTGCAGTTTTCTTTTTAAATGGAATTTTTAATTTCCTGCATAAGAGCTTCTCTAGTTTCCTGTGCATGAGACCAACACGAGAATTCCATTGTCTGATCACGGAACGGACTTCGACGTATCACGTGAACATAGAATGTCCTGTATGTGTTCCATTTAACGTTCTGTATGTCTTCTGTAGTGTTGTAAAAAAAAATTACAATGCTTGCTGTACGCTAGCCTTAAATTGTATTTCTTTTTAACTTCCTCATACCAATCAAATACTAACAGTAGGTTTGTAAATTTGTTTTACATATCCTAATAATTATGGTCTTTGCCTCTTGGATCCTAGATTGAGAGTTTTGGATTACTTATTATATCAAAACATCTTCGATCCGAGCTTCTAAACTGCCTGGAAATCTATATAGTATATAAAAGGCAAAGTCCTGACTGATTCACTCACGTATCAACGCCCAGCCCAAACTACTTGAGGTACAGCTACCAAATTTTAGGAAAATATTCATATCGAAGCCGTCATTTAAGAAGCGATTTTTTGAAATTCGAACCCAAACGAGTGTAAGAGGGTAAAACGTGAGCCGATTTCTCCATAGGAATAGCATTGTAAGATTGGAATTTATACTTTATCCATTCGTACCATACTTTATCGTGATCGTACGGAAAGTCGGGATTTTTTATTATTAACGTAAACTCCCTCCACACAGTGTGTTATTCTTCGGCATTTTTTGGCTGTACGGTTTTAGGTCGGCAGCTATTTAGGCGATGCCCAGACCTGCTGGGACCTTTCGCATGCAAGTTAAATAAGTTAATAAAAAAAAGTTTACATAAAAAATCACTGTTATTAAGGGTCTACCCGTGCAACGCCGGGTTTATAAAGCTAGTATTGTATAAATTGGCATATAGCCATAGTGACTTAAAAATTATATCAAGCTAGGACATAAGTCATATTACTCAACAAATAACAACCCGATATTCTGTTTGTCTTGAAACTATTGTACGAATCGGCAAATAACCATAATTACCATAGCAGTGTACAAATGATGTCAAATAATGTCTATAATTTGACAATTATTATTAAAACATCTTCAAGACAAACTGTCTGAAAATATTGAACGCATTAGCAAATGGCCATTGAAGACATAAAATGATGTCAAACAATGACAAAAGTCATATTACCCAACAATCAACAACCCAATCTCCTGTTTCTCTGAAACTATAGTACGAAATGGCAAATACCATAGTAGTGTGGATACATTACAGTAGTGTACCAATACCATACATTTGTAGTGTGTCATAGTAGTGTATCATTACCATACATTTGTAGTGTGTCATAGTAGTGTACATTCATCATAATAACCATAGTAGTGTATAAATGATGTCAAATAATACCTAACTTGACAATTGTTATAGAAATAACATCCTCAAGACAAACTTCTAAAGTGTCTGAAAAAAATGAACGCATTAGTTAATCACCGTGGAATTCATAGTAATATAAAATGATGTCAAGCAAATCATATTACTCAACAATCAACAACCTAATCTTCTGCTTGTCTGAAACTATTGTACGAATTGACAAATACCATAGTATCGTACATACATTAGTAGTTCATAGTATGCATTTACCATAATAACCATAGCATAGTGTACAAATGATGTCAAATAATGCCTATAATTTGACAATTGTTATTAAAACAATATCTTCAAGACAAACTTCTATGCAGTCTGAAAATATTGAAAGCATTGACAAATAACCATAGTATTCATAGTGACATAAAAATATGTCAAACAATGACAAGTCATATTATTCAACACTAAAAAATCCAATATTCTGTTTGTCTGAAACAATTGTACGAATTGGCAAATAACCATATTAGTGTCCAAGTGATGTCTAATAATGCCTATAATTTGACAATTGTTATTGAAACGACATCTTCAAGACAAACTTTCATACTGTCTGAAAATATTGAACGCATTAGCAAATAACCATAGTATTATTCATAGTGACCTAAAATAATGTCAAACAATGATAAGTCAATATTACTCAACACCAAATAACCCAATCTTACAACGCACTCAAAAGTGTTTATGACGAGATGTCATAAACCGAATCGAAAAATATTAGTTATAAGGACCGATTGTTCTTTTTATTCATAGTAAAACCATAGTAATTCATAGTGACATGAAATGAAGTCGAACAATGACAAAAGTCATACTACCCAACAATCAACAACCCAATGTTCTGTTTGTCTAAAACTATTGTATGGATTGAAAAAAGCAAATATACCATAGTAGTGTACCAATACCATACATTTGTTATATCATAGTAGTGGACATTCACCATAATAACCTTAGTACAGTGTACACATGATGTCAAATGATGCCTATAATTTGACAATTGTTATTGAAACGACATCTTCAAGACAAATTTTGAAACTGTCTGAAGATATTGAACGCATTGGCAAATAAGAATAACCATAGTATTCATAGATATGAGTCATGATAAAATGATGTCAAACAATGACAAGTCAATATTACTCAACTCCAAATAACCCAATCTTACAACGCACTCAAAAGTGTTTATGACGAGATGTCATAAACCGAATCGAAAAATATTAGTGATAAGGACCAATTGTTCTTTTTATTCATAGTAAAACCATAGTAATTCATAGTGACATGAAATGAAGTCGAACAATGACAAAAGTCATACGACCCAACAATCAACAACCCAATGTTCTGTTTGTCTAAAACTATTGTATGAATTGGCAAAATGCAAATACCATAGTTGTGTACATACATAAGTAGTGTATCAATACCATACATTTGTTATATCATAGTAGTGTACATTCACCATAATAACCTTAGTACATAGTGTACAAATGATGTCAAATGATGCCTATAATTTGACAATTATTGTTGAAACGACATCTTCAAGACAAACGTTCATACTGTCTGAAAATATTGAACGCATTAGCAAATAACCATAGTATTATTCATAGTGACATAAAATGATGTCAAACAATGACAAGTCAATATTACTCAACACTGCTTAACCCAATCTTACAACGCACTCAAGAGCGTTTATGACGAATGTCATAAACCAGATCGAAAAATATTAGTGATAAGGACCGATTGTTCTTTTTATTCCGCTGTTTATATATTTCCCCCTTGCTTATGTTCTTGTTTTACTTTTTCTGGTGGATCACGTGTTACGGAAGATAACCTCTAAAACGCGGTCCTGATAACTTGACGATCGTTGAAAGATGTTCTAAAGCAAACGATTATTTCTTGTAAATATTGCATGCGAAATTTTTGGAATTATTTTATTTATATTATTCGATGTTTAAAACACGTGATATTGCACTGCTTATACAAAAAAAAATGACTAGAAATAATTTTCTAATTCGGCCGCTAAAATAATTTATATTACCGATTGAAAATTAAAAATCCCCTCAGCTTCTCGGTGAATCCTCATTTATATATAAGAGCATTGCCTTTGGGGAAGTTTAAATAAAACTGACTAAAAAATTTTAGCTATTACAATATCGTCAAAAAAGTTCCATTGAGTAGTATAGGCGGCTAATATGCCCTTGTAAAACTAAATACAAATGCAAACTAAATGTAAATGATATTTTTCTAAAATGTCTTATAGCACGTTCTTCCACCAAGCTCTTCAAATGTGAGCGTTTGTAGAGTCAACAACGTTTACTAACAAAACGAAGAGCGAGAAATGTAGGGCAGAACGTATTCCATTCTTTATTTAAAATGTAGAACCAGCTGCTCTCCAGAGGACAATGTCTTTTATATGAACTTGTGTTGTTTTCCAGTTGTAGTTTGCCAATTATATTTTAGTGCACTTATTTATGCTCACGTGAGGACCCTGTTTCCTAAAAGTTATGTCGTTTCGGCCTAATAAAGAAACGTGCAGCTTCATATTAGTTAAGACTTGTTTTGGCTATTGTTTCAGTCAGTTATGAAAATCGTTTATAATGATTGCATGAGGCATAAGTTTATATTAGATAATGAAGCAATATTTCTGCCTTTCGTTCAAATAAATGAGTAGAACAATTGAAAAGCTGGATTGGAATTGGAAGATTAGATAATGAAGCAATTAGATAATGAAGCAATATTTCTGCCTTTCGTTCAAATAAATGAGTAGAACAATTGAAAAGCTGGATTGGAATTGGAAGATTAGATAATGAAGCAATTAGATAATGAAGCAATATTTATGCCTTTCGTTCAAATAAATAGTAGAACAATTGAAAAGCTGGATTGGAATTGGAAATTAGATAATGAAGCAATATTTCTGCCTTTCGTTCAAATAAATGAGTAGAACAATTGAAAAGCTGGATTGGAAAATTGGAAGCACGTTCTAAGTGACATTTCTGGAAAAAAAAAAGATTTATGTATGAATGAACATGTTATTCATGCATAACATGTTATTATGTTTTTAACGTATCTAAGTGCAAACGGAAAAAATGTAACGCTCATTTTCTCGTTTTCACCTTTTTGCACTTAGCACGTTCTTCCACTAAGCTCTTTAATTATAATAGTGACTTTTTATATTTTCATACGTTAGGGGGACCGGGTAGGCAAAAATTTCAAAAATATCGATTTTTTTATTTTAGTGTGGAAAAATAACTTATACTTTTAGCTTTCCATACATACCATACTTTAAACAATCTGAGCAGAATTTAAATCACAGTTTCAATTTTGTAAACGCGCCAAGCGAAATTCGTCTGTTATTCAGTCCCGGGCTTTATCTTAAACAGCCTTTTACTCAACATGCATATTTTGATATTTTTATTATGTTCAATTGGTCCCTTGCGATTCAAAAGTTTGTGTATATTTTTGAAACTTGGGGTAATTATTAATTGTAATGTTTAAAAGTCAATTATACATGGATTTTAAGATCTGATAATTATGTATTGTTTATTTGCAATTTTTGTAATTTATGTAGTTCAAAAATTCACTTTTTTTTGCCGTCACAGCAAGTTTTATTTTTAAAACATTAACCAAAAAGTCGAATGCAAAATCCATGCACAATTTTATTAAGTTGTATTCAAACGTTAATTTTTCCACGAAAAATTAAATTTCTGAAAAATAGTGTTTGTAAATATTTGAAATTTTGTGTAGTTTTTAAAATGATTGTTATTGAACTGCAAAAAAAAATTCATGAATTTTAAGCAAAAACGAAATATTTTTTATTTTGCTTACCCAGTCCCCTTAAGCTTTCTTTTTTATATAAGATTCTCATAGTATTCCAAATTAAAAGCAATTGAAAGTTACGAACATCAGGCGAGATTCACTGCCAATTTTATTCTTAAAAGAAAATCAGAGCAAAAGAAGGCTTACTATTACTATTAACAAAATACAAAGGTAATACTCCCTTCAGGTCTCTTAGGAATTCATTTTATGCAATTTAATTTGGTTGTTCCAACATATAAGCTTCAGAATATGTCATCCTCTGAACGATGCAGACGTTTATACCCGTCACCTTACTGTCCGGTTTCCCAGCAATGCACATAATTTTTAAAAATTTGTAAATTTAATAATTTTTATTTAATTTTACAATTTATATCATTGAGGAGCAATTTATAACCATCTACTACAGAAATATAATCGTAAAAAAATGCAAGAAATTAAATGTTCAATTAAAAAAATTAATTTAAATCTTATGCAGTGAAAACAAGTTTGCACTTCAGCCAATTTGCTTATCCCACAGAGGGTTAAAATGAAAAAAATCCCAACAATTGAAAGAATAAAATTCAAAATAATATTTTTAATTATGAAGTATTGAAGTTGGAATATTTGAAGAGACTCGTAGTTTTCCCTTTTTTTTCTTTTTTTTTTGTTATAATTTTTTTTCTGAATGCATAAATTTATCAAATATACTTAAACGATGATTTCTGTAAGTTGTGTTTTGAAGTGTTTACGTCTTGTGAAGGCTCTCAATGATAGTTACAAAACCTTCTTGTCTCATCCTTACATCACTCCATAGAAGAAGTTAAGAAGAAGCTGGAGATGCTTGGCGTGAAAAAAGGTGAAGCCGTCAGAAAGTCGCCAAGCAACCCTAGTAAGCCTAAACAAACTTTCCACTCAACGTTATTTCAACAGTAGAATTCCAATTATCCGAAGCGGTGCTGATCATCCGAATATCAGAAAAAATTCTACCCTGCTTACGTGTTTCTGTTCGTCATTGTCTAATGTCATGCCTAGTAATCTTTTTTGCACCGAAAAAAATTAGTAGGCATGACATCCAACAGAGACAAACAATAACAGGTATGTGGGTATAAAAGTTTATAAGTAGAAACTTTTGTACTTTAAAAAACTATTACAAAAAGCTATAACTCAATTTGCGGGGCTCGGATGGCCTAGTGGTTTGGATCGCAGACCATTTAGCTAACAGTCTGCGCACTGTGCGGGTTCGATTCCCGCCTTCGCCCTGGGTGTACCTTCTCTCTCTGTGTCAGTAAAAATTTTGTCTGTGTCTGTCTTACTTGATAAAGGTTTATAAGCGTGTCTCTGATCAACCACACAGGCCGGAAATATATATGTACCAACCAATTGCCAAAATACACCTTACAATTTAGATTTGGTTGGGTTAATGATGATCGAAGCTAGAACTACATTATCTTATAGCCCAACAGCATTTTGAGTAATCGATTTAATATATACATTTTTTCTGATCAATTCCAATTATCCGAATTTCCAAATATTCGAATGTGGTTAGGTCCCAATTGCTTTGAATAATTAGAGTGTATTTTATTATTTTAAAAGCGTTAATTAAAAATCAAAAAATGACTGTTTGAGCCGTTGTAAGATGTAGCAAGAGTTCTGAATTTACACAATATGGTAGCAATAGGGTACTTGACTAAAAAAATTTTATTGGCTTAAATTATTCTTATGCCAAAAATATTAGACCCGTATTTTTTCTTTTTTTCAAATACCCCATTAAAAGAGGAAAAAACGAATTTTAAAATTAGGACGAAAAATCACTCCCGAAAACGCTTTGTGGCTGTCACGTGGTATCTATGATGTCACTAGTAACTATAAACAAACTTTGAAACACCATTTTGGAATCTACTTTAAGCAAATTTGAACTATCCGCTTCTGTAAAACCTCCACCCATTATCTATATAATTCTTATTTTAATAGTAAGTTAAATTAAAACCAGTTTAATTTTTAAAAAAAACATCACACCGGTTTGTTTATACATACTAGTGACGTCAGCCAAATCGACGTGTTTGTGATCACGTGACGTACCGATGAGAAAAAAAGACATTTGAAAATGATTTTTATTAATTATTTAAAGATTTATTTTGCAAAAAAATATATACGTTTGTTATATTTGGGTTCAAACTATAATTTAATTAACATTGGAATGTATTTTAGCGATACTGTCAAGTACCCTATTCCCTTAAGCGGGTAAGAAATGGTAGCTAAGAAAAATACGTTGTAATTATAGATTTTAATAGAGAGTCAAAAATCGCCAAGTCCATGTAGTAACCCTATGCAAACTCCACTGTAGAACAACGCCGAATGATTCACCAAAAGCGTTTGTTTGGGCTTACTTCAAAGCAATCAATGGCTTCACTTAGCAAACCGTTTTTTGTATTAGTTTTTGCCCGATAGCATCTTCGTCTTCTTCTAAACTCATCAGTCTGGGTTCAATTTGAGTGCCTTCGACCTTCGTCTCCGAATTCGATGTCAAAACACATCTCAGATCAAGGGCATCATCAGGACATAAAGAGCGTCATCATCGGCTTCTTAGATGATAATGATGGTGTTGATGTCGTGCATATAGTTTAGTTTAGTTGGCCCCCGGTGGCCGAGAGGTATAAGCGACGAGCCTCTTACTGAGAAGGTTCTTGGTTCTGTCCTTGTCCTAGCCATACTATAGACGTATTCGTGCTTGTGGAAAAAAAATCCTTTAAAAATCCCCCGGGGTGCCCGAGTACACTGCGATATACGTGCTCGTTAAATCGGTGGAGTCGAAAGTCCCGACGGCGTTAGCGTACGATGTCGCTCGAAGTTCCGATGGGTGCCCGCTCAGGTGTCGACCTCGGCACTTGACCAGGGTTCTAGATTACGAGGCGTAACGGGCTGTGTTAAAGCTCCTGTAGGAGGCTAGAAATAGGCAGCCGGAAACGATTGCATTACATTACCTTTAGATTTGTTTAGCTTAGTTTTAATCATCGTCGCACTAGAGCTACACGAGGGCTATTGGCGACGGGCGTCATAATTTGGAACCACAATCAAGTGCCGCGATGTCGTGCATCGGAGCCTGATATCGGGAAAGCTCAGACTATAGGCACACATAGTTTAGGTTCCCCTTTATGGGAAATATTGTAAATGGTTGCCCGTAGTGATGATGCTAGTTGGCCGGTGTATCATATTTTTGCTACCGTCTTATAGGCTGGTGCTTGGTTGGTTGGTATACATATATTTTCAGGCTTGTTTGCTTGTCACAAAGACCCGCTTATAAACCTTCGTCAAGTAAGACAGACACAACAGACAACACACACGTATAAGTGGATCCATCTAATTTTTTTAGAGACAGAGGCCAACTAGAGGATCCCCAGAATTGGCTTGTCACCCCCAGAGGTATTGATTTGGTATGGGAACTTAGAGGACTTTCGGACCCAACAGATTTAACGAGCACGTACTCCGCATATACTCGGTAGTTCTTCAGTGGTACCGGGACTCGATCGCAGGACCTTCCGATCCCGAGACCGAGACGCTGACCACTAGGCTCACTACGGCCCCGTCTTATAGGCTTCCTTATAACATCGATTAAACCAATTACGTTAGCTCAATGTCTGAAGTCAAGCTAAAAACAAAAAGGGGTCTTGGAAAATGTTACAATTTACTGAAATTTTTGGCTTCTACAGCATCATAGAAACTAAAATTTAGGGGCCCTAACCTGAGCCTAACGGGCCTTATGGTAGATCAGGCCCTGCATACATTGAGCTAGGGAAACTGGAGTGAAGTGTCAGCCAGCCGAAAACCCACTCACACCCTTTTGAGCGAACCGGGCAGAAAAGGACTATTTTCCCTACACTTGTATGCAATGCTTGTATGAGACCCCTCTATCATATTGACTTGGGCTCCTAAATGTATTTTAACATTTTTAGTTCGAAAGAAATTAACTTTATTTAACTTTAAATCCCAACTTTTTAAAGAAATTACCATGTGGATCACTAACTAAGAACTAGCGAAGACGAACCCAATAGCGAAATAGGCAAGTTTCTAGGTTTTCTGCCCGGTTCGTTTCTGCTGCAGTGCCGTGTATTGTATTCCTCCGCGTTTCGTTATTGAACCGGCTCGTTTGCTGCCCTGTTCAGTGAATCACACACCTCACTCCACTTTTCTTCTAGCTCAATGCCTGCATAGGAGAAAATGGTGATGGGGAGTCTAGTCATTACGGCTGTGCATGTAAAAGGTCCCTGGCACGGGCATTACTAAAATAACTGCCGGTCTATAGACAGTTTGAGCAGCCAAAAGTTCTAAAGAATAAATAACCCATGTAGAGGCAGTGCTCTTCTCGTTAAAAATACTCCAAAGTCTCGACGCTGCGTACGATGTGGCTCCTAAAAGTTGCGTTTGGTGCCTACTCAGGTATCAACTTGTCACTTTTCTGTGGTTCTAAATTACGCCGGCTAATAGCACGGGGGTAGCTCTAGTGCGACATTAACTACACTCAATTCAATGCATCTGAGATAATTATAATGGATTTGCCGTATTTTTTCCCACTAAAAGAATTGGTATAATTTTTTTTTAATAATTAATCTTTTAAAGAAGATAATCGATCGTATTGTGGCAAATATCACAAATAACCAATACTAGCACTCGTGGTTCGAGTCCCGCTCGGTTTAGTATTGAACTCGCATGCAAGAGATCCAGGGATCAAAACCGAGTCAGCCTTTACCTCTTCAGTATAATTAATTGAGCCATTTGATTTGATATGTGTATAAGGAACGAAATATTCGCATAATCGTGTAAATAACTTTTTGAATCAGGAAAATATTAATATTTTACAACAAAAAAAATATTTTATTTTTGTTTGTCATATAAGTCAAAACTTCTTAGAATTTCAAGGTCATCATTCGGAAGCAAGAGTCATCATAATTTTCTTACAGATGATAATGATAATGTGGAATAAAATGTATCTAAAAGATAATGTGGATCCCGGATCGGATTTTACTGGATATTTTTTCCGACAAAAAAGTTTGACTGGTGTATTGAATGCGCGGATACGAAAATGATTGCTTATAAAATGATTTCCGTTGAATAATAATATTGTTGTCGTGGCGGTGTAGTGGTTAGCATGTCTGACTCCCATGCTGCTATGACTTGGGTTCGTATACGAGTCGGGAAGGTGGTCATGGATTCAATCAGTGTTTCGTCCTTACGATGTCGGCAAACTGGTTTTGGTGAAATTAACGTTAAATTGCTAGTAGTTAGCACAAGCATTTTCCCAAAAACTTCAGAAAATAAGATTTAATATTATTGTTTGGTTAAAGCAAATTGAGTTTTACTAATCTTATGAAAGGGAATTATAATTTATTCAGTTATTCCTATTTGAATATGAATAATAAACGACATATTTGCAGTGTTCTAATACTAAACACCAACATTAAGACGTCTTAATTGCCATATGTTTATAATACATACTTGTTTTCTCTCTTCGCCCAAAGCAATAAAACACAATACCTGAAAATACAGGGCATCTAAAAAAATCTTTCTTAATGTGGTGCTGCCATCTATATTACATAAATTGCACTATGAATTTAATGTTACAGTCTTCCTTATAGTAGTGCTGCTATCTATACTACATACAATGCACTAAATGTTAATTTTGCTAAATAACTTTTAAAACATAAACATTTTTAGAATTAAAACCTAAACGGTAGGTCATGTATGTATTTAAATATTTTTTGTGATTTCGTGTATACATTGAATAGTTTATCGTATATTTTTTTTAATCTTCTTTTATTAATACTATGGAGAATGTAACCTGCTCTTTTGAACGCCTTTTAATATAAATATAATTACATAATTTGATTATGTGGTAATAATTAAAAATGATAATAATTAACAATTTCTTTTCTTATGAATGGTATTAAAATTTGCACCTCCAGATATATTTCCTTTTTATAATAAACACTTTTACACATTAATTCAATGAATTAATGAATTTAGTTGTTTCAGATGACATAGTTCTTTTCAAATTTCATTCCTGCCATCCTTGGAACGGTGCTCCGATTTATAATCTGTTCCCACATGACATTGATTCACCAATCGAGGCTCGAGAAATAATTCATTTTCATTCAGAATTTCTGTTGCCTTTCAAGACCTTGAAACATGTCGATTCCTTACTTAAGAAAAAATAATTTTGATTTACATATTTTCCGAAAAATAGGGACAAAACTGATATTAAAGTAATTAGTATTACGAGCATCACTTTAATTCCAACTTTCCTATATATACTCATGTAAAATTGTCGTTCCAAAAAACAAGCGCTCGACGAGGATGGGATTCGAACCCACGCGGGCAGAGCCCAATGGATTAGCAGTCCATCGCCTTAACCACTCGGCCACCTCGTCTTGTCCCACTTCTGTAGCTTTACATTTAAAAAATGCATTTTTATTTCTTATTTTAAATATGTATTAACAAATGTGGTACATTATCTTTAAAATGTATTACTGGTTAATTTTTTTTTGATAAAACCCATTTCCACAAATATGATAATATAATAAATTATTATTTTGGATCAAGTTTTTTTTTAAGAATAAATTCTTGTTTACTTTGCTCGTGTCAGTATATATTTTTTATTTCAGGAAATTTTTATTATCTCTATATTAAGAAATAATTCCAGACTGACAAGTCACGTATCAGTGACTAGCCAAAACAAATAGAGATAAGATAAAGATTCCAAATTTTAGGAGCTTATTATTTTTGTACTGAAGTGAAGGCGTCAGTTAAAAAGCTATATTTCGAAATTTGAACCTAACGTGTATAGGATAGGAAGGCAGAATAAAGTAAGTGGATTTAATTTGTGGGAATGTTATTTGAATATCTTATTTTGTTTAATGACATAAAAACATTGGTTTTATGCAGATTTTCTCAACTAGATTCTATGGTTGTTCACGTGGTGGATGGCAACAACTCCAACTGTTTGATTTCCTGAATTACTTTAGTTTCGGTATTCGAAAATGAGTTTTCTAAGAATATTTTACTTATTAAATTTTTTAAATGCCAACTTCTTGCTATGCTGCTGGTTCGGTTGTTTAAAACATCTGTTAAAGTATATCGCTAATTTTGAGTGAAAGCGAAGCAACCAATGAAATTGCCATATGTAGGAAAATGAAAACGCGTTACATCACCTGAAATATTCCCATTGGAATTTAATATTGATAAAAAAAACAAATGATCGTTATTAAGACCACATACGTACAACGCCGCTTTTTTTAAGCTTAATACATTATATTATTTTTATTACAGTACAGTCAACGTTTTGCCCCAAGGGCAGACCATTATTTTACTAGATGGGAAGGATTTTGAGCTATAGCTGAATAAGTTACCCCAACCCCACCCCTTTGTAATCCAAGATTTAAAACAATAACCCTCATTATTTGCTTTAAAAATCAAATTAAGTTCCGCTTTAATAGAATACCATGAAATAACATTATCTTTCTTAACATTATTATCTTTTATATTTCACAAGACATTTTGCTTAAAGTTAAAGGAATGAAAATCTACATTAAATTTTCTGAATTATTTAACTAAGTAAACTTGGCGCAAATACAGGCTCACTTATCGAGTCTTTAATTCAGGCCTCAGAACTAGGAATGCTCTAAAATAAGTAGACAAGATACTTTCAAATAAAAAATAGAGACTAAGAGTAGACTATAGTAATCAGCGTTTTGCAAACCATTTCAGCAAAAAAAAAACTTCAAAAAAACTCATCAGAAATTGCAAATCCATAAATTACGAATTTATAAAACGTAAAACTAAACATCAGTAATGTAGCGAATCTTCGGAAATTGGCTAATACAGTTCAGAACCAAACACCCATAATGTTCTATAATCCGGACACTTTTGAATTTTGGCGATATTCAGATTTTTTTTAAAACTTAAACTTGTCTAAAATAAAAAAACCACAATATAAGCCGAAGTATAAAAAATGGCAAAAAAAAGTTAAAAAAGGAGAAAAAAAATCAAGCTCGAACACTTAATCAGCCGAAAATATTATGGTTGGTCCGACTTGGCCTGAACCGGAGTTACAAAAGTAACGAGACGCTCTTCCAATCAGCATAGGCAAAAAAATGTCAATCATTATGAAGCAATGCGACCTCATCGGTGGATTTCATGAAATATACTAGGAAAATAAGCAAATCGGGAAGCATTATTGGATTGTATTGGACGGTAACTGATATTCGAAGACTTCTTAGTGTAATCAAATCGAAATTCATCTTCTAATTTTAATTGAATTTGTATATTTATTATTTAAACTTGTTGTTTTGTACTGCAATTCAAAACTTTGAAGTCAAAAAATCACTTATCCTTAATACAAAGACAAATTGCAACAAAACTCGAAGATCGCTTAATCGTGAAACCATGAATATCGACAAATCAAAAAATCCTCAAATATCAGTAACAACAAAATCACAAATAAGCAATATCTAAATCGTGTAACTGAAAATGTGTAAATCATGCATCTTCAAAAATCGGAAAATTGAACTCAAAATAAACCAAAAAATTAGCATATCACATAATCGTAAAGTACGTTCAAATAATAAATCTAGGCTAACTGCAAAGACGGAAAATTGAGAATCGTTGAAAATCAGCAAACAAATGGAGAACCATAAAAACCTACATAACAAATAACTTTTAAAAATTCGAGCAATTAATTCAAAATTATAAATCTTAAGAGAAAATGACAAATCTTGTAACTTTGAAGGAATTGGACATTTGCAGAAAAATAGAGAACTCTTGAAACCAGCAAATCTGAAATTTACAATGGGGGAATTTTTTTTTTAAATTGGCTGATCGCTAAGCCTCGAAATAAACGATACAAAAAGCTTATCTTCATAAATCTATATGATTCAAAACTTGCAAAAGTGGCGACATTTCCCGCCGCACACCAGAATTTCAACAAATTCAAGCATAATTCCCGATTTTCCCTGCACTAAAAAATCCAAGTACAATTCCTGACTTTCCAGATTTTATCCGATGGCTGGACACGGATGTCATTACAAGAACCCGTTGAAAAATACAAAACTCTGCAATCCCGCAGCTTTGAGTCGTAACATCACCGCTAGAAAATTGAAAGATATGTAATTGCATGAGAATTTGCCAACAACGTTCTTGTGAAATCTCGGCGAAAGTTAGCCGCGCTAGTGAAAAAAGGACTTTAGAGACTTTGGCCTGAAAAAAGATACTTTTAGAGACACTTCAAAAAAATAGATACCAATAACTAGAAAAGAGACTAGTTCCGAGGCCTGTTAATTAGAATTAATGTAACATGTAATTCTCTTTATATTATCCCAATTTCAAAAATAGGAAAGCAGCTTAACATAAAGATAACTTTATTTATAAATATATACACACAGGATCTCGATATATCCATAATAACAAAAAAAAAGTTCATTTAACGTCTCTGGTTCTTTCCCATGCCTCTCTTTCCGGAATACAAATGTTTGGGTTTCAAGTTCGGTATCTTTCGGTCGCCTTCTCCTTTCTTTGCGAGCCTGTTGCGTGGTCGCTGAGAAATCTTGTCCAGTTTTCTGACCTTGGTTCTCATCTGGAAAAGGAAAAAATATTTTTTATTACATGCAAATAGAGATCTAAAAGGATTGTTTGATACAGATTTAACAATGTTAAATAGAGTTGATATTAAGGGGGATTGTCAGTCCCATAGAGCTAATGCTTTAGTTTTGGAAACAACATAACATCGAAACGAAACAAATTCGAAACGAAAATGTTATCTAGTTATTTATATATTTTTGAAAAAATGCCAAAAATATACTGCAGGTGGCGACACTATTTTAAAAACTATCAATTATAAATAACCAGATGTTATTTTCTTTTCAATATTGTTTTGAATTGATGTTATGATGATTCCCATACCTGGTGAAAATGGGATACCATGGTAAAGCAATTCTTTTGCAGAAGTTGTAAACTAATGCATTAGCTCTATGGGACTGACAGTGCCTCTTAAACTACTGCTTGCAGACTTATGGCATTATAAACAGGTTGTGGTTGTAACAGAGTATGACAGTAGATAGATATGCATTTTGCTGCATAAATCTATTTACTAGGAGCAACATTCAGGGTTCATATTATATCTATGATAGTGGAATTCAGGAGTTTCTAAGGTTTTTCAGGAGTGCAGCAATATAAATTCAGGAGGTAAAAAGGAATAAAATTGAATATGTTTGTTTATTATAGTAACAGTCTAGTGACTTCACTGCACTTCAAATGACGAAACAGATGAAAAAATCTTCTGAAGAGTTGTGGTGCATTCCAGGACATTAACTATTATCACAATGTCTGAACTCTATTTTTTTACTGTGCATGCTCAGTAAACTTTTTGCCGAATAAAGTAAAGTATTCCTAATAAAGTTAAGTTTTCAATTTTTTCAGGAGAGGGTTAAAAAATATCAGCAGATGAGACACAAATTTCAGGAGTTATAAGGGCCCTTAGAAGCAAAAATTGAAATTCAGGAGTTTTTCAGGAATTTCAGGAAGCATACAAACCCTGAACATTGAATGGTCCCATGACAACAGTTGTGTACAACAGTCTCGTGTGAGGCTAATCAGAATCGTTTTAATTAATAAAATCATTAATTTAATAAAATGTGTATTTGTCTCATAAATAATCTAGGTTAACACACACGCTCATGTGTAACGAAAAAATTACAAGTGAGATTTCTATCCCCTATTATGTGGTCATCAAACAGAATGATTCGTTTGTGACGAAGCTAATAGGGTTTTATTTATAAATCGAGGGGAAAAGGGATATTTATTTAAATTACTATTCCAGACATGAAATGCAGCAAGGTACAAATCATTGTACGCAGATGTTGTATCTGATCATCATTACTTGAAAATTCAAACCAGAAATGTACAAATTGGTAATTAATAAATATAAGTATGCAAACACGTATTAAATGGTGAAGTCACTGTAGAAAGTATGGGGGGCTTAGTTCAGAAACTATAATGTACACCACCTAAGACTAAAAGTTAAGAAAATAATTTAGAATCACTGGGTCTTAAAAATATATTGCCATGCGTACCTTGACGTCTCTGACACCAGATACATCTCTTGGAGTTCTGGAGCTGCTACGCACCCGGCCTTCACTGTCTTCTCTCTTCCTCTTCACAGATCTCACCACACGACCAACCCTAGCATCATTGTAGTGGGCCTAGAAACCAAAACAGGATTATTACCACAAGAACTAATACCAAGAAGCATCTGATTTGGTGAAATTATCAACTAAATTGCAGACCTGCTACTTTGGCTACAGTGCAACTTTAATACTTATCTTTTTGAAAATCCAGCAATTGGTACATGACCAGAAATTCAGAAAGCAGTTAAAAATTCAGTGTTGCAAGTCAACAGGTCTGAATTTGACACCATTTACACAAATGGTGTTATTTGATATAAAATTCTTTGAAGCAAACTTCCAGGAATTAATTATTTTCTTTATATTTAGATGCAATGCATGAATGATTCTTCAGGAGAAAAAAAAATATTAAAAAACAACTTACATTTTCTCTATTGCCTAATTCCACACCCAATTCTCCAAATTCCTGTCTGAGTCTGCTAACACTACGTGACCTCTGAAATAAAAAAAAAGCATAAGTTAACAATACGAAAACAAAATGTTATCATATTGTAATAAACACAATACTTAAATACAAAAAATATTAATTTTATACAAAATATCAATTAATCACCAGTCACCACCCACATACCTTTTTAGCAGTGCGAGGCAATTTGGCTTTTGTACAAGCTTTCCTAATTTGATGGTCCTGTCTCAACAATCCTTTCTTTTCTCGAATTCTAAAGAGAAAATAAAACTGTTAACATATAAAATAAAGGCATAAATATTTGTTTTCCCATGAAAAACCTGCCACTTCTAAAATAATAATTGCTTTATATCACTAAGTTTCCTTTATTCCTTAAATCAGGGTGTCCAGAATGAATTCATTTTGAAATTTCCCGATTTTCCCCTGCATACTGCAATTAGTTATGGCACATATTATATTTCATAAATTTCAGTTTTATTAACATTAATATAATATTCAGTCATAGTTAATCCGCAGAAATTTGAGTGTTAATAAAAAATCGCCAAATCTTAAAATTGTAATAAATCGATTTAAAATGTTGATTCTCAAAATGTTCCGGTTGATAGCGATTACCGACAGATCAATTCTTCCTTTTAAAAAAATTTGATTCTTCAGTGTTTTCGAAAAAATAACTGACAATTCCTCGATTTTACCAGAATTAACAAATTCCCTGAATGATTATTCAAGGTTCTCTTTTGCTGGACACCTTGTTAAACAGATAACTATAGTTAAAGACTCTACGCCTCTTGGAAAAACAAATTTAAGACCAGCTTGATGAATAAATTAGCTTACTTTTTAGCCAAAGCTCGAATAGTTTTCATTTCATCGTCATCCTCACTTTCGCTCTCTGCATAGAAACCAGCTTCTTCCCTTAACTCTTCTTCCTTTTCTAATTTATCCAGTTTCTAAAAAGTAAAAGTACAATTAGTTTTTTTTTAAAGATTTTGCTAATTAAATTCAGAATTGTATCCCTTTTAACAATGGGGGTTTGAACCAGTGGTTTTAACTGCTCCTGACAAGATTATTTGGACAAATTTCAACCAATGAAATTTATTATCCAATTTATTTAGTGCTAATTAAATATAACATAACCAGTAAACAAAAAAAATCAACCATAAGTAAAATAACAGCAAGATCTAACAATGTTTAAATTTTTTTACATAGGTCAAAACTGTTGACAGGTCAAAATTAAGAACCTGGTTAGATACGCAGCAAAATACAATTGTGTGAAGCTAATCAGAATCTTTTATAAATTTGTAATTGTCTCACAAATAATCTAGGTTAACACACACGCTCATGTGTAACGAAAAAACTACAAGTGAGATTTCTATCCCCTATTATGTGGTCATCAAACAGAATGATCTGCTTGTGACGAAGCTAATAGGGTCTATAAATCAGAAATAAGGTTACTAATTATTTAAATCACTATTTAAGATATCAAATTCAGCAACAGGTACAAATCATTGTACTCTGATGTTCTACCTATCTAATAGTCAGTTTAAACCAGGAATGTATAATTCAGTAATTAAAAATATATACATGAAAATAAAAATAATCCATATTAAATGTAGAAATTATGGGGGGCTTGGTTCAGAAAAATACCATAAACAAGTTTATCCATGCTTTCAGTTGATATTTGAGACAAAAAAGCACCTCATGCCTATAAGAAAGCATTAGGCGACACTGTCTCAATTTATTAACTAAATTTGAGAGTTACCATTAATTTGTGAGAAAAATCTTAGTGATAGCAATAAAAAACTTCTTACAATATTCCAGAATGATTACATTAAAGATTCATCTAGCCAAAAAATAATAATAAAGTAAACAGGGTAGAACTAATTAAAGAAACATAATCAGAAACATATATGAATCATTATAATCATTTGTCCCTATCTGAATTTCATCACTTGAAAACATCAGTCACAAGAAAACAGCTAACCATAAATAGAGCAAGTAGAAAGGGTTTCCAAAATAGCCACTTATAACTAGTAATTTTTTTTATCACCCTGTCAGTTTCAATATAAAAATAAAATTGTAAAATTTTACCCATTCATGACAACTTAGTGAATACCATTAACACCTTATTTCCAAAATATTACAACTTAATTTGTCCTGCATAAATTTTTCAGGACTATGGTGTTTATTTATGATATTGTTTATTTTGATAAAATTAGCTTATTTTCGCATGTAAAGATTTCTTGCATTATCGTTAATGGGTAAATGTGTTGAAAGTATGGGTGACTTAATTTAGCAAAATTTGGTAAAAAAGCGTATTCATTCTTCCACTTAATCTCCGAGACGAAAAAGCACTTGGTGCCCATAAAAGGCATCAAGCGACACTGTCTCGTTTGATATAACAATTCAATATATTTGTAGCAACAAAAGGTATGGGAAAAGTAAGCTAAGCAAGAACTAGAGATAGTCAGAACAAGAACTGTAGAAGAAATTGTATTAAAAAAATGATATTGTTTAAAGAAAAGGAAATTTTACAATCCATATAGGAAAGGATATTAAATCAGTTCTTTTAATTTATATTTGAGACTTTGAAGACACCCAATTTCTATGTAAGAAACCGAGCAACGCAAGTCTCAAATCTAATACACCAAAAATATATTAAGTTTTAAAAGGTTTAAAAACATCAGAAACAGATATGAATCACATTATAATCATTTGTCCCTATCTGAATTTCATCATAGCAAAACAAAAACCTGTAGGGCTGGATCTATGGCCCTTTTTGGTCGATGGTTAAAAAATTTATTATATAATTTTCTTATGACAATTGTTAATGTAATTTGTTTTTAAATTTAATCATTCTAAATGAAATCAACTTAAAATTACCATTCCACAACTATGAATACAGATTACCATATCTTTAAGTAAGGATTGCATTCCCAAGGTCAGATTATGTTGTTTAAAACATAAATTTGTTGCATTTTTAGCATACACATTTATAATTTAGAATACTTAATTGTAGCCCAGAGCTTTGTTTTACTTATAGCCTTCGGCAAAATAATATAGGACTGATTGCACAGCTTTAACAAAATATATTTGTTAACCCTTGGTAAATTCACTCCAACAAACGCCTAAAAAGATTTGTGGGCAGAACCTACCCCACTCCTGACATGTATTCAAATAATTATTCGTAAAAAAAAATAGATAGCTGTAGCCAAAAGCTTTGTTTTACTTGTAGCTAATGGCAAAATAATATAGGACTGATTGCACAGCTTTAACAAAATATATTTGTTAACCCTTGGTAAATTCACTCCAACAGGAAACGCCTAAAAAGATTTGTGGGCAGAACCTACCCCACTCCTGACATGTATTCAAATAATTATTCGTAAAAAAAATAGATAGCTGTAGCCAAAAGCTTTGTTTTACCTGTAGCTAATGGCAAGATAATATAGGACTGATTGCACAGTCCTAACAAAATAATTTTGTTAAAACCTTGGTAAATTCAGTCCGAACAACAAATAAAGCCTAAAAACAACTGATCAGAACTTACTTCTCTTATGTCAGGATCGACAAAATCTGCAACATTATGACCCTCCCATAATTCTGGAATAACATCGTATTTTTCTTGATCCGGGATCAGATAATGCTCTAGAAGAGTATTTTAAATTAAAATTTTACAGAAAATTTTATGGAATCTTATTTTAAAAAAACATGGCAAAACTATGCCTTTATTTTTATGAAAACAATTTAGTTTATCTTAAATAGGTAGAGATGTTGATTTACAAGTTAGATTTTTTTAAAGCACTCAAAAGGTCCAATTTGGGAAAAACAAGTAAAATGTTTACACCAGACAGCAAATCTTCTACATCATTTTGACCTTTGGCTTTGATTTCATAAATTAAGAAAGGAAACATATAACTGCATGGTGGAAAACTTACTTTTTAAATCAAGAATATAATCATCTCCCAGCTCCATTTCGAGATCTTTTTCCTGTAAAAAATCTCATGTTAAAATAAAACCTATTGAAAGCAATATTGTTTTGATTATTACATTAAAAATACCTACAGCTATTAAAAAGGGACAGGACCCCCTAATTTATTATAAAAGCCATTTTTAATGTCTCATATTTGAATAAGGCCTTCAAAAATATAAACCAGACTAAAACCAAATTAACTGCTTATACACCTGTGTTAAGGTTTTATGTTTTATAAAAAAGCTAATTACCAATTTTCTTTCAGAGTCAATTTCCATTTGAAGCTTCTTCTCAAAAACTTTTTCTGGTATGTATGGTGCCCTTATCTGAGAAAAAAAAGGGGAAATTAAATTCGGGATCCACACAAACATAAGGTGAAGCAAATAGGTTTAAACAATACTTAAAAGATTTGTTTTAGAAGTAATCTAGGTTAACACACACGCTCATGTGTAACAAATAAATTACAAGTAAATTTTTTTATCCCCTATTATGTGGCCAGAAAACAAAATACTCTGCTAATGGCGAAGCTAATAGGGTTACATAATCTAACACTATAATGTTTTAATATCCCATAACAAACTGTTAGCATTTTTTAAGTATAGGCTACAATGTGTTGGATAATAAAACGCTGAACAGTTACTACGAACAATTCTGTCATAGGCAAGTACACTCGCAGGGGTCGTAGTGGGACAATGCAAAATTTCAGGACAAACATTTAAGAAAAAATCAGGACATTATTTATGCAATAAAATACAGTAGAATTTCAAGCAACGATTTTACTGACACTGCTACACGGTTCATACACTTGTTAGGGGGAAAAATAAAGCCTTACTCAAGCACTATTAAAAAAAAAATTCAGGAAAATTAAAAAACTTCAAATTACTACCAGCATAATATCTGAATACTGAAATCGTGTATAAGCCGACTCTCCATTTTTTTTTGTGAAACTAAAACCTGTCAAAAATTAGAAATCAATCCTAGTATAGGCCAAAGTAATAAAAATGCTTCAAAAAAAAAGTTACAAAGATAAACCAAAATATTTTATAGCATTCCAGCTAGGTCTTGTTATCATAAGCTCATGACGCACGGATACTTGATCAGAAGAAAATATTCTGGTTGGCCCAACTTAAGAAGCATTTATTAGACTTTTGGTCAGGAGAAGATGACCTGGAGGATTGCACTGGTCGTTATTTGAAGAAAGCTTAGTGTATCCTAATCTTAATAAATCTTCAAATTTAAATTAAATTTTTTACCTTTATTATTAAAATTAAATATTTAAACTTGCTTTTTATTGCAATTTGAGTGTAGTTTTCATTGATATATACCGAGAATAGAAGATTTTTTTTCTGGTTGCGAGCCGACCACTATTTTAAGTGCTATGTTTAGAAGTATAGGTTTAATAATATCATTATATTATGTAACCAAGAATAGATAGCACTCGCACGCGTTGAGACAATTTTGATATCCGATTTTGAAAATACCGACCGAGAGGAAATGTTTTTTTTGTCTTACTCCTGTTTTTTTGACACGGGAGGAATAAAAACAAAAAAAAAATGCTAAAACAGCCGCCGATGGTTGAAAAAAGTAAATGTTTACACAGAAATAGATTTTAACACTCAAATTTTCCGAAAAAAAGTCACCTTCCCTTCAAAATAATCGCTTTAGTAGGATAAATAGTCTCTAGCGGCGGCCCTGTAAACGTATCAAACCAATTTTGTTTTGCTAAAAAATTATATGGGGGGGGGGTTCACAGGGGCAGGTTATTTCTCTTTTCTATCGGCCGATTGACGATGAGGTAAAGACAAAATACCGAAGTCGGTCATTTCTTGGGAAATCAAACAAAAAAAATTGATTTCATCGCGAACATACCGAATTTAATAACTTTTTTTATTAAATATGTTTTATTGTTAATTCTTGGCTAACGAGCACTTTAGTGCTATTTTACGTTAAACAGCAACCTCCATTTTTTTTATGGCAAACGCTAAAGAACTTGTCTTTAGTTCCAATTAAAAACACAATAGAATTCACTCAGCAACAACAAAAAAATCCAAGTAGCGGGCCTTTACATCAATCACAGGCCATCGTAATTGTTGCAAGTGCCTAAAATTTGGTTGACTGATCTGTCCTGAACTAAAACAAAGAAAGAAAACGGAAAGAAACTACGGACAATCTGTAGTAGTTGGCAGGTACGAAATTATGTTTGTTAGTACTTTTTTTTAAAAAATTTCAGGACGATGTGTGAAAATTAAGGACAATTCAGGACACAAATTTTTTTTAAGGAATTTCAGGAAAATCAGGACAACTATGACCCCTAACACTGCAATACCTCAACAATAACACTTGGATCACCATTGCTACAACATAGAAAAAAGTATATAACAAGATTAGTTATTGTTATAGAAATAGATACTGCGACTTACTTGCCCATGGCAGTACAGCAAGTATAAATGAAGGTATTCTACAAAATATATATATTGAAGGGACTGCTTTTCAGCAGATCAAGCCTTTTGCAGACTTCATATTACCCAGAACCATTTTTTGCGGCACCACTTAGGCGGCTCATGCTACCACTTTTAAGGTCCAGATTACAAGGAATCCAAGATCCGTTTAGGTTAAAATAAATAGAGATTCAATTTTGCAGAGTAAACCCAAGCCAATTGTTGTTCAAGGGATCTTTTACATGCCGATGCCATATAATGACAAGCGTGCCGATGATTTTCCCATCCTGAAAATCTTTCAACTCAGCCAGGGTTCTGACAGACAATCTATGAGGAGGACTCGTAATACCTCAACCACAGAACCAACTTTCCATAATACAAAATGAAACTGCACCCACCTTGTCATCCCTTGGTGTTGGCTGAGCGACTTCCAACCTATTTAAGACTCCGGCAGCCTTTTTGCCCTTCAGTTTGGAGTCCACTCTAAACGCAAGAAGACGATCGCAGGCTTCGTTCCTTAGCTCCATGACACCATCGCCAGTCAATGTGCTCATTTCGAATATGGGGTAACCATCTTCTACGAGGGAGTCAAGTTTTTGCTGAAAAAATCACATAAGATTATTAGTACTACAATAATTAAAACTTGTGTCAAAGGTTATTCAGACAACCTTCAAACAGAGTTTTGTTAAAAAATCTTGTAACTTTTGGAGAGATAATTGAAGAGGTCTGTCTGGAAGAATGTGCTAAGTGACAAAAAGGTGAAAACGATAAATGAGCTTTTAAGTTTTTTTGTTTACACTTAAATAAGTTAGAAGCAGCACATACAAAAAGGTAAAAACATACTAAAATTAAAGTTTATGAAAAAGGGTTTTTTTTAACTTTAAAGGAAAGAATAACATGTTTATTGATACAAAAATCTCAATTTTTTTTAAGAATGTATGTTCTTCCACTAAGCTCTTTAATTCTTAGATGCATCAAGCATAAACTTTTTATAACTTAAATAAGTATACAGGTTAAAAACATAACTGAACATATTTATATCTAAAAAAACACATCAAACTTACTTTCTTATCTTCCGGAAGTTCATTTAACCGCAGTACATCATTTTTATTAGCAGCTATGATAGTAGGCTAAAAAAAATACATTTTTAGAATAATCAAATCCAATCACTTTAAAGTGTATTTTAGAAGAAAAAAGAGCAGAAACCTACTTTGTTTGCGAAGAGAGGTTTGATACTGTTGAATAGATCAACCTAATGGAAGAAAAATAATTGTTAAATAATAACGAAAAGAAACAATTTAGCATTCCAAGTCATTTTTAGTAACAAGTTAATAACCTATGAGTACTATATATTAGGGATGCACCGAATATTCGGTTACTATTCGGCCACTTTAGCCGAATAGTGAAATTTAAAAATTTCTTCAAGTTATCATCTTATAAAACGTCGAAAAATTCCCAAATAGGACTTGTTTTCTCTTATAATAGACTCAAATTCTTAAGTTTTAGTTTTTTATAATGTTAAATCAAGCTTTACTCAAGTTATATTAAATAAACATGTCTCTTCAAGTTAACAGTTACAATGAGTGGGCTTTAAAAAACACAATTATTACTATATATATCACAATTGTAATTTTTTCACTAAAAGATAAAAAAAATTAATTTTAATTGTATAATAATATTGTAACCCATGGTCATTATTTTTTTTCTGATTTTTCATTCTAAAACAGGATCCACCTACTTCAGTGTTGCTTCAATTAAAAATTTAATAGCTATATTCAGGGTTCATACTCTATTTGAGAAAAGGAAATTCAGGAGTTTTTTCAGGAGGAGCCTTCAAAAAATTCAGGAGTCTAAATTTATCTAATGCGGAAAATGCTTAAGGCAGATTTTAACACAAAATTTATGTGATTAAAAATACTGCAAATCAATGTAGATTTCAGGTATAATCACTATTTATATATCCAACAAGGAAACTCTTAAGAATTTCAGCTATTAAAAAAAAAAGATAGTTGTGTTATTTTAGGGTATTAAATTTTAAAATTAGGATTCAAAACACGCCAGCAGCTAATTCTTACTATTACTCTATAAATAACAAAACTATCTTTCCCTTTCATATGCGTAGTCAAGGACGATTCACCCATATTAGAAACATCGAAAACTCGATCACATGGGCCACAGCGGGCTTTAAATTTTGATTCTGCAACACACAGAAACCAATCTTTATAACGTGCATCCTTCAGCCAATTTTCTCTAAAAATGCACTTTCCACCCGGCATAATTATGAGGAAATGTGAAATAGCAAAGAAAAACTCTAAGCAAGCAACGCTCTATTTAAAAAAAGTACGCAAATCAAAAATGCTGCATGTTTGTAACAGTAGTAAACAACAAACAGTAGTTTTAAACTCTTTCACTTCACTTCAAATTAATGAGGAAGGGAAAATTTTTTTAATCTTACTACCGGCACGACCAAATCAACGCGCATCAATGACGCGCAGACAGCCTTCTTTCAGATTCTACGCCTACTATTGGTCACTGGTATAGCTCTGAGTGGCCTTGACTAAAAAGCATGCGCGCTAAACCTGTTTTCCCGCGAATGCTTCCCGTGATGTTACTGTAAACAGTTGTAAGGAGCGCTTAGGAAAATTCATTCGCTGCGCAGTAAACTCTTACGGAAAATCAGATATACAAATTTCAGGAGTAAAAGATAGATATACGCAAAAATTCAGGAAAATTAACTTAATTTCAGGAGTTTTAAGGGCCTTTATACAAAAAAGTAAAATTCAGGAGTTTTAAGGATTTTTCAGGAGCCGTACGAACCCTGTATATTGTATTAAAATTAATGTGTGATTGTGTACTTATATGTTTATGTTTAATTGAAATTGATGAATAATAAACACAACTTACTTAGATCCGACAAAATAAAAATTGATTTCGGCTTAGACTTTGGCCGAATATTCGTTATTCGGCCAAATTTGGTATTCGGTGCATCCCTACTATATATAACCTATGAGTACTTATTATAACCAAAATAATTATCACAGCTTTTTTCTTACTTCTCAAGAGGTAAACAATACAAACCAATAAAAACTACCAATAACTTCAGACTTAATTATCCGCACAGAGTTTCAGCGTTGGATTGAAAGTCATCATAAGTAAAATAAATATCAAACACATAACAGATTTATATTAGTTACAATGCAAAAGTAAAGGCATCAAAATATAAAACTTGTTTAAATGCTTATACTATCACAATATGTACAAAAATACAGTAAAATTTCCGACATAAGTGCAAGAAAAAATCTAGAAAACTTTGTTGAACTAATTGTAAGAAAAAATAGGAGCTTCAGTTTCAATTTATCCACAACAGAATTCGGAGTTGGATTGAAAATCATCACAAGCGCAACTTGATAACTATTTTTAACCGTAAAAGTATCTAGGAAAATTTACCTGTTGCTCAATTGAAAACGTACACTGTTCTGAAGGATCAACAATGAAAAGAACACAGGCTCTTAAATGGGCCAACGCTGTAATGGCCAACATTTCAATGGTGTTCCGATCTTCAATAGGGTGGTCGAGGATTCCAGGAGTATCAATAACCTATAAAAAAATTCAATATTTAATACACGATTAAATAAAAGAACATTACATTGATAAAACTACAATTATAAAGATGTTTCCCTTACCTGCCATCTCAGATATTTGTAGTCTGTGTGTCCAACATAGAGGGACTTGGTAGTAAAGGCCCAGGACTGTACTTCAACCTCTGCACGAGTTATCTAGAAAATGTTTTTAAATTTTAGAGCTATCCAAAATTAATCACATTTGTTCAGAAAAGAAACAATCAGTTATTAAAAGCACCCACCAGATATTAATTACAAAAGTAGTCAAGTTAAAGAGCATCAGATCATTGTTGAATCATCAAATTTCAGCGTTGGATCTGAGTCATCATTTGCTCATGGGTATGAATTTAATTGCTTAACTTATGAACAGATATAGTTTTAACCAGGGATTGGAGTAACGCGTTACTTGTAACAGTTACTTTTTTAGGTAACGTCGTTACATTTTTCAGAAAGTAACTGTAACAGTAACTTAGTTACTTTTAGCGGTAACGAAGTAACGAAAAATTGCGTTACTTTTCCATTACTTTCCGAAGGCTGTCTGATGCTTATTTATAAATTCCACTCCTAAGAGAGAAGGGAACATTTCCCATTCCCGAAATCTGAGCTTTTCTTGGGAGGGAAAAAGCAAACTAGCATTGTCCACTTTGGCTGCTAACGGCAGCCAGAGTTGTGAAATTGTTTCGTTAATAATGATTTTCTTTGAAAAATGGTAAGATGGCTAAATTACAATTTTTCTCATAACTTGAAATTTCAAAAAGTAACTGTGAATCGTTACTTTTCGTACTAAGTAACTGTAACGTGTTACTTTTCATATTACAGGTAAACTTTTTTATTAAGTAACTAACTGTAACAGAGTTACTTTTTTTAAAGTTAACTGTAAGATCTTTTTTAACTGTAACAGAGTTACTTTTTTTATTAAGTAACTAACTGTAACAGAGTTACTTTTTTTATTAAGTAACTAACTGTAACAGAGTTACTTTTTTTATTAAGTAACTAACTGTAACAGAGTTACTTTTTTTATTAAGTAACTAACTGTAACAGAGTTACTTTTTTTATTAAGTAACTGTAACGGTAACAGAGTTACTTTTTTAAAGTAACTTTCCGATCCCTGGTTTTAACTCTACCGATTGAAACTTTTTTTTAGCTGATATAGCATGCATACAAAGCTTTATTACAAGCAATATAATAATAGCAGAATAGACATACGCTTGGGCATCATTGGCTCAATGGCTAAAATCTAAGAGCTTAGTGGAAGAACATGCTATTTTATGTTTTATTGTTTGAAAAGCGAAAAAAATAGCTTAAAACAAACCAATTAAAACGCTTTTCAGATCCAATAGCATGCATATAAAGCTTTATTATATACAAAATACAATAAAAGCTGGACTGACATGCACATGAAGCCTTCAGTAACACTAAATTAAAATTTTACATGCTACCTTACGTTTTATTGTGTTTAAAAAGAGAATAGTAAATAATTTAATATTAAATATAATTAAAATTTGTTTTCTTATTTGCCAATTGTTAATGCAATGTTTTAATAATTCTAAATGAAACCAATCTAAAATTACTATTCCACAACTATGGACACAGATTATCATATTTGTAAATAGAGATTGCATTACCGAGGTCAGATTAAGCTGATAAAAAATAAATGTTGTATTTTTAATGTCATGCAATTATTTGTAATACATAACTGTAGCCCAGAGCTTTATTTTATCTATAGCTTTTGGCAAGATGCCAATTGAAACACCTTTCAGATACTATAGCATGCATATGAAGCTTTATTATATAAAAAATACAATAAAAGCTGGACTGTCATGCACATCAAGTTTCACAGTAACATTCAATCAAACTTTAAAGTTAAGTATATATAAAATGCTATTCATAGGCATCAGATAAGTATGATCAGCAAAAATAATCAGCGTTGGATCTACAACTTCATCATATGCATATTACTAGAAACTAGAACACAATACCAAACTAAAAAAATAACCAGTAGAATATAGTGGAAGAATAACATTAAAATCTAAAATGTTTAAGGGAGTTGGACGTTGTAATGATACTAAGAAACTGTATAAAATTAGTAAACAGGATATACGTATAAAATTAATCAGAATTTAAATTTAAAAAAATATATGCAACTTGAAAATACATCCACAATTGAAGTGGAAGAAGGTGCTACTGCTAAGTAACATATTCGAAATTTTTTTGATTTGTGTGTCAATGAACATGTTACCCCCTTTATAACACTACAAAGTTTCCCCTTTTTCATAAAATGTAAGTTACCAAGCATTTTATTTAGCCGAATTAAGTGCAACGAAAAACTTTAAAGCTAATTTTCTTGTTTTCATCTTTTGGTCACTTAGCATGTTCTTCTATTAAGCTCTTCAATTGTTTCTGTAATTAGAAACCACAAAGCCATAAAATTACTTAAAAAAAATAATGTTACCTTATTTATGAAACTAGATTTTCCAACATTTGGAAAACCACAGATTAGTAAAGTTCTTGTGTTTGGATCTATAGCTGGAAGACGAGACATATGTTGACGAACTTCTTCTAAATACTTCAAACTTTCATTTTGTCGTCTCATGATGGTTACCATTCTGAAATAACATCAAATTAAAATTAGCACTTGACCATATGTTTTTTAAATATGCGCATTCACAATAACTAAGGGAAATAATATTGTCTATAATATAGGTCTTGTAAAGAATTTGAAAGATATTTTTCAGATTCTTAGCTAAAAATGTTTACAAAATTAACTATTAATTTTCTTATAAAATATATTAATTTTAACAATGAATATAACTGGAAAAAAAAACGTTCAAGATTTTGCCAATTTATCAGTTTCTGTAAAAAAAATAAGGACTCAGGCTTTTAAGCACCAACATCTGATTAATCGTTTGCCGTGGATTTCATGACAATTTCAATGACAATTGATATTGATCCATCCTGAACTATAAACCTTCATGTACTAATTAATTTTCCTTCTTAATTAGTTTTACTTACCTTCCCAAAGCAGCTTTCTTTAACATTTTACACCGGTATAAAGAGTCTCCATACTTCAGTAGACGGCAATACTCCTTAGCCACACTAAAAATAAAATAGCATTTAAGTAAGAATACGAAACTAATACAGTATTATAAATTAACTTAAATAACAATTTATAAATAAACAAATATCTATTGCTATGCTACTTATTAAGAATAAATCAACAAATATTTCAACTTATAAAATTAAAACATAAAATGCATTAATCAGCTCAGAAACAGCCTCTAATTATCAGCATTAAAAATAAGTAATTAGAGTTATCATCACAGCAATCCTTTAATGTTACATATGCAAAAAAAATCTTAATTTATAATTTTATGATATTATCTTCTCTTCAAAACAAATGGATTTGAAAACTCAATATAAATAACTAACAAGTATGTAGGAACTTCACAAACAGAGAAGCAACAGACAATGCTCAGACTGTATCGTCAAAGTATTTTTTAAGCATCTTCATTATGTTTCGGGTGAAGAAATTCAAAATCATCATAGCATTAATAAAATAATAAATGAAAAATAAGATTGTAAAGGATCTTTTCCCAAGCATACTTTGGGATTAGCAACTGAAGTAACTAAACTAGAGAACTGAATTTATTTAGAAACTGGATTCAAATTTAGAAAATGAAAACTCAATAAACATTCTACTTGGATACTTATTATAATTTCACCCTTAGACTTTACGAGTAAAGCTTCATAGCAAGTTCAACCATTTTATGTCATTCTTGGTAAAATGTGCCCATATAAATAAGGCAAACATTTTTCTTAAATATCTTGATTAAAGCACATGCGGCCATGAAAAACGGAATGCTTATAAATTCATCTCGTATTTAAACTAGATAAATTAGAGTTGTACGGGCCTGTCAAATATAAAGCTTCAGAAAATGTTTTATCTTCACTGCACATTCAGTAGCAGAACTGGCAAACAGTATTCATCATTTCATTGAATGCGAACATCCTAAAACAGCTGCTATGTACAAGTTAATAAAAAGTTTAGAATTAATTAATGGAATTAGCTTCGTCATGTGAAAATCAAATCTGGCAAATAAATTGATCAATACCCAAAGGCAATAAAATACGCATACACTAAAAAAGCAATACTTATTCAAAGCTAATTCACCATCAGACTTTACGAGTAAAGCTTCATAGTAAGTTCAGCTAAGTTGTATCATCATTGGTGAA
Source organism: Oedothorax gibbosus (assembly GCA_019343175.1). Classification (NCBI taxonomy): domain Eukaryota; kingdom Metazoa; phylum Arthropoda; class Arachnida; order Araneae; family Linyphiidae; genus Oedothorax; species Oedothorax gibbosus. Next base: position 20,701,687 of record CM033280.1, read on the forward strand.
ATGTGCCAATTAAGTGTGGGTCAGGAAAAAACTAAACCGTGTCATTTTGGACAAAAGGTATGCATGTGCGGCAACAAAAGAACTTTTCTCGAATATCTATTGTCCCCCCCCCCGAGTAATCCAGATTTTAAGTTAAATAAGGTATTTTAAATTTTCCCAAGTTCTTAATTTCCATGATCAGGGGTCTGAAAAAACAGTGCTAAAAATTTTTTTAATGGTAAACCAAAATGTGAATAAGGAAAAATACAGAGCTGTAGTATTCATTGCCATAAATTCAGATAATAAAAAACATCAGAAACTTTTTATCTTCACTGCACATTCAGTAGCAGAACTGGCAAACAGTATTCATCATTAAATTACTAAAAGGCATCTTTAGAGAGAAAGTCAACCAAATTTATAAAAAAAAAGGATTGTAGTTCAGAATTCACTTGGTGGAGTTTGCATCATCATGTGACAATCAAGAGTAGCAAATAAATTCATCATTACCAAAAGGCCAAAGTTTAATATGAATACATCAGGGGGGGGACTTGTAGAAGATGAAGTATCGGTATTGGAAGGAGATCGACCAAGCCTATTAAAATTTTCCCATTGTGCAGGTGTAAAATGAAAAAATGTAATTTTTAAGTTAAAAGGATTGCCACATATTTGGTGAACTTTCTGTTCAAGGACAAACAGCGGAAATTGTTAATTAGGCATGGGCAGGGGGTCAAAAAAACCCTTGCATTATTTATGGGCCCTGCAGTTACCTACTCACACTACCCCATAAAACCTTACAACTTAAATATTTTGTCTGCTTGTATTTAATTCCCTAAAAATGATTCATAACATTTTAGGAAACTCCCTAAAAGATTGAAAAATTTATTTAAAATGTCCTAGTAAAGGCTAATTTCACCCTCAGACTTTACGAGTTAAGCTTCAGAGCAATTTCAGCTATTTTATATCATCCTTGGGGAAATAGTTCAAATGAAATAGTGAAACAGAATTTTTTAAAAATATTTTGATGGCTTAAAAAATCAGCAATGCACACATGCAAATGGAAAAAAGAATGCATTTTTTAATTCATCTCGTAACTAAACCAGAAAAAGCCCAGAGCTATCCATAAATCCAGGATGGTCACATATAAAGCTTCAGAAAATGTTTATCTTCACTGCACATTCAGTAGCAGAACTGGCAAACAGTATTCATCATTCATAGAATTGACAAACATCTTAAAAAGAGCATCTATTAACAAAGTTCAGAATTCTCTTGGTGGAGTTTGCATCATCATGTGAAAATCAAGAGTAGCAAATAAATTCATCATTACCCATAATAAAGTATAATGAATAAAATGTATGCTTATAAAGTTCATTATGAACTTGGCCAATGTGGTGTTTAAATTTCAATGTAAAGTTAAGACAGAAATACTAACTACAAATTACCTAGACCTTAAAGATTTAAAAAAAATATACAACACATGCCCTAATGAAAAAATAATGCATAAGATAAACCTGGGACTTGACCTATCAAAGATATAACTTCAGAAAATGTTTATCTTCACTGCACATTCAGTAGCAGAACTGGCAAACAGTATTCATCATTGCAATAAAAATCATCTTTAAGAATTTTAATTTACAAGTTAATAAAAAGTTCAGAATTCACTTGGTGGAGTTTGCATCATCATGTAACAATCAAGAGTAGCAAATAAATTCATCATTACCCACGAACTTCGTCAATGTACTTAATTTCAATATAGTGTGGTTGACAGTAAAATTACAAATTACCTGTTCCTTAGAAACTAGAAAATATTAGCATAGGATAGCCAATTAAACTTCAATAAAATACTCAGAAACAGCCTCTAATTATCATCATATTTAATATGACTCTAGATCGGTTACATCACAGCAATCTATCCGATAAAATAATAAATCCTATTTAATTTGAATTTTGCATAACAAGAAATGATGCTCAGACATAATCGTCAAAGTTGAATTAATTTCTTCATTTTGTATCAGGTGAAGAAATTCGAAATCATCACAGCATCAACAATCCATATTTTCTGGGGGCAGATAGATTTTGCAGATAAAAAAGTCGATAAATATAAAGCTTAACGTTAAACAAATAGTTGAAACTGTAATATTGCAATTCACACAAACGTACATGCTTCAACCTGAATGATGCTATCCGATAAAAAAAAAAACTACTTCAATACTTACTTATCAATAAGATGACGAGCTGTATTCAACTGACTCAACGCAATTTTGTAATGATCTTTGTCGTACAAAACATTGGATATATCAGCAAAGAAAGGATGAATGTCCTAAAAAGAAAACTTGAGAATTACATTACTATACTTATCAATAGATTAATTACATTAATTTAATTAAGTCAATAGTAAAAAATATGTTGAAAGTACATTGAAATTCAATTTATTAAATTCGTTAAGTCAGCTCAGAAACAGCCTCTAATTATCATCATAGTTTATAAGTAATTAGATTAGTATCATCACCACATATTTTTAAATTACTAAAATTAATAAACTAGAATTTTTTTCATAGGATTCCAATAAAAATTAATGATAGTATACTCAGAATAAAATAAAAATTAACATAAATTCCTGCTTACTAAGAATAAATCAACAAATATTTCAATAGTAAAAGCATTAAATTCATTAATCAGCTCAGAAACAGCCTCTAATTATCAGCATTACAAATAAGTAATTAGAGTTATCATCACAGCAAATTTAATGTTAATGTACAAATTATACTAAATTTAAAATTTTATGAAATTATCTTCTCCTCAAAACAATTTGATTTCAAGTCAAGTCAAGCATGTAGAAACTTTACAGAGAAGCTAATAATGCTCAGATTGTATCGTCAGTTTTTTCAATATCTTCATTACATTTCAGGTGAAGAAATTCAAAATCATCACAGCATCGAAGCCCATAAAGAGAAATTAAGATTTTTTTAAAAATATTGTCAAAAAACCTCACTTAAACTCTTAAAAAGTAGCAGGGGGTCACGGTTTAATCACAATTTATAGATTGTTTTCACTATCAAATTATGTTGGATCAGATTTACTGTACGGTCCCCCTTGGCGCGATTTTTTCGGATTTTGCGATAAATAATTTTTTCTGGCAACCTGTCTGACTTCGACTTAAGATTCGAATTCTATGACTTCGCACCTATGACGTTTTCCGGCAACCCTATCGGACCGTTGGTGAGTTTTCATAAGAAATATTCCCATATGATCTTTTCTTTGAATCGTGGTTTTTAAAAAAAGTCACCAAAATACAAACTTTTGGCGCGATTTAGGAAAGTTCGCCAAGGGGGACCGTACAGTAAATCTCTACCAATTATGTCTGCATCTGCTGATGGAAAATAATCGATAGATTTAATTGCGCTATCGTTAGAGGTCATATCTTGTAAAGCAAAAACAGTATTAATCCCTTGTTAAGGGTTAACCAAACTATGAATAACTAGAAGAAATACAGAACTGTATTTTTTGCCATAAATTCAGGCAAGTCAGATAATAAAAAAAAACATCAGAAACTTTTTATCTTCACTGCACATTCAGTAGCAGAACTGGCAAACAGTATTCATCATTAAATTACTAAATAATATCTTTAAAAAGAGGTATAATTAATCAAATTCATAACACAGGACTGTAGTTCAAAATTAACTTAATGGAGTTGGCATCGTGTGAAAATCAAGAGTAGCAAATAAATTCACCACCCTAAGTTCACACATACATTGGAAAAGCCACATGGTTTACAAACATTTTGTTAAAGGAAAAGTACCAAGTATTTTTTATTTAACCCAAGGAGGCATCAATAAATTTTTGAGGTATTTAGGGGGGGGAGAGAGAGGTAAGATGAATCTTGCGTGGGAAGAGAGGGTTCCCTTCAAATCTCATGAGGGAAATATAATCTGCCTATCGGTTGAATTAATTTTGAAAAATAGGCCAAAAATACCACCGGTAGAGCCCTAAGTAAATGATTGGGGTTATTTATGCGACTTATTGAGCTCCGTGACATCTTGAAATTCACATTTTCTCCAAACTCGTTTAAGATTTCTTCGGTAGCACGAAATCTGGTCTCGGACAGCTACAGGATGTCTGCAACATTAGTTTAAAACATCGCCTTTGATTGATTAGGGTACAAAAAGTTACAAAAAAGTTATTAATCGTTTCGAAACTTGCTAATTTTGTAATTTATTGCCGGTTTAGCGACAGTTAAGTTCAGAGTTTTCCCGTTGCACAACAATGTATTTAACAAAATAGAAATATTCTTCAAAGGCACTCTTTGAACACAATACTTTATAAATTGTAAAGTTATTTCAAAGGCCTCAAGTACAAACTTGAGGTAAAGGAAACAAATTATTTATTTAGCACAATTGTGCAAGTTTAACAACTATATCAGTTGAAAAACAGAATAGATGTGCTTAAAACAATCTAGTAAAGAAAAATGAGTTAAAATTGTTTAGACATGCATTTTAGGTAGCCTAAACATTTAGCTAGCCTGCATTTTAACTAGCCTAAGCATTTTACACGCCTATAAAAAGGAAACTGCTCGGCTTTTAGAAGCCCATTCATTTCTTTTTAAGTCGGTGTAACTAATCTTTCACAAAATTATACTACTAAGTGTACAGCAATTAAATACTTACAAATTATTTAACAAAATTAATATTTACCTCAAGCCTTGGGAAATCTGTGATGATTTGAGTTAGCTTGTCGTGAAAGTTCTGCTGCGTAAATTTCACTTTACGCATATAAAATGACCGGATCCTGCTGATTTTGTACTGTTTATGTACAACTGTAGGGGTTTTTCTTTGTGTTTTAGACAAAACAATATCAACGAATTCCTGAAAAAGTAATCGACATAAAACATTTTGGTATGAAGAATCGCATGGGATTTAAGAAGTACTTTGCAAACAATATTGCGATGTCAGTAAATACCTTACCTTAGATGAAGGAACCATAACAATGTTTTTAAAGTTATAATGAGTCATGATTAATTTTTTGAAGAATAAATTAATTTAGAAAAGTTTAATTTTATTAACCACGCTTTTCACGTGGTGAACTTTGAGTTGACAAAAAATCTGAAAGGAAGTTGAGTTGAGTAGTTTGTTCTAATGCAGCATAAATTATTGGATTGCGGCTTCATTACAGCATTAGTGAATAAATGCATTTTGGAGTAGTTATGCATATTTTTCTATCTTTTCATCAAAAATAAACGTGTTAAAATAATTAACTTTATAAAATTCCAATATATAATCATAATAATGATGATCATCAATGCCGATTAGGGAAATTTAGTTTTAGAAAGTGGTATCAAAATAAAGCTTTTGGTGTTTAGGACTGTACTAGAAAACTCGTAATTTTAGTTAAATACTGCGCAAGTTGTTTCTCAAATGCGATATTTCGTCTAAACTTCTGATAAATCACTCAGCGTAACAATCTCTTGGCTTGTTTGTTTTCAGAAAGTTTTTCTAGTTTTCATTCCTGTAATGAAAAAAGAGAACTGATCATATATAGAGTTCTATATAATAGAGTTCTATCAGGGATTGGAGTAACGCGTTACTTGTAACAGTTACTTTTTTTAGGTAACGTCGGGTAACGCCGTTACATTTTTCAGAAAGTAACTGTAACTTAGTTACTTTTAGCGGTAACGAAAAATTGCGTTACTTTTCCGTTACTTTCCAAAGGCTGTCTGGCCCGAAATCTGAGCTTTTCTTGAAGATGGCTAAATTACAATTTTCTCATAACTTGTGTGAAATTTCAAAAAGTAACTGTGAATCGTTACTTTTCGTACTAAGTAACTGTAACGTGTTACTTTTCATATTAAGTAACTGTAACGGTAACAGAGTTACTTTTTTTATTAAGTAACTGTAACAGAGTTACTTTTTTAAAGTAACTTTCCAATCCCTGAGTTCTATATATGATCACATCTCTTTTCCCAAGTGATATTCATTCAGGTTGTTAATAAACCTCCTAAGGTTAGGTTAGTTGAAATATCGTCGCACTAGAGCTACACGAGGGCTTTTGGCGAATGGCGTCGTAAATTAGAACCACAGTCAAGTGACGAGCCTACACCTGAAATAAACATCCTAGAAATTCGTTGACAATATAGTCGACTTACACATTTCGTAAAAATACACATACAGGTAGGGTGTCTAGACGTACTGCACTTCACAGTACAGTAATAGTATTTTTTTTCTTTTGCCCTGCCTGTTTCAGTGTCCTAAAATATGTCCTGCATTTTGCAACATGATTAAAATTTCTCAACAAGCAGGATACTTTCCTTGTCGACAACTTTTACCCAACCAGAATAAAAAGAGAACTATATATTACATACTTTGAATTATTTTTCTCATAAACTAACAGGAAAGGCTAGTTGCTTAAATGGCAGGCAAGAGCTATGTTACATTTTAACATAAAAAAATTATTAAATAATTACAGTTAATTTTTTTATGGTAATTATAAACTAAGTGGTTTGCAGTTTGTACTATATTTTAAGACTTGAGTCAATTATTAGCTTGAAAATACAATAATACTAAAAAATTACATACAGGAATCTTGTTTTATTTCAATACCAAAAATACCATTATCTTGTAAGAAACAATACTATTATACTTAGAGTCTATTGTTACATCTTAGCATTGAAATCAAACTGCAAATCTATTAGCTTTCCAGTCACAACCTTCGAAAACTGTGTGTGAAAGCTTAATATTGAATATTCAACATCAAAGCGTAAGAAATTAAGCAGAAATTTGAAAAAATCGGGGTATACTTTACTAATGATTCATAAGAAAAAAATTGAATAAATAACAGTGACTTCTTTAGACTTTTTTTTTTGTCAGTATCAACTATTTTCACAATCGAAATAGAATTTTTAGTTTAACTGCTCGCATCTAAGCTATTTTCTTTAGAATAGTAGTTATAAAAAAACATTTTGTATACTGAAAGTAAAACGGATTTATTTAGAGGTTTGCCATGATTTTTATGATTTGTGACATTGAAATGTTTTAAAATCTTTAATAGTCAATGTATAAACTTTGATATGTTTATTTAGATCTTTAAAATTCTTAGCAATATTTTAGAAACTCTTTCCACATTCACAACTTTTTTATTTCCTAGACAAATAAAAGTTTGCATAAAAATGATAAAAAATAATTTTGATGTGTAAATTACTTTTATTAGACCTGGCTTTTTTCAGATTTTAATTGCAACACCAGAAATTATTCAACTCTAAGTAAAACTAAAATTTAATGAATAGAAACAATAACTACAAAATTTGATTTATTTTTCAAAATTTTTGACAAGAGGTAGGAAATATTTGGCAGTAAAAATGCAATAGAACATAGTTAAACAAATTTATAAGGAAATATTTAATTTTTAAGACAATCTTTTTGTAATACAGTTAGTTATACTTTGAACAAGTATATGCATATACATGTATACATATAACAAAATACATTAAAAAGTTGATTTATGTTCTAATAGATACACAAAACAAACATAACACTTACATGTATTATACAAATCTCACCTGTAAACAATGGTATAACAAAATTAAGAATAGAAGTTATAAGAAAGAATTACACCATACAAACACGTTACATGAAAATGAGATTTAAAAAAAAAGTGGACATTTAACATTAAATAGCAAAAATTTCAAAAAATAAGGGGGGAAAAAAGAAATGAGCTTACTTGTTTATGCACAGAAAAAATTGTTCGGTTGAATTTTTTATTAAATCCCAAACATACAATTTTAAATATATTGAGCGTTAAAAAATAAAGTTTATTAAAAGAAGAATTTTTTTTAAAAAAAAATTCAACATTTTTGTAGAATTGAAGCACTTCTGAATTACCATACATCTAAAAAAAAATGCACGAGTAAAAAAATAAAAATACACATGGTCCCATACACATTATTATAAGTACTAAGGGGAATGTAACAAGTAATTTCAGAAAAAAAAAGTTTGAAACCTTTAAAAACCATTGTAGCAAAAGTAAAATATACATAAAAAAAATATCCATAAAACACATTTAATTATGGCACTATGGAGGGGAAAAATGCAATTTTACTGTTATTCTTACTAGAATAAATATATAGGCTACACACTTTGTTCAACTGTGATAACTTTTTTTTTACAAAAATGATTTTCTTTATAAGATGCACCACTATAGCTACGGAATACTTTTTAGATATACTTCTTTTAAGAATACTTTCAATAGCAACACAACAATATAATACATTATAAATATAGGTATCTTAATTTTCAAACATTGTTAATAAGTAAAAATTACAATGGCACAAGAGAAATTTATAAGGCACAATACTATAATACGAAAAAGTTTATAATTTTTCTCATACTATAACATACTATTAAATTCAGTTAATTTTGCCACACGTTTTTGATTCCATCGGCTTCACAAAATTGAAATGTAAAAGAGAAATTGACATAAAAGTAAGTATAATAGTTATCAAGTTATTAATCGACTAGGTACTAAAAATTAGACATGCTACAGCTCAACAATTTAAAAAACAACTCAACTTTGTACGTGACTGAAAATTAGCAACCTCAATTTGATGAATTTTAACCTGATTTTTTTTGCAAATCAGTATTCATCATAAAATAACATTGATTAAAACATTAGCAAATCATGTAACACCGAAATTCGGCAATATCAGAACCTCAAACACAAGAAAATAAGTTTTTTTTTAAAAAAATGTTCAACGTCGGAAATCTCTCAAAAAAGTCGAATTCTTTGTTTCTGCTGAAAAGTAGCAAGTCTAATAAAAATGCCCATTATAATGTACTTTAAGACAGTTGTATAAAAGTATGGCTAAGCACATTTTCAAAGCTCATGGACTAATAACATTAAATTGGTTATGACCCTAAAATAAAATTTATTCATACACATTGATAAATATATAATGTAGACAACCATACATTAAAAGTATAAAATTCCCTATGTACATAAATGACAACTTCAAAACTTCTTTACCAGTGAAAACTGTTTTAACAAATATATACTTTGATGATTAAAAGCTTATATATACAGAAATAAGCTTCTTTATTATTCTAAATAAATTCAGCTGTGGACATCAAACCTAAAACAGTAAAAAATTCAAAATTAAAAGCCAATAAAAATAACACTATCTTTAACAAAAGAGTTCATTGTTAATTTTTCCAATCTTAAAGTTAACAATATTTTACTATGTACTTAATCATTAATAAATTTTTATATAATTATGTATGAATCTTTTAAAGTTAGGTTTAAAAACTCAGCTAGTAACTAGTCAATCTAAGTGGCCACAAAGATAGATTTTTAAAAATAATTTTCCCCAAAGAATCATCAGTTTCCTAATAAGTGAGTAATAGTACCCAAATCACTCATTAACAATTTAGTGCAAAATCACTTAACATCCAGAAGAATCTGAACCTTATACAAATCAGTTTAAGATATTGATAATGTTGCAAGAAAACTGTCTACAACTTTCAAATAGATCACACAAGAAAACATTATATTCTTTTCTTTTTAAACATGTATTTTGAGTGTTTAAAAAGACCATCACAATCATTTAAAAGCAAAACTCACTTTATTATACGATTTCGATTTATATCCACTTTGTGTGATATGATTAGAAACAGGAGCACTAGATGTGTAGTCCTTAAAATAAGGATGCTTGAGTGCAGAAGCGCATGATATTCGGTCGACAGGATTGAAACACAGCATTTGCTAAAAGAAAATAAATTTTATGAGTTACATTTTACTATACAATTAAACAGAACAAAAAACATCTTTTACACAATGGAACATTTATTAATAAAATATTTTTTGACTATAATGATGCATGAATTTTCGAAAATGAAACTAATTCTGCCAATGTTGAGCTATGGTGAAATTGAAGCATTTTTCATAACTAGCACCCACAATTTTTTTTTATCTATTGTTTCCAAACTTTTTGGTATGCTTACTAATGATAAGCCTCACATTTTTATGCGTTATTAAGTTCTTTAGAATGTATTTTATAATCTGACAAAGCAGAACAATGCTTTACAGTGGATTAAAATTATTTTTTAAAAACAATATCAAGGATTTTGCAGGCTACACACAAACATAGGACTCACCAATACCAAAAAGTTTGGAAGCAATGGTATAAATTTTTGGATGATAGTCATAAAAGACTATTCAATTTCTAAATGGGTAAACATTGGGGGAATTAGTTTTGTTTTCTCAAATTCATTTCCTTTTAATAAGATGCTTGCATAAATCTCATTCTTTCATAAAGAATAGAAAGTTATATGCAACAGTTTTTCTAATTTAAGGTTAGATAGCACAGTTATATTGCTTTTTGTTAAAAAAAAGGCCACATGTCAAAAAAGTCGAAGTTGTGACTTAATTATTCCTTTAACATGCATTTTTTTTAGTGCCAGATCACCTTTATCAACAATATTAAACATACCTTGAAATGAAAGGTTTAGCAAAGATAAGGAATTTAGTTTGTTATATAAAATCTACACCCATTACTACATATAATTTTTTCTGACCTAATACTTACTTAAACTATATCTAGTAATGTGCTGTTGATTTCCCCAAAAAGTACTTTTAATAAAAATTTATTTTAAATTCATAATTTGATAGTTCAAAAATCTGTTCAAAATATTTGCTGCCAAGAAAATAAACATGTAAAAACATTTACAGGACTACTGCATTCAGTTTAAATAGCTACAAAGAAATATTAAAATGTTCACCTTCAACAAGTCTGCACCCTCTGTACAAATCTCGGGTATGACATTTCGTAAAGGAACCCCTTTATAAAATTTGAAAGAAGTCCAAGGCAGTGACACATCAGAAGGCCATTCCGATTGCGAGGGGCTTCCAATGACTCTGTGGAGAAAGTTATTATGAAAGTTAAGTATTAAAGATAAGAAGGCAAGTTTTATAGTAAACTAGTTTATAAACCCGGCATTGCACGGGTGTACCTTTAATAACCATAATTAGTAGTTTTTTTTATGTAAACTTTTATAATATTTTATACCAATTGATCCCTTCTCCACTGGTCCACTCCATCAGGATATTATAATCTCCTCCCATTCTGATATGAGGGGTTGATTTTATTCATTCTCTTCAAGGAGTTTTAAGGCTCTCCCAGAGGCCCCTGTTCAAATTGCCCGAACAGCTATATGATATAATGGCCTGTTTCTACAGTCAATCTATAAAGATTAGCAACCTCAAATATGCTACCTCTCCTTTGTTATACATTCGAGAAGTCCATTATACATCAGTTCAGAAAAAAAATCAAGGCTATGAGAATAGATTATTACAAGTTTCGTGCATGATTTTTATGAAAGCTTCTTTCACTGAAATGTTAATATGGATGGGGGTACAAAGGGATCGAAAACACATTACAACTTGCTTAGCTTGCAAAAGAGAAAAGTCAATCCTTTTTTACATATTTAAATATATCTACAAATATTATGATTATTATGTTTAACGGGGTCCTGTCTTGTCTATTTTGAATTAAGGAAATGAAATTTAATGATTGTATAAATCAATTATAAGAAATAATAAATGGATGAAGTACATACTCAAAAATTTTAGCTAATTGGTCTACTTCATTTTCACCAGGAAATAAAGGCCTGAAATTGCATAAAACATTCATTTAACTAATACAATTTAAAATATTGTATAATACACAGTATGTAGTTACTATACATTTTAAATAAATCATTTGTAAAAAAACAAATATTTTTTTAGTTATAGCTTAAACAACGTTTTGTCTAATGCTATCAAAAATTTAAGGAAAACCATTGATTGATAACAAAATTAAAAATATTAATTATTCTTTTATGTTTCTTCAAAGTTTCTGAAGCCTGGTAAAAAAAGGTTTCTAGACAATCTTGAATTTGCTGCCTTTATGAATGATCACAATTAGTGAAAAGCAAACATAAGGAAAGACAAAAGCATATTGAGCTGCTTTTTACTTATTTTTCTAAATAACTTTTCAGAATAGTGTATGAGTAAAAATGTTTTAATGACAGCTAAAATATAGTCAAACCAATTCAGTGATTTGTAGCAGGATGAACTATACTTACTTTCTCTTATATAACTCAGCTAAAATGCAACCACTGCTCCATATATCAACTGCAGTAGCATAAGCTTGAGAGAGTAAAACTTCAGGTGGCCTATACCATAAAGTAACAACCTAAAGTGAAAATAACATCATTAATACAATTTAAAAATTGTTAAATACAAATAAAGTTTTTTATCCATTCTTATAAAATAGTTATCTCCTATTTTTAATATTTAGATAGCACAAATAAATCTAGAGTTGTTCAAAACTTTTAAACAGCTTGTAATTTATTGTTAGTTAGTGTAATATTTAAATATTAGTAAACTGGGATGAATTTTCTCCAGCTTATTTATATAAATTAAATTTGAATCTTAACTCTAGAACTATCGCTACAAAATGCTAAAAATAATTAAGTTAAATACATACCCTAAATACAGGGAATTTAATTGTTTATATTGTTTACATTGGTTTTTATTTTTAATCAATGAATGATTAAAAGCTTATATTCAAACAACAAAATAATAATTTATTAATAAAAAATAGACTACTTACTACTGATGTTAAAGCTATTTGACCAGTGTATATCCTGGCAAGGCCAAAGTCAGCTAGTTTTACGATTCCTTGGTTTGAAACTAAAACATTCTGGGGCTTTAAATCTCTGTGCAGAACACGGTTGAAATGTAAGAAATCTAAACCATTAAGAAGCTGATATGCTAAATCCTGAAAAAAATTCAAATATTAAATTTTTTTTATTAAAGATGGATGCACATAAATAACTAAAATAGCCTACTTTTCTGTTACCTGTTACTTAAATACTTATTCTTATTAGAGAACAAGTAGTTTGTAATAACAGTAACTGTCACCTAGAACTGCTTTTAAGAAAGATTTATACACATAAGGAAAAAATCCCCAAACACAGCATCCAGTTGTAATTTAAACCTTCCATTAGCTAAAATAAACTATTTCCATTAATTTTCTTTCACAAATTAAATTAATATTATTTATCTTCTGCTGAATTTATTTACAGTTTGAAGAATAGGTAAAAATGCTTTAGTCAAATCCTATCATCTGTTCCAAAAATTGTTTGAAACAGCTTTAAATGACACAAGTTTTTTTAAAATAAATATTAGCACAAAATCTCTAAAAACGCGATTTTTAAATAAGTATTAACAGCATAAACATGAAACTACTCTAAAGTGCACTAAAAAATAAGAAATTTATTAATTCTTTCGATTAAAAAAAGTAGGCAAAATGTAAATATTTTACAAACAAAATCTTACTTTGATTCGTTCCGGTCCTAACCCTGGAGCAGGACATCTATCCAAGTAAGTTGCCAAGTCTTGATCTACATGTTCAAAAACTAGATATACCAGCATTTGTCTTTCATTTTCAATTTTCCTTCCATGACATATATCCAGTAATCTAAGTTAACAAACATAAATTATTCATTGAAGTTATATATATATTTTTATAAAATGGAAATAAACTGTTACAGTTACTTAATTAAAAAAGCAACTCTGTTACAATTACTTAGTAAGAAAAGCAACTAGTCACAGAAAGTAACTACTATAAATTTCAAGTTATAAGAAAAATAGAAGTTTAACCGTCCATCTTACCGTTTTTTCAAAGAGAACCCAGATGAAAAAATAGACATTGCGGGAAGAAGTTAAAAACGAAAACTTAATGTTGTTAAAAGTTGAATTTTAAACACACACACACAATAAATTACCAATATTTAATATACTTTGAGAAAATAAGGCTTTTTTTATTAATATGTTAGTCATATTTATTTTGTAAAGGATTGTTTTTCAGAGTCTTTATTTTTCGAGCCCCCCCCCCCCCCCAAAAAAAAAACTATACAATCAACATATACTGTTACTATATAACAAGTTTCGAAGTTGTAAATTAAAATGCAAAAAAGATTTAAGCTTATCAAAATATCCATACAAAAATATTATTATTTTTTAAGTTTTTTTTTCACTCAATATTATCTATTATAAAGGTACTTCATGTGAATAAATAAATTCAATAACGTAACTAAAGAAATAAAAAAAAAACCGAGTATGTACTACAAGTCCACCTTAAATAATAGACCAGAAACACGAGAATGCTCACATCAAACAGATGTCAGTTCGAAATGGTGAAAAGAATAAATTTTTGACAATTGAATGTAACAGGTGTTTCTACCGGAACTAACTGACGCTGAACTAACGCTAATGAATATAATAAAAATGGGCGTTTTACGTCCGGTTTTTAACCAAATCGAAGAAAGTTCGACTAAATACATCTCAATTGGTAGAAATAATCAGGTTTTGTTCTCACATATCCGGATCAAAATTCAAAATTACGAGGCACGGCCGATTCCTGTTGTATCGCCTGCAGTGTTAGAAATTTGATAGAGAAATTTAGGATAACCTGTTCTTCTAATTTTTAAAAAAAAAACTAGAAGACAATTTATATTATCTACGAGCATTTTTGAGAAAAATATTTTTATTGCCCAAAACGTTCATTTTTCAAATTTATCAATCAACTCTCGAAGTCTACGTCTAGTGTAATTAAATCACCGGAATTACCTCGACTATAGTATAACTAAAATTTTGCAATTATGGAATCAAAAATTTTTTTTTTAGCTATTAATAATAGAATCTCAGGAGTTTCGCAATTTCAGGACAGAATGGGGTTACAAAATTTTATAAATCACAATTAACGATAGTTCGACTTCGAAATTTTCGATTACTGGAGTTTCCGATTTTAAGATCGCCGCAATTTTGGGATTTTGCTATTGCAATCTACGGATCACCAGTAGTTTCGAAATTTACAGATCACCGGAGTTTCAAAACTAATTGATCGGCGGAGTTTTGCAATTTTAGGACTGTAGAATTTTTGCAGTTTTAGGATCACAATAAAGGGTTTAACAAATTTACGATCGGGTGAAAATTTGCGATTTGAAGATGATTATTTACGACTCGAGGTAGTTAAAAACCAATACAAGAGAAGTTGGTGAAGAGCATTTTGAAAAACAGCCTAGTCGCGATAATCGCAACTAAACTTTTTTGGTGTCGCAAAATTGAAGAATTTAGTGGAATTTGCGACCAACTGACCGATAGTTTCGAAATCTGATCGACCGATACTTATTTCGGGAAACTTTAGCGTCTTAAGTTTAAACAAGTAGGTTTGTTACAGAATCTGTCACTTAAACCGCTTCCACAAAATATTTATGCTCAACAGGAAACACACTATTTATACCTCAGAAATTCGCCTATCAGGGACTTCTAATTCAAACTTTTAAACGCCGAATTTAACTATTTTCATTAATCCACTTTCGCAAATTAATAATTACTCATTATAGCTTGCTAAATTTGTTTGAAATTTGTAGAATAATGATGCAATTTTTTTTAAATAAATATCTTTTAGTCGCCTCAATTTAATTTACAGTTCGAAAAATATAAAATTAGTAAAATTGATGCTTTAAAAATAAAAGCGAAACTTTGCATATTTTTTTATGCAAAGTAATAATTCTCTATGCATCTTTCTTCATGCATATATAATGAACCATCAAAAGAACTCTATTGTGAAATTACAACAATCCAAACTGAATTATATCACATAAATAAATATTCTTTTTGCATGTTATTTCAATGTAGTTAAAATATTTAGTTATTTAAATTTTAAATAAACTTCCAATTTAAATTTTTTAATGAAATTTGGGATGTAGCCTAACCTGATTTTTTGCTTCAAAATGACGTATCCCACTTCTTTGTGAGACTTACGGCTCGTTCTGTGAAAGTGGGTGACAGACGGACGGACTGAACGATTATAATACCTTCCACTTTTTACGTTATAGACGTAGTGTGGAAGCTAAAACTCAGAATTACATCAATAAAAAATTGCTAATAAAATTCTTTGTGCCCACTTTCACACTTTCAAACTCAAATTTTAAAATTGACAATAATAAAATTTTAATTTAGTCTTCTTTGTGCCAAGAGCAGACAATCTATTTCTTATCACGATTCTATTTAGAATAAATAGTATTCCAGTCCCAAAACACTAACTGCCTTTAGCAAAAAGTTCCACTTGAAGCTAATTTACCACCTGAGAAATTGCTTTGGTAAAAGAAGCAGAAATATCGTGCCCATGGTTCGAAGCTTGAACCATAAAGGAAAGGAAGCGAGAAAAAAAGGAACCAAAATACCAACAATTTTTTCCAAGAATCGAACACCCGTCCGACCGCAGGGGATAAAAGACCACATGCATCTCATGGAATGTGGACTTTTCTTGGAAAAGGTTATGCGGCACGCAGTATACAAGGTCGAATCTAGTGTGTTGTGTTTTGAGTTGGGTGGGAACCGTGCACCGCGCTTGATCAAGTGGTATAATCATAAACCAGTCGAGAACTCGAATAAATATTTTCTTAACCGAAGAAATGCAAAAAGAACTAGAACAAAATCATCGAGGAGACTTATAATTTAAATAAATATGCCTTCAAACGCGCGCTTAGATTTTTCTTTTGGGACAGTCCATAAACCTCTTACGTTATTTAATTAGAAACTGCGACCATAAATTTAATTATGGAATTCAATTCAGCAAAACTACTATGTCAGGTGGTTGAGTGAATTATCGTCGGTCTAGAACTACATGAGAAGATGTCAGAGGGATTACTTCTAAAAAATTTATTTTGCTGTTTTAATAAACAGATAGGTCCATTACGTCAATTCGACCACGAACATTTTTCGGCGGCATGCGACTCTTGCTCTACCCGAGACCAACATTTTATTTATTAATGAAAAATTATTGAAGATTTTTCCCCGCTCTTAATCAAGTCAAAAGTGATGGAATTGCGGAATTTTATGGACATTGTGCAATTTAATCAGGAAGATAAGAATTATCATAAAAAATAAATTAGTTTTACTTCTTTTTTTGGGGGGAGGGGGGGGGGGGAGGATGCCTAGATCTTTTAGCAAAACACAGAGAAGTGTATTGTTTAGGGGACCATGAATTTCCGAAAACGAAACCAATCTCTCCAATGGAGAAATTGGATAGTGTTTCCTAGTAGCATCCTGAATTTTTTACCTATTGCTTTCAAAACTTGCTGGTATGCTTAGTATTGATAGGCCCCATTATGTATTCAGAAGTGTGTAGGACGTTTGTATTTTTTAAAATTTTCTCTTAAGTTAATTTGAACGTTTTCAATATACCTGCAAGTAAAACAATGCTTTAGAGTGGATTAAAATAATTCTTCAAAAACAATATCAAATATTTTGCTACAGACAAACGTGGGGCTTAGCTTAACAATATCTAAGCATACCAGTAAATTTGGAAACAATGGGTAAACAATTATGTATGAATAATCTAATTTCTGAATAGGTTAACAATGGGGGAATGAGTTTCGATTTTGGAAATTCATGTCCCTTTGACCTAATAGATTAAAAGAAAGGAGAGGCAAAGTTTAGAAGGGCAAGGGAGAAGCCATTTTTAATTGAAACCACATTTTGACTGTTACTCAACAATCTAGCGAGTTTAATAAAAAAACAGTACATAAAAATTGAGGTAACAGTAGGGTTGACAAAGGCATGAGGTCAAACTTTCAAAAGAAAAAGTATCTTTTGATATCCAGATTTGACTACCTGACGATTGACCAACATTTTGCCCCCAACCCTACCACATCCAATAGAAAATGCAATTCTTCCCATACTGTCTGCAGCAAGTCCGGAGTAATGGAAGCAACAGCCTGTGCAACGTAGCGGTACAAGCGCATGCGGTTATCTGAAACTGTTGGAGTTATTCTTTATTCGTCACCTTCAACCACATTACAATTACACTTCAACCACAATCAGGGCCTGTTCTAGGAAAACTCAGACTATAGGCACAACCTATTTTGGGGGCCCCTTTCAAAAAAAATTTGTGTATGATTTCTAGTAATGATGGTACTGTATGACCTATGTATCAAATTTTTGCTGCAATTTTATTGGCTTCCTTATAAACATCGATCAAAACAATCACGTTAGGTCAATTTCTCAGTCAAAATCGAGCAAAAAACAAAGTGTAGTATCAGATTTTTTTTAGTTTACTGATATTTTGTGGATTTACAGCATTTAGCATAATAGAAACTGAAATTTAGGGGGCCCCTAAAATTTGAGGGCCCTAGGCCCGGGCCTAACGGGACTTGTGGAAGAACAGGCCCTGACCACAATACTATTACAGTTTGAAACTCGGACATTCTTTTACGGACACCCTGTATATTCAGTAGATGTCATCATATACAGTCAATACTCGATAACTCGAAGTCCCAGGGGACCCCCAACAATTTTCGACTTATCTAAAGTTCGAGTTATCGAAGTTACCTTCCATTCCTCTCTACTGTCACTTAAGATGAGTCGACTTGGTTTAAATGGTTTGATATGTGCCATAATACTATAGTTATACGCATTTCAATTTTTTAATAACCCATGTAGACAACAAGAGAAGAATATATGGTCAAAAATTATTAAATCTCACAAAATTTGGCCTCATTACATATCGCAGGGCTGCCACTGTTAAATAACATTGGAAATACTTGCTTTAGTAGCCTCAGATGTAAAAAATAGCAGCCAAAATAGTAGCCTGGGATACGAAATAGTAACCAAAATAGTAGCCATAAGACGATTAATCACGTGGAATGCTTTTTTTTTAGTTCAAAGGGCTGCAATTTTATTTAACAAGAAAACAAGTTATAAAATCAATGCACAGTACAGAACTTTCCAAAATTTCAGTTATAAAACATGGTAGAAATTAATAGCATGGAAAAACAAATTCGAAGAATACAGTTAGAAAATATAAGTTGTGAAGAAAGACTTTACATTTAACTCTATTTTTTTGAATTTTTGGTGATTTTGTATAGAAATCAATTAAATTTGTTTTCCTTTTATGAACTATACGGTTTATTTTTCTGCTTTCTGTTCATGTTCAAACAAAAAAAGCAGTATAATATCCGTAGTTCACATACAAAATAAAAAATGATATTGTGTTCTTCTCTCTTTAAAATAATTACATGGTTCATGCACTTGTTAGGAAAAATTTTTTAAGCACTTTTTAAGTTATGGGGCAGTTCAGAAAAATTCAAGGACTAGAAGTTACTATAACATCATAAAACCTGAATATATAAGCTGTCTATATTCCATTTTTTAGAAACAAAAAAACATCTAAAATTAGAAAAACGATTATAGGCTGTAGTATGAATCACGATAAAAAAAAGTTTCAAACATTAAAAAAACCAACGTAACATTCAAGCTGTTCTTGCCGACCCAAGGTCACGGACACTTGATTAGGAGAATCTGGTTGATCCTAGTTGGCCTGAACCAGAGCTACAGAAGTAACGAAACACTGCGTGATCACGCAGAGTCAATCATTATTAGGCGAGGCGGCATCATCGGATGATGCGTGAAAATTACTAGGCAGCAAAATAAGCAATTGTTTTTGATCAGGTGAAAATGTTACTCTTTTAAAAGGGGTATGCATTGTCGCTTGGTTGATATTTGAAGACATCTTAGTGAAATCTAATCTTAATTCATCTTCAAAACTTAAATATATTTTTTACTTTTATTGTTAAAATTTATAATTTAAACTTGCTTTTTAATGAAATTCAAGTTTAGTTTTTAATAATATAGATCGAGAATGGGTGTTTTTCGGTGGCGTTAATGCTGTGGAAAATTTGACGTCTCGGGTATGAGCCTAATCCCTTTTTTAAGACGCCATTTTGTCCGAAAATTCTCGGCCTATGCTGCAGTATTTATTAAAAACTGTTTAAAAATATGGAGTTAGAAAAGTATCATGGTATCACGTAACGCAGGTTAAAGATGACGCGTAGTTATCACATGCTTCGGAAATTACGTTCATAAATTTTTCTGCTCCGATGCGATTTGCAATCAATATTACGGATTGAAGTCATAACCCTCGAAATTAGCTAACTTACTTCTCACTCTTAGACCGAAACACCAAGCCGATAAGAACATTAAAGCGTCGTCTAGCGTGGAGAAGATATAACGTGACAATAAATGACATTCAAGACGTATTTTCGCACTAGGTGAGGTAAGGCGATCAAAATTTTACGATTCAGTTTCCATTTTTCGAAAAAAAAAAGAAAATTTGAAGAAAAAAAACGGGAAACGTCAAAAAATCGGAAAATGACCAAAAATCTCATACAATTTGTGCAGGCATACTTGTACAAATTGTATGGGCATGCGCGCGCAGTGTTGCAACAAAATTGCCTAGTGTGGACAAGGCAAAAGAAAAGTCGCTACCCAAAGCGGATGTCGGGCGGCAAACAGCGCGCGGGAAGCTTATGCGTGCGGCGCCGGCGGGCCTAAAAGTACCAAACCTGGAATGATTTTTGTTTCACTCCCGCTTTTTGACACATTTGATTTTTTTCTTTCTTAAATAGTCGCCGATAGTTAAAAATAGTAGAAGTATACGCTGAAATAATCGCTTTTAACCCAAATTTTCCGAAAAAAGTCGCCATAGTCGCCTTCCCTTGAAAATAGTCGCTTTAGTCGCCTAAATAGTCGCCAGTGACAGCCCTGATATCGATTAGTATACATACCATGTAAATCTCATTTGAAAAAAAAAACCAGTTATTTCTTGTTGTTTGTATTTTTTAAGGTTGTTGGCATTCACAGACATTATGGATACAAAATGCTGATTAATTTGAACTGAAATTTAATTTTTAACTGAAATGTTGTGTTTACCGAAATTTATCACAAAAACTTCGACTAAGATGACGTTAACTTCGAGTTATCGAGACAGTTTTTTAAAGAAAAGAATAGAAACGATTCTTGACCTGATTAAAAGTTCCAGTTAGCAGATTATTCGACTTATAGGAAGTCGAGGTATCGAGGTTCGACAGTATACTTTTTAAGTAGAAATTTCATAAAGACACTGTTTAGTAAAAAACCGTGGTGCCAAACATAGAATTGCTTCAAAAGAAGTCCCAAACAAATTATGCATAATTTATTTGATGCAATTATGGTATGGTAGCTGAACATTGAACAACAGTAAGATTGTACACGAAAAAAAATTATATTTGCAAAGGGAAAAAAACAACAGAACCTAATATTAATTCTCATCTCATACAACAATTTACAGGAGTTATTTTAAGAGCTATAATAAATAATCATTGAAGAATAAAATGAGACGTTTCAGAATGAAATTTTATTAAAAGTAATTTGTTTTTGCTTATCATTGATTGGTAACTTTAGGCAGCTTCACTTTCATTTGTTCTAAGCCTCTCACCATCCTTATCCTACAAAAATATCTGCTTTTTATGGTCCTCGGTTGAACAATATTTTAAACGCAAAGGATTTGAAGAATCAACTTTGTTCTGACGAAGATACGAAAAAGTGTATCAGAGAAACGTGTTTGACTTTTAACCAATACAAAATAAGCTATTTCGGACAAGTTTTACATTATTTTCTTCAAATTCTTCATCAAGCCCAAAACTGAATATTTTTGAATAACACACTAAACAAGACTTCATTCTTTTATTTAAAAAAAAACTAAATCCCTTCCGATCACAACACAAGCTTGAAATTCACTTTCTTTCTCTACATGCAGGAAAAGGCCGCTGGGCTGGGGTAGAAAGCAATTGCGATTAACCTCACAGTAGAGCCTCGAACAAGGTGGTTTAGAACAACAATGCTCACACTGTTTCTTGGAAAGCCACACGAGAGGGCAGGGAAAGAAAGGGTTTTCGAAACTTGCATTGTAATTAGAAGGAGTATACTATAGAGTTAAGAAGATAGAGATGCTTGGCGCAAAATAAAGTGAAGGCGTCAGAAAGCCAATTAAACATAGTAAAAGCCTAAACAAACCCCACTCACTCAACATTAGTTTAATGTAAAACACATTATTTTATTCTTTAAAAAGCCTTGTTTTAAAATCAAAAAATGACTATGTACAGATGGAAGTTATTTCCTTCACAGGCAAGAAAAATACATTGTAATTATAGTTTTTATTAGAGAGTCAGAAATCGTTAAGTCTATGTAGTAAGCAGATACAAACTCCACTGTAGAATAGCACCAAATACTTCGCTGAAAGCACTGGTTTAGGCTTACTACAAAGCGTTCGATGGCTTCACTTGGCAACCAGTTTTTGCACTGATATTTGGCCGGCAGCATCCCCATCTTTGTAAGGGGGCGATACATGTAAAAACCAAAATTTGTTTTTTTCATAAATAGTTAAAATAACATAACTGTAAAATTTTAGAATGAAATTCAAATTATTTATCAATTAAAAACTCATTGTTGGTAAGCCACTATTAATCATACAGTATCTGTACGTCAAAACTTTAAACAGATTTATCTCAAAACTACTTTTTTAAAATTGGTGTGCAAGATAATTTAAAAAAATTGCGATAGATCCTTATTAAATTTGGTATACGTCTTTTCTATAGTATTAGCTTCTAGTTGAACCTCAAAAATGCAAAACAAAATTTAAAAATTAGTTTTTTTTACTCAAAAACCTTTGAAAAAAGGGTTAAAAAATCAAACTTTTTTAAAATTAGTTTAACTAGAAGATGCAAGTTTTATGAACAATTTCAAATCAAAAATTTTGATTTCAGATCACTGTAGGAGAAGCTAGACATACCGCTGATTAAACTTTTATCCGCGAGGGTCTCAGGAGATGAGTTACTATGGCGGCCATTTTGAAAAAATAAAAATATCTGATATTTGTATTTTAACGTATAATGTATAAACACACTGAATTTTAAAACGATTCATGTATTCTTTCCCTTTTAATAACGTCTCAGAAAAACGATCAAAATTCAGGTGGTTACATGTATCGCCCCCCTTAACTCTACGAGTACAACACAAGAAACTCACCTAACAACATTTGGATGCTCCAGAGCCGTAAGCTGTTTCAGCAGTGCTATCTCCCTAATAGTGCTGACTGGTACCCCATCCTCCCCAAGGGGTATCTTTACCTTCTTCAGAGCCACATACTGGCCATTACTGGCTAAGTCCCTGGCCTTGTATACCGTCCCATAGGCTCCATTACCGATCACTGTCATGTCATCATAGTTCTTGCTACTGTGCTGGAATATGCTGAAGGAGCTGATGTTGGTAGGGGAGGTGGCACTGGATTGGCTGTTTCTTGGTGTGTTGTTAGTTATTGGAGAAGAACAGTTTGTGGCGACTATGTTACTTGGCATTGTAGGTCAGGGTGTAAGTATCCGGGTAAAAGTTTATCTGGAAATAAATTATAAGTATGAGATATGTACTTATTGCTCAAAAAATATTTTTATACTCTTTCCAATTACAACACAAGCTTCAGTGTTTGCTCTGTTTTATAGAAAATTGCTATGAACAAACAACTTGACATCTACAAGTCGTCTTTTAGTCATTTGTTTTTCAACATAAGCAATGGAACTTAACATTAAAGTAGAGTATCGCTAAGTTACAAATTGGAGCTTGTTCTAGAAACCCAGAATAAGATTTGAATCACTTCATGGTATTTCTATTTTTACAAAATTTTGAAAATGCTACTTTGTTATATTCCTTCCGATTGCAACACAAACTCCAAAGCACTTTTTTCTACCCTTACCCCTTCATGTGGTTTACCAGGAAACTGTGAGTGTCACTGTTTCTGTTTTTTCTCCATCCTACTTTGGTTGGGAAAGCGATTGCAGTTAACCTCACAGCAGAGCTTTAAATAAGGTAGGTTTAGAACAGCAACGCTCGCACAGTTTCCTGGAAAAACACACAAGGGGGAAGGGGAAGAAAGTGCTTTCGAAGCCTGTGTTGCAATCGGAAGGAGTATAACCAAGTAGCATTTCCAATTTTTTTTTATAAATAGAAATACCATTGAGAGATTGAAATCTTAACTGGGTTTCAAGAACAAGTTCTAATTTGTAACTTAATGCCCCCTTATTTAATGTTATGTTCCATTGTTCATGTTGCAAAACCGTTACGTGAAAGATGGCTTGCAAGAGACAAGTTATTTGTTCATAGCAATTTTCAATATAATACAGCAGAAACTGACTGTGTGCATTGCATGGGTACAGTCAATATCTAACCATGAATACAAGCAAAAACTATAATAGATACGAGATTTCAATTTTGTTGTAGTCCTTTTAAGTTAAATGCATCAACATAAAAATTACAATGGCGCAACACCCTCTAAGAACATTTCGAGCAGGAATTTTTTTTTACCATACTACTCTTCCTTCATCTGATATTGAAAATCAATCGAAATTTCACGTTTGGCTATTAGAATCCTATAAATTTCTCTCATTGATTATGTTATCATCCCATACTTCAATGTTACCAATAAATAATGTCTTACATTATGTTAAATACAAATCATATATTAGGAGGTAATAACCAAAAGTGATGAAGTATAATGTTAATTATATCCGTATAGACTTGACAGTTTTCATTAGCTGATCATGACTGTTTTTAACCAATATCTAAGACATTTAAGATAATTCATAAATCATTTGAACCCATTTGTGAATATCATGAACACCTTTATACCAAATAAAAACCTTAACTTTATGATATGAAATTTCGTTTTATTTAACTGAATTTGTTCTTTACAAATTGTGCAGTACTAATATTTTCCTATAGTATCATATTTCATAAGATAATTGTAAGACATTAAATTATCAAAATAGAGGAGTAAAACTCTAAAACACAAATTGACATTTGTCTATGGAGTGAAGTACAGAGATATGCACTATTTAGTATTTTCTAAAACAACTGGACATTGGACAATGGTTACAATATATTAATATAGAATCTGGCTGTGCTAAAAGCTACAATCAGTGCAATATTGTAGTGAAAATGTTTAAAAAAGAATACAATGAATCTATTGTAGGTACTTTACTATGTTTCCCTGTATTTGCACAGAAATCAAAAAACATATTACAGTATTTAAATTAATAGATGCGATTAGATTTATACCTAAATAGCTATAATGTTCAAATTATTAAGGTCACATTTCAAAAAGAAACTACGATTTTGAATAAACACAGAAACTAAAGCAAGACGAACATGTCAACAAGTACTTATTTTAACATTAACTAAATATATGTAATAAAGATTCTAAATGATTTAATAATGTCTATTTATAGAATAATATAATGGACGAATATTTCATCATGTAGAACATAGAAATAAAATGCAAAGCGTTATTAAAAAACACGTTTTTCGGATAAGAGAAGAACAAAATCATAACGGATATAAATATTCTAAGCTGAAAATCATATTTTGTTTTAATTAAACAAGAAATTATAAAGATAATTATAAACAACGTTTTTTTTTACCTTAAATTCCAAAAGATTTATATTAAAATTATACAAGCGTGTAGAATGAATAAACTAAATTCTTATTTCATCAATCTACACCAAAAAAACATTCTTAAAACTTATATTTCAAGATCCCAAATAAGAAATCTGGAGAAATGATACTTATAACAAATAAATTGTGGCATTTGATAAAGGTTTATACTTTTCGATCTTATGCTTTATCAACAAAGAGCATTAAAAAAATAATAAAAAATAATTTATCACCTGTCTAGTCTAGTGGGTCCGCCAGCTGCACATTCTTATGAATGAAATTGAATGAAACGGGATGTAAAGTGTGTAGTGACATCTAGCGGCAAAAAATACTGCTAATTTTGATATTTTTTTTATTAACAGTCTAAAATATACAAATTTGGGAAGCATCATTGAGTATGATTACTACTTTGACAAAAAATATTTATTTAGAGTATTAAATGGTCATAGTTTTCAACATTTGAGATCCAATTATTAATTTTAACCATTTTGATTTATAATAAATTAATGGGTTTGAGAGTATAATTTGTTCTATGTGAACTGAAATGAAGATAAGTTCAAAACCAGAAAGAATAGTTTGGTTTTGTTATTGTTTTGAGAAAAAGTTGTTCTGATTCGTTTTCAATTTGTAAATAAGTTATGGATGATCTTGGTGATTCAAAATTGAACCCCTCATCTGTAAGCAAAAAGTTATATTTTATTTGATCAAGTTAATTATTATTATTTTCTTAAAATAATTATTCATTTGAATTTTTAGTTAATAGACCTGAAGGCTGAACTCCATAAGAAGTATGAAGCTTTCAGAGCAGCCAAGTTAGCAAAAAGCACAGATCCTGTTAAACGAACAAAGTTTAGAAGCAAGGTAGACAATTTTCTCCTTAACTCTCATTACTTTTTGTTAACATTAAAAATATCTTAAGAAAGGCAATTTTATCATTGTAACGTATTTTGTAATATTGAAAAGAACTTGAAAAGAATTCTTGAACAAATATACCATTGTACGTAAATACAACCCTTCAAAACGCAATAAGTATTTCTGTAATAAATCTAACGTTTCAAAAAGAATTTTTGTGCATCATGTGGTGTTATAATTTCTTTGTTTCATATAATAGTTGGATGTACCAAAAGAAAAGAAAGAAAAAACCATTAAAATTGATAAATCACAAGATGAAATTGAAGAAGAAAGTCTTGCTTTAAAGAAATCCAGGTAATACAAGTTGTCAAAAAGCTTAAATAACTAATTATTGTTTAAAATATTGTAAACATCTGTAATTCGTTAATATTTCATAGCTAATGAGTTAATACATAAATCCTGGATGAAGAAAACCACATTTGTATGTTTGATTTTTACTCATTGTAGAGCTAAAAGTAAGTTTGAGAGAATAGCCCTTAGTACAAATCTGCTGGACCTAAGTACAATACCAGTATTGTACCTAGTGCCACTTTTAATAATTTTAAGCCTTAAATATCCCCATTTTTATTATTTCATCTATGTAAAATATTTCCAATAGAAAGTAATTGGTCTATTGATACCTTGCGTAAAAGTTTAAAACTTTAAATCAACTAATTCGTAGATTCATGGGATTAAAAAAAGTACAGTCCTAGATACACACATCTCCCCTATTACTTAATATTTCTGTATACTCTAAAAATCTATTATATTAAGAAAGAGGTCAAATCTGTATAACAGTTCTTTAAATTTGAATCAATAATTTGTAATTAATCTAAAATATTATATCGATATTTAGTGTAGACACTTCTACTTTTAAAAAATGTTCTAATCTAAGAGTTATTAAAATTCCCTATTAATAATTTCCTGGACAATAAACAAAATTGTCTTCATTATTGCAAAATTGATTCTTAGTTTATAAAATAAATTCTGTTTAAAATGCATTGTGAAGAGTATGCATGTTTTTTTAGGTTGGCGTTAGAAGCCAAAGCCAAGCTATACAACAAAATTGTTACAAATGGAATTCTAATTGGTATGGTAATCTTTATGTCTTACAAACATAAATTCTCTTTTTATGTATAGGTGATGTATCGTACAAATCTCTATAAAGTTATAATTTTAACCACACAAATCTCTATACTATTCTAATATTCAGTTCTTTCTTAATAACTCTCAGTTAATGTCTTTCCCATCCATCGAACAGTTCCCACATTCTAATAGTCGACAATACATTCTTTCAAAATGGGGGTTTGTACAGTATGCAACACTTAGCTTTTCAAGTATGAAAGTCAGTTTCTCAACATAACTACTGTAAAATTCAGTCTTCCGAACATTTTTTAAAAGTATGTCTCCGATTCCTTGCACGTTTGTTTGCAATGGCATGCCAGTTCTACCTTCCCATGTCGCTAATCTATGTTCTAATTCTCTAAAAAGGGAACAACAGAATTCATACAATGGATCAACAACTCCAAATAGCACACTTAAGGCATGTGCAGGCATATTTTCTTCTTTGCTCACTTCATCTCTAAACCACACATTAATTGGCTCCAAGTCCTTTTTATATGTTCTTTCTGTCATCAAAAGTTCTTTCAAAATAAAATAACCCTTATCAGCAGGAACTCTCTTTCTTCGGATTTCTGTATCAGTTTCTGATCTAGGGGAATGGGCTGTGCTACACTGTTCTCTTAGACTACGTAAGGGTGAAGTTAGTGAATTCTTCAAAGTCATTTCTTTGTCACTGGAAATACATCTTTAGATATGGAGGTCGTTTCACTTTGAACATTGCTGCTACTTCATGGTTGGCTCACAGGACTGGATAGGTCTTTAGCTGAAGATTGGTAGGGGGGGTGATTCAAAAGCTGGTGGAAGATCTCTCCTCTCCAGAAAGGAACCTCTTGAATTAATGCATATGCTTCGGTTAGCAATCAGTCTCGATGATTCTTGGGTAACTCTAGGTTATGATGGTTGTGATGCTGAGGTTTGCCGGGTAAGATACGCAGCTGACATTTCCATTTCATGGGACAAGATAACTGAACCACATGATTGACTGCTACTAACAGGTAGTAAAGGTTGAGCTGAGAGAGATGCACCAACCATTCCTAATCCTCTACGATTTGTATTTGAAACTCGCAGACTGGTGAATCTTTGAAATGGTTGGTGCTTCACATATTTCTTTCAAACATATTCTACCATTTGTTTTTGTATGCGACCACCATACCCAAAAGATGATCCTCGACTAAAGATTCTTGTTTTCTGCCTTGGCAATCTTTTAACTTCAGAACAGCTTATGAGCAGCTGGTAGATTCAAAGGAACTCCTTCACTATCCTTAGCAGGAATCATTTTAATTCCATAAAGCTCACATCGTCTTGCAGTCTCAAGTAAATTAAGATCCACTTCAGTTGGAGTTTGGCCAATGTGCTTCTTATGATTTTCCATGATTTTATGCTGAAATTCTTCATCTTGATGTGGAACAAATTTAAATGATGAAACATAAGTGTGATCAGGATTATCTTCAGGTACAAAATCTCCACATTCAGCTTGAACAATGTAAGATGCCATTAGAGCTGTCGTGTTATCATTGCACAGTAAAATTCCTTGAGCCATATCCCTTTTGATTTGTAAGCTGAATAAGTACCTAGTATATTCCTTTTCCAGTTGAGCAGGATCGGGGGTATAAAACTTCACTCTAAAACACATAATAGGGTGTATCATCGATAAACCCATTTGACGGACGGCTTTTCATAATCCAACCAAAATTTAGTACCAGCACAATAAGCATATTCCAATCCAAAGTAATCGGTTTCCAACAAATTTAAGAGCTTGCATACTTGATCAAACAACACTTTGCCACAAGCTTTAAACTGTATGTTACTATTTTTGTAGTTAATTCTAAAAAGGAGATAGATTAGACATCCAGATCTTTTATTAGTTCATATTAAATATTTAAAGCAATGAGGCATGCCATTACCGCTGTTAAAGAGGTCCAAGAAAGGCCGCCAAAGCATACCCAACCTCACATGTCAAGGTCTAATTAGAAAGGTGATTCTATTTTTAATGGTTATGAGAAGAGTGGATCAGAAGTCAAAACAAAGTCTGCTGCGTCTGCAATTTTTCTGGGAAAGCATGTATTGAAGCCTTTTAGAACGTGGGAACTGTTCGATGGATGGGCAAGACATTAACTGAGAGTTATTAAGAAAGAACTGAATATTAGAATATTATAGAGATTTGTGTGGTTAAAATTATTACTTTATAGAGATTTGTATGATACATCACATATATATGTGTGTTGGTAATTGCAGTTTATATTTACACTTGTTGTTAATAAACTTCTTTGGAGCGTCTGTTCTTCACTTCTGAAAAATCGCCATTAAGAGAGTTTTTTCAAAGAAATATTAATATTGCACTTTTTAAACATTCCAATGCTTATCTTACATCTATTTTTTTTAAATATGACCCATTCTTTAAAAATTGATCTTAAGAAGGGGTTGCGTGACTTAATTAACTGACACCTGAAATTTATTATTTTATTAGCACAATCATTGTATCATTTTACTTGCTGAACTTCATAGGTTCTTAACTTAACTAAGTGACAGCCATATAGTGGACTACTGTGCCTATTTCAGCTCTTCTGACTAAGAATGATCTAGGTTGTGAAGCATTGTCCTGGTGGTTAACCTGACACAGAACCCCCAGTGTTTAGTTCCCAAGCATGCTTTGCCCTCTTTTATCGACTCATTTAAGGGATGAAAGGCTAAGTGAACCTTGACCCCAATCCAGGATTTGAACCCTGCACCTGCTATATGCAAGTGCGAAAAGCTGCCACTGGGTATCTCATAGAATCTAAGAAATATTCAAGTTCATATTATGAAGGCAAGGAACTACCAACTTAAAAGCTCAATTCTAAAAATTTAATGAAGTCTCTAATGTTTCTTGTCTGTGACCCATTATTTCTTCATTTAAGAAGCAAATCTTTAGTAAGATTTCTATGAAACAGAGTAACTAAATGCTATTGTTACTGTTGTAGTTGTAATTTTTTTTTAAAGTATTTTTTTGTGGGTTTTTTCTACAACAATGAACTTGTTTCGTTGATTCATATAAATCAACTTGCTATCTTTCCATTTTAACAGGTATCATTATAAATATAACTATCTAAGTTATTACGTCGATTATTAAATAATAGATGGCATCACCTCATAATCAATTATCGAAAAATAGCATGTATTCCTCCGCTGTGAGGATCTCTCTGTGGTGTATTTAACAATAATAGGAGAACTGTAAGATATCTAACAAATATAAGACATGCATTGTGTTCATTAAATAAATCAGAAAGTACTTCATCTACTTTATTTCTCAATTATCTTCATAACGTTTTCTGCTGCAGTAATACAAACCTTAATAAGAAATGCTTTAACTCTTTCCTAATGAAAGAAATTAGTTGGAGAATCCGTTAAAACAGAATTAATACTGCATTCAAATGTGTATCTAGTTCTGAGATAATAAGTTGAAATTTTGTTTAATGCTTCCTATTTGTAATTTTACTTTCAGATGATGAACAAAATGAAAGTTATTTAGTTGACTTTCAGAGAAAGGTTTTGTATGAACCATCAGAATCTAAAGATATTGTGCAAGAGCCCATTTCCCATACTGAAAAAGCTAGCACTTCCTCATCTTACAAACATACTGAATTCAACTATGATGTCGAGTTAGTATTTTTTAACCTTATAACGCTAACTTCTATCAATAATTGGAGGGCTCAGAATACAAGTGAACCAAGTCCATCAAAAGCTTCTTTGTGCTACAGATGTTTAAAGTTAAAGAGCTTTATAACAAAATTACCTCCTAACATTTTTTTTAAAATTGTAAATTAAATTTTAAAAGTATTAAACTAGGACTTTTTCATTATTGCACTGAAATTCTACATAATTAGTGCATGTAGGTAATTACACTGCTAACTCAAGAATGACAAAAGGTTCCCTTGGTTCACTTGAATTTTGAAACCTCCAATTTTTAGCAATGTTTTAAACATTAAGGATAACATACTCTAAAATACCCTTAATTTTTTTTATACCATAAAATATTATAAACTTAATTTGTTCTAAACATAGACTGATGTATAGATATTAAATATTTTTTTACCTACAACAATTAATTTACAAAGTTATTGTTTTTATTTACACACATGGAATTATTTAAAGTACATAAAAGAATCACACACTTATACATCTCCGGTAAATAAATTGCTACACATTTCATTCATACCTAATCATGTTAGTAAGTATAGTTTAATATAACTTGTAACATGTTTCGAGTTACTTAATACTTCTAGACTAGCATGTAGATTAAGGGATTTTTAAAAAATAATAAATTCCATTACATTATTTCAAAAATTTTCAAACCCACACCAAAATCTTTTTAAGAAATCACTCGAAAGTAAAGATTTATTATTTTTTTGCATTTTAATATCAATGTGTGTTCACCAAAAAAGTATTATAAGTACAGGGTGGCCCAAAAGTAGGCTTATAGTTAGTTAGGTATACATCTATTTATACAGCAACAGTTATTTTTCGAAAGCATGACTAGTTGTTAAGTCAGTTGATTGAGCATTACCTCACAGAACTGTAATTAGAATCGTCCTTAAGAAGGACTAGTAAGGTTCGTAACTGGCGGTGCGTTCAGTTCAGCTGTAATGTTGCTCTAGGGATAATCAGCTCCCAAGATGCTAGTCAAGTGGACTTCTTTTTATGTTTATGAATGTTATGCTACACACTGTCACCGCATTTTCATACTTTCAGTTGGTCTTAAGGATCCATCGTCAGTGCTCCTCACTCAGATTCCCAGCATTGGTTTGCACTTATAAATAAAAGTACAAATTTTCCACCAGCACAAATCATTTTATAGGATAGCTGGCAGATGGCGAGATTCGAAGTTTCATACTCTGGAAACATCATTTGCTTAGCTCAAGGATCAAATAAATATTCCGAAGCTATCTCGAAACTAAACCAAACGAAATCCATGAATCGCTACTCTTTGGATAAGATACGTTGTAGTACGACTTTATTTTAAATAACCAACAAAACTAAGCACGACTATGTCAAATACCTGTTTTAAATAACCCAAAGTTCTTACCGATGGTACAGCATTAACCGTTAGCCTACTTTTGGGCCACCCTGTATATTATACATGTTTTTTTTCCTTCAGGGATAAAATTACAAGGGATTCACATAAAACAAAAGCTGAGGCAACGGAACCTGGAACAAGTACTGATCAACCAATTCATTACCAAAATGTGCAGTTTAATGGTAATTTTTTTTATTGGTTCAAAAATGTTGATACATTTGTTACCTAAGTACATGTAAAGTTTACTTTTCTATCTAAGTAAATAAAGTATATTTCTCTTTAAGTTTGA
The DNA here is from genome assembly GCA_019343175.1 of Oedothorax gibbosus. Taxonomy (NCBI): domain Eukaryota; kingdom Metazoa; phylum Arthropoda; class Arachnida; order Araneae; family Linyphiidae; genus Oedothorax; species Oedothorax gibbosus. The sequence goes on from CM033280.1 coordinate 20,734,413, forward strand.
ATAATACTCTTTAAGAATACAGTAGAGGGTCAAAATTCCACACAGCTTTGCAGATATTAGGATCTGGGGTATTTTATGTTGGACAGGGTTCGTACGCCTCCTGAACAACTCCTGAATTTCATTATTTTTTTCTAAGGGCCCTTATAAACTCCTGAAATTAGTGTCTTAACTCCTGATATTTTTCGCCTTCCTAAAAAATTACAACACAGTTGGTTTTTTCTCGTTTACTTTTTCAGAATAAGTCTACTGCGCATGCACAGTAGAAAAATAGAGTTCGGGAAAATCGTGATACTAGTTTTTTGTCCCATAATGCACCCAAACTTTTTAGAAGATTTTTTCCCTTTCTGTTCATACTTTGAATTGCTTGAAGTCACTAGACTAATACGATAATAAACAAAAGTATTCTTATTCCTCGTTACTCCTGAATTTCCATTGCTGCACTCCTGAAACTCTCCTTAGAAACTCCTGAATTTTACTATCATAGATAGAGTATGAACCCCCTGTCTCAGAAAGATAAAATCATTCGTATTCCCTATGAAAAAGACAAGCAAGTTGATGCAAACAAATTAAAAAATTGTGTTTTAAAAGAGTTTCTATGTATTGTACAAAAAAAGTAACATTGTTTTATTAACAGTTAAAATACCCTTTATTCTTTCCTTCAATCTGCAAGATTTTACAATTTGCTACCCAACTAACTGATAGTTTAATTATTTTTACATTTGTAAACCTGTACAGATTTCAAGATCTTATTTGCAAATCTTTTTATGTTCAGTCTGTTATGGTTTTTAACTTAATAGTAATAATTTGGTAAAGTTTTATAATTAAATGGATTTGTGCCATAAAGTTGATAATTTTTTTTTTTTTAAATACGGCTTTATTGGAATTCAATCCATTATTACAGAGATCTCATCATGCAGAGAATAACAACGCAACAAATAACAAATAAAGAATTTAAATAACATATGTACAATAGCAGAACACAGGAGGCAACCGTAATTGAGAGTCGGGAAAGAAATAAGGTGAAAAGGAGGCAGGCAGTTCATCATCATTAGTACTCTTGCTTCCCAATAAAGTTTTAAAGATTCGCCTTGCTGTTGGGCCACTCCATTCATTTGGACATACAGTAGGGTCCATGTTCATACTCCAGCACTGCATAATGAACAGACGCTCGTGGAAGAATGCCTATTCTATCAGGTGCTCTGCCAAACATCATGGGCTGTCTTTAATCTGAAGTATGCAACGCTTCTTTACGTGGTCTTTCACTGAAATTTTCCAGCTGTTTTGGATATTGTGCCATTTTGTTATTGAGTTAATCATTAGATTATCTTAGAAGAGTTATTGATATGACATGGATAAACTTTTGAAGGATTTGGAGGAACTGGTTCTGATTGATTAGCACATTATTACCCTTTGGCTAGCAGATCTGGGTTTTCGTACATAGATTCCCACTGGGAGGGTATCCATTGAAATAAAGTGGTATGCCTTACTTTTTAGTGATTATGTCTCTCTTGATCTGTGTCACTATTGAGTTTCAGAGTGATGATTTGTTGAGACTGCCTGGATGGCTGCACTTGAGTCGACAAATATGACAACTTTAAAAAGCATAGCCGTTTATTCTAAAATCGATTTTGCAAGCCGATGTATGGCGTATATTTCCGCATCAAAATGTCATGCACTCTCCACAGGAGCATACTAGGAGAACAGCTTGCAAAAACACCTGCCCCAGCACATCGCTTACTTGACCCATCCAGTAAAAATTCTTGTCCATTGGGTTCTGGGTAAATTCTCCATAAGATATCGCTGTAGCCTTCAAAATTGCATCATAGTTATCTTTCTTGATAGCGTTCAGTGTTAGCTGTGATCTATTCTAGTATAGTCAGTGGGTTTACTTGGTTTCTTGTAGAGTCTATGCTTCGTTTCATCGAAGTTTTTATGATGTTGACATTTTACAATGGAAGTTTGTGTTTGAGACATCCCTGCAGCTCACCTCATCCATTTGGGTCTTTGGAGGATTTAAGTCTGATATAGGTACTGATTGCTTGTTTCTTTATTTCTTCATTATATAGGTAGGTTGAAGTATAAGTTGCATTGCGACTATAGGGTAGTCTTGACACTCCTGTAATTATCCGGAGTGCTCGGTTTTGTAGTCGCTCCAAAATAGCTATTTTGTCTGTGCAGAGTAAGAAAACCTGCTTCCGTACATCAGAATCGGTTTAACATATGTATTGTACGTTCATTAATGTGTATTGATTGCATCCCATTTGGCTCCAGCCCAATCTCCAAGATTTCATCTCTTCTCTGCCTTTTCTCAATATATTTTACTTGCTCGTTAAATATTTTTTTTTTAAAAAACTATTTCTAATCTTTTAGGATCTAACTTTTATAATTCAATTAAGTAAGTCATCGTTCTCAGCATTGAAGAAGCAAGGACAGTGGGAATTATAACGTTTTGGAACAGTTGCTAAAATTGTGTAGTATGAAGAACAAATTATTAATGATTTTTTAAAAAAATTTTTTAGAGGTCCGAGATCATGGAACTGGGTATTTTGCATTTTCACAGGATCATGAAAAGAGAAAAGAACAAATGGAAGAATTGAATTCATTAAGAAAAGAGGTTAGTTTTTCTTGATATGGTCATCCTTCATGGTGTTTTAATTTATTTCATAAAGTTTATCAGTTTTTATTATTTAATATGTTTTTAATGATAAGCATTATTTAAGAATTACTTTTTGAAAAAAAAAATGTATATTTAAAGTGAAGCTCCTTTTGTATTATGATTTAAATGAAGTAGATTTATCCTTTAGAATTACAATAAAAACTAAAGAAAGTATGTTGTAGCTATAGTGCAACATTAATTCAACCAATACCAAAGTAAGTGTGTAGAAGAATACATATACAATAAATTCTATATATTTTATTACATTTTTTTTATTCTTCATATTTAGTTATTTGTTGCAGTTTCATGAAAAGTTAAGTTTTAAGACTAAGTAAGAAGTTAAGTTTATGTATTATTTAATAGTCTGGAGTAAAAAATTAATTTTAATGTTTTTTTTATACACCTCTTATTGTTTGGGCAAACACGATTTAAAATCGGAGCAATCTATGTGCTATCAATAATCGCTATCTTAATGCTTTTTCAATTGAGTTGAAAGGTAGTTTTAAATATTGTCACACTACAGCTACACAAGGGCTATTCTAATTGAGTTGAGTATCTTTTAATTGAAATATTTCAAGGTTTTTTTTTCTGTTTAGACTGAAAATAAAAGAGCTTCTAAGCAAAGGTTGCTTGATAAGCGAAAAGCCATGCTTCAAGCTCGTCTGGCAAAGATATGTGAAAGGAAAAATATTGATCCATCTGTTCTTGAAGCTTATAAAACAAAAAGAGGTTTGTTTCAACATTTTATAAAAATTCACTTTCCAAAACTGTGATGAAATCTCAGGCCAATAAAATATAAATTTTACTAGTTAGAGTATTTTTTTAAAAAACTATTTTTAAAATTAAAAAAAAAACATTAGTGATTTATTTATTTTGAAATTCTAAATATACATCTGTACAGTTGATTGTATTTCTTGCTGAATTATAATTACTTCAAATACTTATCAATTGTGTGTTGTGATTACTTTGAGGCCTTTCACTCTCCTATGTTTTTTTATGAGATTATCTTCTAAAATATAACTGTTTCTTTATAAAGTATAAGTTATAGTTTTAAAAGGAACTGTGTGAATCTATATTATCTTATATTCAGCAATTGCACTAAGTTGTATGAGTTTGGAAATGTCTGCATTATATTGGCATAACCAATACAATCGTAAATTGTTCAAACATTAAAATAATTCATATTAAGGCAATATCTTTTTTTCCCCTTTTAAGTATAAAATAGAAATGTCTTCTTACAAACCTAAATGGTATTTACTCCCTTATAAATGAGTAACGAAACATATCAATAAAACAAATCGGAACATCCTAAAAAATATAGATGTGTTTCTTAAATGTTATTTATGTGATGATCATTTGAATGACTTGTTTATTCAATTTTAAGTTTGTGCTGTACCTATTTTGTAAATTTTCTGCACTGGATTTTTCTTCTGGGTGCCCAATTTTTGTTGGGAAATTTTTACCGCAAATCCTGTTAGGGCAATATATTTTCATTAAAAATGATATATTAAGGATATATTTAATAGATAATGAAACAGATAACTTTTACATCAAACAATTTTTTAAACATCTTTTTCAAATGCTTTATTATTAAATAGCTGAATTTAAGTCAATTTTTCATTGCTCCTACTAAAATTTAATAATTTTATCTTTCAATTCTAGAAGAATCTGAAGACGTGCCAGAACCTGTAGCTGCAGATCTCTCTTCCATACCACTACCTGAAGTTGTTGAAGAACCAATGAAGAAACCCAAAATAAGGCCTTGGGATGAAGGAAAAGACAATCTTCAACATTTTGTACCAGAGAAAAAGAAAACGAGTAAGTTAGAATTCATTTTCTGTATTTGTAACATTTAGCTGCTGATAGTGGGTCTCAACGACCAAAAACAATGTTAGCATCCCACGTAGTTAAGTCCATAGGGCATCAGTCTCAAAGACAGTAAGATTCAGTCTTTTTGTCATTGAAGTTTTCCTTCACTTTAGCGATACTAAAACAGACCTGTGAACTGTGGCTCTAGTGCAAAGCTAATTCAACCAACCAAACTGCCCACTTTTTACCGATTTAACTCCGTAATAACCATTTTCCTGATTCGGGCACCAAGAAAAAGTTTAATGTTACCCCCATCAAAAATCTGGCAAATGGTACATATGACACGGAAATTTAGAAAATAATTAAAAATCCAGTTTTACCATGTTAAATCCGGTAAGTTGGCAGCTCTGCTAAAATACATAGTGATCTTGTAACTGAAATTCAAAGTTAAGAGGTATGTACTTTATTTGTTGTATTGAAGACTAAAACAAGGCAAATTAACATTTGTGGATGTAACCAAGAACTGGATGACTGTTCTTAAAGGTTACTGAAGTTAATTTTTTTTTTTTTTTAAATTGAGCTCTATCACTGCTTGCTTTAGTCTTACAATTCATTTGGTAGCCATCATAAACAAAGTACAAAGTGTCACCTAGTAGAATCTAGTTCAAAATTATAAATTTGTGATTACATAGTCATTTTCCAATACAAACTTAACCTTTTTATAAGAAAATTTACTAAAATAACAATTCTAGCACTTAGTTCTTTTTTTTTTAAAAATTAAATGATCCAGTTTTTCTTTTATTTTAATTGGCCATATGATCCCACTCTTAATATTCTGATTAACTATAAATGAAAGTAGGTTAGTTCATGGCAGACAAATTATTCAATGCTTATTTTTTTTTAACACATTTAAAATAATCTGTCAAATATTTCAGAGACACAAAGTGACTGGATTAAAGAAATAAGAGAAGAAAGAAGATCAGAATTTGCTCCTCCTTCTACATACCTGTATGATAGATGAAATTTAAAACTGTATGCAAATTACTTTTCAAAAATAAAATTATTAATTAGATGTTTAATAAAAACTGTGTTGTGATGCCAAATTAGTTGTTTTAGTTCTTATGTCTAAACGGGAAAACTGCATTTTTTTTATTTAAATAAACAAATATTTTAAAAAGGTCTTTTTTAATTTTTAAAAATTAAATTAACTTCTTGGTATCCAATAGAGCTAGTTTACATGAAAAATTTAAATGCATACACTAGTAATGCATCAAAGCAGTTGAATATTACCAAATCTAGTTTAAATCCAACTAAAGACTGTTCATTTTAGGTTTACAATAACGCAGGCTTTAAAAGGATAAAATTTTCCAAAAATGCTCTTTTATTCTTCAAAATATTTCACATTGTTGAAGCAATGAATTTCACTATAAACTAGAAGGTTTAAAAATTATTTATATAATTACAGCAAGAATTAAATTTTTTTCGACTTGGAATCTTCTCAAAATATAGGAATTAAGTATATTTTGATATTAATTTTTTTAAAAAGAATTATGTACTTTGTAATTTAAACAAAGTCTCACCACACATTAAACCTTCCTTGAAAAAGATTGATTATATTTATGCACTCATTTGTCCCAGCAAATTTTAGCTGTGATTGAAAAAACCAAGACTTTCTTTTAATCTTAGGATTGAGATAAACTTTAAATTTTATTTATGTATTTCATCCATTATTATAAAAGAAAAAGTATAATGGTGAATGCAAATGAATGACTGGTTTAAGTTTTAGGGACTTGTCTATTGTGGTTTTAAGAATTGTTAATTTAGTTGGTCCATAATTTGGAAGCTTTGAAAGGCACAGGAATTAATATTATCATACAACATGACATTCAGGGAGGTTCAAATTTAACAATTTGTTATATTGCTGAGACTTAAAATGCAAGAATTTGGGAAACATTAAAATTCAAATTGATTAGAATAGCAATATTATAAGTAAGATAACAAGGAAACAGAAACAAGATTTGGGATTGACTTTTAATAACGGAATTATTGTTTACAGTTAACTGTGATGAAATAAAATATTGTCACTATTGACTTTCCAGATTCAATTATTGTATTGGAAACAATACACAAACTAAAGCATGTATAAAAAGTATCAAAATAACTAGCTCAAGTTATCAAAGTAACTTTCATGGTTAACACAAATAAATACACAAGATTTCTTCACACAATTGTAATTATTATAAAATGAATAAGTCAATCTTTTTTTACATAATGTAATATTTTGAATGTACAAATTAAGCTTCGGGCATTTCACCACCAGGTACCATCATAGTTATGTTATTGCCATTAAGCAGAATTTGGTCGAGTCTTGTTACTCTTCTGCCTTCTGGAGTAGTCTCGTATTCTGTCACGTCTTCTAAAACCATGTTTACGAAGTCATCAAAGCCGAGAAGTGTGCCGACAATTTCTTTGTCATTCTTCATGATAATGTGTATTTTGGAACCAATACACTTGTCAATCAGTTCCAAAGGAAGAAGATTTGCAGGACTAGAAATACTTGTAGCGGACATTGTGTGCTAGTTATCTTAATATATTAATAACTTTTTTACTTTTTATATAATGCAGAAGCAATTAAATTACTTTTGAAATTGAAAAACTTTTTTCCCCCGCTACAACCAAAACAAAATGAATGATGTTTTGAAAATTTTGCGACTGTTTCATTTCAGTTCAACAGTTCACAAATTTTAATTTAAAATACATTTTGCTGAAACCTCTACAAATTTAGAAAACCACTCAAATAATTTAAAATTTCTAATTTTATATTATATTTGTATTTAAAATGAATGTTTAAGAGACCTCTTCTGAAATTCCGTTTTGTTCCAAATATAAGGTGTTCATTCTTGGCAACAACGCCTGTCACCTTGATGATGTCTGCTACGATTTTTTAAGTTTCGTTAATATTAGAGGTCATTCCACAACTGTAGTCACCGGCTAAGTAAAATCACTGCAAATACACCTTAAATCAGTCATATTTTATCAGGGATTTATAAATTATACATAATCCTTCAACATGGCTCTTAACAAACTCAGCATTGATGCTTTAGATTTAAAAGACAAACGTGTTCTTATGAGGTTAGTATTTTGACAGCTGTGATGAGACAAACTTTATTTACTTTTTGTCTAAAAAGTTTATGCAAGTTTTTACTCTTCAAAACAAGCGTTTATAAGCTTGAATTAAAACTAACAATGTGATTTTTATCTTTTAAAAATCTTTTTTCAGGGTTGATTTCAATGTTCCTATTAAAGACGCTGTCATTACAAATACTCAAAGGTAAGGAATTACAATTTAATGCTTAATATTTTGAAATGTTTAAATTTCAATGACTAAATTTGTAGCTAATGGAAGCTACCAAAGAAGAACACTAATTATAATCTGTACTTACATTGATATAAATTTTTAATTTACTATCTACTAAAAAGTATTGATTGTGTACTATACCAAAAGTATAATATCTATTTAATAATGCAATACAAGAGTACTATAATGAATGGGAGCATAAGTGAATGATTTACCTTTTAAATTAAAGAGTCACTTACATGTTCCTTTGTCTAAATTAGTTTTTAAGTGTACCATAAAATTGTAATTCTAGTATTATGCTCGTTAAAAAAATTATTTCCTATGTTTAAATTTATTAATTTCTGACCAAATATTAAAAGACGACAATTCAATAGTGTTTCATAATACATTTAATTACTACGTAAAATAAGGATTATAAAGTAATAAATTTATACTGTGCTAAAGTTTAATACAATTTAAAATACTTTCAGAATTGTTGCTGCCTTAGACTCAGTGAAGTATGCTTTAGATAAAGGAGCTAAGTCAGTGGTTTTAATGAGTCATTTAGGAAGACCCGATGGCAACAGAGTGGAAAAGTATTCCTTGAAAATCGTTGCTGATGAGCTTCAAAAACTTCTTGGAAGGTATGTTTTACTAAGACATGAACCCAAACATTTACACATTAAAAAAGGCTTATAGTTGAATATAGATAATTACCGATTCAATTTTTTTACTTTTTGAATAAAGTAATTAATATAGTATTCAATTTCTAATTCTTCAGATCTGTAAAGGTTAAGGAAAGTTTAAAAGATATTTTACAGTTTAGCTTCGAATATTCTAAATGCTATCAATATTTTGCTTTACATACATATTAGTTACCAAGTTCTTTTAAAAGCAAATTAAAAGACAGTTTAACAACTCGACATACTCAAATGCTAAATTTATTTGCTTTACTAAGTACCTTGGAATAAAAGGTCTGAAAAGGCAAGAAGATAAATTTAGATGGAAGCTAACATCAATGGGTTAAGAAATTCATAAATCAGTGTTAAATCTATGGAAAAAATTCAATCAAAAAATGTATCTTTCAAAGAAATTTTCTTTGAAAGATACATTTTTCGATTGAATTTTTTTCCATAGATTTAACACTGATTTATGAATTTCTTAACCCATTGATGTTAGCTTCCATCTAAATTTATCTTCTTGCCTTTTCAGACCTTTTATTCCAAGGTACTTAGTAAAGCAAATAAAATTTAGTATTTGAGTATGTCGAGTTGTTAAACTGTCTTTTAATTTTTAACATTCACTATGTGGCTCGGAATCCCAGTAAGTAAGGCCCTTGCCTTGAAAGTGAAAGTCCCAGGTTTGGACCCGGACATGACCTAAAACAATGGCGATCTATAAACAGTTGATGCAGCCATAAGTCAAATAATACCCAGTGTAGAGAAAGTGCACATTAAATATGCTTTAAAGTCCCGATGCTACGTAGGATGTTGCTCCTAGAAGTTGCTTTCGGTGCCTACTCCAGTGTCGGTTTGTCTCTTGACTGTGGTTGTAATTTACGTCGCTAATAGCCCATGTGTAGCACTAGTGCGTCAATAATTCACCTCAACTTTCCTTGCACAAAAATATTAAGATTTTGAACTTGCGGTCTTCTATGTTATAGGAATGTACAATTTTTATCCGACTGTGTGGGTCCAGAAGTAGAAGCTGCATGTGCCAATCCAGCCAGCGGATCTGTTATTTTGCTGGAGAATTTGAGGTTCCACATTGAGGAAGAGGGAAAAGGCGTTGACGCCAGTGGAGCTAAAGTAAAGATGTAGTTTAGAATGTAACTGTTTCACATGTTTTATATTATTTTAGTCCTTCCAATCACAATGCAGGCTTCGAAATCACTTTCTTCCCCTACCCCCACGTGCGGTTTTCCAGGAAACGGTGTGAAAGCCTCTGTCGTCGTTTCCCTTCCCCCCCACTCTACTTGGATTTGAAAAGCAATTGTGATTAACCCATAGATATCATATATAAAGTATTAGATTGGCAGATCACGTCACCCCAAATGCTAACAACGGGCCGCGCATGGAGACCAGAATAAGAGGGCAAATGGAGTGTTGCTACCACATTAAGGAGAAAAATACTACGAAAAAATACCGTTTATTTCTAAAATTACAAAAAATACCATAAAAATACTAAAAAAGCATTTCACGTTTTTTTAAGAGTCACTAAAAAGATTCCAAAATGTAGCTAGTATTTTTTTGTATGTTTTTTGTAATTTTAGAATTAAACGGTATTTTTCGTAGTATGTATTAATGTGGTGGCAACACTGGCCCATTTGCCCTCTTATTCTGGTCCCCATGCGCGTCCCGTCGTTAGCATTGGAGGTCACGTGATCTGCCAATCTAATACTTTAACTATGATATCTATGGATTAACCTCACAGCATAGCCTCAAACAAGGTAGGTTTAGAACAGCGATGCTCATGTTGTTACCTGAAAAACCACACAAAGGGGTAGGGAAAGAGAGTGTTATCAAAGATAGTTTTGTAATCAGAAGGAGTATAGTAGGTTTAATAAGGAAGTATGTATTGAATTGAAAGATTTTCTTGTGCTTATTAATTTGAAACTATTTTAATTTCTTTTATTCTTTGTATAAAATTTTTTTGTATTTAAAGCAATTTCATATATATTCATACCTACAGTAGTTATTAAAAGAAAAAACACTAAAGTTTATTCTTGATGTTTCTGTATAAGGTTATTTAATTTTCAGTAGCAATACCCACTAGTTTTAACAATGGGCACTAGTTTTAACAATGGGCAATTTGTAATTCTAATGGTAATGATTTTGCTATCTTGATTTTATTCATATTTTTTAAAACTCAATTTTTTCATCCCAGTTTTTTTTATTATCTTTATTCATAATAAAAACTTATTTATCGTTTATATTCTCTTAAAATAAATGTTTCTGAGTAAATATTAATGTTATAAACCAAATATTTCTTTAAAAAACTAAATAATTATGTCTCCTTCCAGGTGAAAGCTAAACCAGAAGACGTCGAAAAGTTCCGAGCATCTCTTACTAAGTTGGGAGATGTGTACGTCAATGATGCTTTTGGTACTGCTCATCGAGCCCATAGGTAAGTAAATTACATTTAAAATTGTTTAAATTTTGAAAGAAAGCTTTTTGGGTTTTAACCTCCCGAGTGTTAGACCCGTTTTTTTCCGTATTTTGTCCACCAGTCTTTCTTACAAAGGTTTATAAACAATACATTTTTATTCATATTGTACTTTTTTGAAAAATGATTTTAAGTTCATGTTTTCCAAAGTAAAACTAATTAAATAAAAATGAGAAACAAAAGTTACCGTATATACTCGTGTATAGGCCGAGAAATTTTGGACAATTTCAGTGCCGTAAAAATCGGGGTAGACTTATACACGAGACATCAAATTTCCAAAAAAAATAATCCCATGTCCTTAAAATAAAACTAAATTTCAATCAAACTTAAGGTTTAGATACTATCTATTAAAAATAAGGACCCAAAAGCGGTTAAATCTTGAAGATGAAATAAGATTGATATCTATTCACTGTATCCACCATAATGATACTTAATTGTTAGTTCTCGACGTGATGCGTATTTTGCACGTGTACCTCTGGCACAGGACAGTTCAGTCAACCAGTCTTTAAGGTGTAAAGAAAACATCGGTCCGTGACCTTGGCAGCATAGTCTTCACGCTTCACTGAACTTAGTTTCAACTAAGATTCTCCATTCAGGGTCGGCAATGTCAAGGACACTCAGAGATGAAACCCGTTTTATTTTCATTAGGGTTCAAATTTAGCTTGCAAAATAAATAAAAATTACGATCCCGTTATGAACCGGTTTCTTATTTTCTTCAGAAGGCTGGCCTTATTTCCTACCTCGACTTATACACGGGTTACCGATTTTGGAAGGATATTTGGTTTAAAAATGGGGGGTCGGGTTATAACGCGAGTATATACTGTATTTGAAATAAATTTAATTTAAAAATGTATGCTGTGAAAACAACCATATATTTGCCCATTTCCAGGCTGTTCGGTTAGGTTAAGCTGAAAATGTGAATGAACGCTGTATTTGATATGTTTTAATTTGATTAACTTCTCTTGTCTGTGACATTTATAGTTTTGATTTTGAAATTTGTCAACATTGAATAAGATAAACTGATTATAAAGCTACTCACTATGTATGCTGTTTAAAAGCTGTTAAAAAGTTGTTTAGTTTTAAAATTATGTTTTAGCTCTATGGTGGGTGTACAACTTCCACAAAAAGCCTCAGGATTTTTAATGAAGAAGGAACTGGAATATTTTGCAAAAGCTTTGCATAATCCTGTAAAACCATTTTTGGCAATTTTGGGTGGGTAAGTTACCTTTTTTTTTATTATTATACTTATTTTACACTGATTTTTAAAAAAATATTTGTGATTTTTTGGATTTTCATTAAAAGAACCTTTTTATAATTTTGTGCAGAAAACCCCACTGTGTAAAGTCAAATTTTTATGAAACCAGTTTGCAAAAAAAATACTTTTAAGCAGATGTGTGTTTAAGTATAGCTTGTTTTACCCTGTTTCATCTACAACTGGAAAATTATTAGTAAACAAACTAATCTTGTATAAATGATAGAAATATTTTATGCACATGGTTATAAAAATAGTGTATGTAGACCTCATGCATAAATTAAACTATTTAAATATCTGGGAAATAATTTGATTTGAAAGTGCCTCACACGTCAAATAAACATAATCCCATTCTTTAAAAAAGTTTTACTTTACATACTTAGCATAATTTTTTTTATGTTCCTTTCAAATGTTGTATGTAAAACCTAAATATGATTCCACTTTATTGTATATATATATATTTATTTAAAAAATAATAACAAATTATTTTGTTTGATATTTAAAACTCAAAGGTGTATGCAATGTACAGTAATATATTTATACTGATTTCTTCTTTCTGTTTAGTGCTAAAGTAGCAGACAAAATCCAGTTGATTGAAAATTTGCTGGATAAAGTGAATGAAATGATCATTGGCGGTGGAATGGCATTTACTTTCTTAAAAACTCTTAATAATATGGAGGTAAAACAGTAAACTTTGATGCATTTTTTATTGCTCAATAATATTGCTTTTTTATTTCAGTTATAGTGTACATTTTTTTTCCTTGATTGTTAATGAATCGGTGCTATAAGTGAATTTGAATTTATTATAATGAAAACTTTTGTTTAGTTGTTTTTTCTTATTTTAATTTCCTAAGTAATGCAAAACACTATTTAAAATATTTTTTACTAATTAAAAAAAACACTACGAAGCTTATGGGACAATACATTTTACTTGCTTGAATAAAAACCGAAAACATTGTTAGTTTTACTTCTTATAAAGACTTACTTTAAGAAAGGGGAATGGGAGGGAGTCTATATCAATCCAATGGAAAATAATTTGCTAAGCCACATTTTTCTGGCTGTACTGAATATTTTTACAAACGGGTTTTTTATATCAAATGTAGCTGGCTTACAGGGCTCTAATCTCCTTTTTTAAAATTGGTTCGAATATTTTGTTGCAAAATTATTTATTGAAAAATTTTTAAATATTCAAACCGATATTAAAAAGTTGTATTATAAAGCCCTGTAAGCCAGCTACATTTATCATATAGAAAAAAACGTTTGTAAAAATATTCAATACAGCTAGAGTAATGTGGTTTGGAAAATTATTTTTTCTACATTGGATTAACACAGGGGCCTTTTGGTTTAGAGACGCGCTCCCATTCCTTCGTAAAGTATGATTTTAGTATTCCTTACTGATTAGAATGTCAATCAAATTTTCAAATGCTGTGTCAATATTAAATAATTTTTTCATGAAAAAGTAGTCTTTATAGTATTTTTTTTATTCAAGTGAAATAACTATTTTGATACAATTACTAACTAAAGATTTGTCATTTCTTTTATCATCCTAAGGTTAAATATTAACATATTCTTTACAGATTGGCAATTCTCTCTATGACGAAGAAGGTTCCAAAATCTGTGCCAAACTGATGGAGAAGGCCAAAGCCAATGGCGTTCAGATTCACCTACCCGAGGACTTTGTTACTGCAGACAAGTTTGCAGAGGATGCCACTACTGGAACTGCAACTGTCGAAGGTGGCATTCCTAAAGGATATATGGGCTTGGATTGTGGGCCCAAAAGCGTTGAACGTTTTTGCGCTGCCATTGGACGAGCCAAGACCATTGTATGGAATGGGTGAGAATGTTTCCTTGTGTATGTTTTCTAAACTTTTAATTACCTAATATGAAATGTAAGGTATTGTGATGGGGTTGAAAGTCGGAATTGGAGATTTTGTGTTGAATTTATGTTTTGGAGGGTGCTGATTCTGAAGTGTTTTTTGAACATTGTCTGTCTGAAGCTAGTCTACAACTCGAACTAAAAGAGCTATAGACTTCAAATATGGTATGCTAGTTTCTAGTATTTGTCAGATGTCATAATAAGGTTTTAAGAAAATCGTGCATGCACAATAGGGAAGCTGCCATAGAATTTTCTAGATTTGTTAATGTGTTGATGAAAAATGAAGTTCTACGGATTTCAAATTTTCTGTCTGGTTAGAAAATTGTACTTGGGCTATTCGTACTTGCCATAGAACTTTTTACATTGTGACGCGGACGCAACTTGCCAAGTGGAGTGCTGCGATGTAGTGTAGTGTTAACTCAAGTTCACCAGTTACAACCAAATAATTTTAAATAGTAAGAATCTGTAGATATGTACCTTTCTAAGATGTGTAAATTTCTTTACCAATATAAGACGAGTGCTGCCCTCGGTACTTTTTTCCAGTGCACTAAGCTTGAGCGTATATATAACTGTTTTTAAGTTCTGTAAATAAAAGTTTTTTGTTAGCATAAATAGTTTTATTTACTTGACTAGTTAGTCGGCAGAGACCATGCAGTCTCCTATACCTCTTCAACGTTTTAAAGTAATTGAATTTACTTTCCAGGGTATCTAATTCCCTTTAAATGTAAAGTTGTTGTAATGTTGAGCAGTAAATGTTGAGTTGTAATTAAAAGCAGTGTAGTGCACCCTTATTTTTTTGTAAGTTACAAACAGGATTTAAAATTAGCTTGTCTTATGCATATTTTTTTACCAATGGGGCTGTTTTTGGCAGATCAGCCATTTGTAGACTTGGGGAAAATTCCCCGAAACTGGGTACTATCTTTTTATGGCACCATCTAAGCACTTTCCACTACCAATTTTGAAAAATTAATCTATGTTTCCTGTGGATGCTAAAGTACGCTGAGATTTTAAATTTTGCAAACTATTTCAATTGCCCTTTAAATAAATATCAAAAATTACAACTGAATAAGATTTCTTTACGACATATTACTCAGACTACAATTGATAAAGCTGGCAAATATTTATAAAACATAACTTTTTTTTAATTTGATGCTTCAACTTAAATAATTTATTATCTTCTTTTTACTTGTGGCACTTGACTTAGCCTTTACTTGACTTTGTTTAATAATTAGTTATTAAGTAGAGATAAAATGTAATCTGTCTATATTCATTTAAATATGTACGTCATTTTAAATAAAAATTAAGTTAAAACTTATCTGTATATAAATTTTTGAGTGTAGAAATTACTTTTTTTCCTAGCAAATTTATTTTTTATTCTATCCTACTAAATTTCATGAACTAAAAAGTATTTTTTTTTAAATAGTCCTGCTGGTGTATTTGAATTTGCAAACTTTGCAAATGGTACCAAGGCTGTGATGGACAAAGTGGTTGAAGTTACTGGTTCTGGAACCATAACAATTATCGGTAATTATTTTTAATATATAGAAAAATATTATGGTTAAGAATAGTATTTGGTTTATTAAGTTCTCTAAAAGAGCTGTAATTGAAGATATTTTAATGTTTTTTTAAAACATAAACCATGCTGACTTGGTGCATATTGAATAGATCTTGATTTGAGCTGTTATTCTAATATTGAATTAGGTTAGGAAAGTTCTGTTGGTCAGTAGTTTACTTTCAGGTTCTTGAATTGACTACAGTATTCGACACTGTCGTCCTTGTAATTACATTGTTAAAAAAATTTAATAACATTTTCATGTAGATTGAGCTGGTGCATCCTAATTGCAATCTCCTAACATTTCATGAGGGGCTGGAGAGCCTAGTCAGTAAGGCGTTTGCCTTGTATGCTAAGGTCTCAGGTTTGGGTCCCTGCATTGCTAAAATAACTGCTGAGTTACAAAAGGTTTTTTCAGACAAGTTTAACGAATAATACCCTGTGTAGAGAAGGTGCACCTATACTATGCTCTAAAGACCTGACACCCCCTACGATGTTGCTCTTAAAAGTTACTTTGGGTGCCTACTCGGGTGTCTGCTAGTCTCTAGAACTAAATTATGATGCCCGTCACCAATAGCTCTAGTGTGTCAATGATTCAACCTAAAATTAAAAAAAACTAACACTTCATACAATACCCCTCAGGTGCCCTCTCAGTTGTTGGGTTTGTAACTGGGACAAGGGGATTGATGGAGATACAAGGCTCACTACCAATAACCTATGCCCAGCTATACTTACTATGTTTAACCATCCAAACCAAATGATACATTACAATTTCTTTTTTTAAATCTAGACTGTAAACAAATTGTAACGATTAATTTCTCTAATGAAACTGAAATTGTTTTTCAGGTGGAGGTGATACTGCCACCTGTTGTGCAAAGTGGAAAACTGAGGACAAAGTCAGTCATGTCAGCACAGGGGGTGGAGCTAGCTTGGAACTCCTAGAAGGTAAGTTTTAATCTAAATCTAACAATGTTGGGTCCATTTGGTTTGCACAAATAAATAATCTGGTTTTGCCACTGGTGTATATAGTATTTTCAAGAAATATATGAAGAGCTTAGTGGAAGAATGTGCTATGTGATGAAGAGGTGAAAACGAGAAAATGAGCTTTAAAGTTTTTTTGTTTGCACTTAGATATATTAAAAACAGCACTTACAAAAGGTAAAAAATGTATTTAAAGTTTAAAAAAAAAGGTGAATCTTGTTATTTTTAAAGGAGGGAATAACATGTTCATTGACACAGAAAAACTAACCTTTTTCAAAAATGTCACTTAGCACGTTCTTCCACTAAGCTCTTCATATAGTAGTGATTGGTTATCATAAGACCTGCATTTTGAAGGGGGAAATGAGGGGAAAATGGGTTTATCAAATTTTTCTTAAAATTTGAAAACAATGGAATTTCGAACTAACTTAAGCCCTTTCATGCCAAAGGTGTATAGCATATACGCCTAACAGTTTAACTACATTTCTTTCTTTTTTGCCCATTTGGCTGCAACATTTTATTGCCAAGTGGGATAAAAGATGAATTTAGAAAGTCTAACAACGACAATGTTTGTGTGGTCGTTCAAAATAATTACCCTAGATCAGTGTTGGGCATTAATCTATTATTTTGTCAATTATCTTGTTAATTGACTAAAAAAGTAAATGCAATTAAATTAATTGCAATTAAATTAACCACAATTGAACTTTTAATTGCACCTTGCAATTAAATTAATTTGATTAACGTATGTCAATTGTAACTCCCAATTAAAATAATTGCAATTAACTTTTTTAGTTGTTTTATGAAACAATTAAACCTAACAATTAACTTTATGTATTAAAAACAAAACCAAATGAGTAAAGATTTAGGAAAATTAAGCTGTGACAATGACAAATCTGCCAGAGTCACAAACTGTCAGACAGCATGTTCAAGAAGAGAGTGGTACTGAAGTGTAATTTAAATTATTACATGAAATTTTAAATTGTTATTGTCTGTCTAATCATGTTTAATTAAAGATATTGATGATTATTTGGATCGGTCTTTTATTTGTTGCCAACATATATGGGAAAAGAGGGGGGGGGGGGCACTTTTCTGCTACTCGGAACCACACGAGTATATTTATATATACCGTCTTTATATTATACAGCAGTGTTTTTATAATTGTTATTTTTAATTAAAATTAACTTAAAAAAACAATTGAAAATTAATTAATTGTTAATTGTAATTTTCCACAATTACGATTGATAAATTGTTAGTTGTTGTGGTTACATTTACCAATTAATTAATTGTTAATCTTTAATTGTTCTTGCAATTAAAATTTGCCCAACACTGCTCTAGATCTATAATTGTTGCTGATAATTTCAAAATAGCACGTCTTGGACAGATGAATTGATGCACTTAATATTTAACCTTGTTTATAACGTTACTCATTTATAATGTCCTAAATGACACAATCCCTTGAAAGACGCTATAACCGGTTACAGTTGTAATTTAAAGAATTATTTAGAAGTAAGTTTAACCTCTTAAGACCCAAGCAAAATCCTACACGTATATTCTTAATCTAAACATACTTTTATGCATATATTGCATAAAAGTATGTTTTTTTTTAAAAAGTATGTTTTTTTAAAAAGTGTTTTTTAAAAGTATTTTTTTTTTAAAGTGTGTCTTTTTTTAAATAGTAGTTTTTTTTTTATAAAAAGTATGTTTTTTTAAAAGTGTGTTTTTAAAGTATGTTTTTTATAAAAAGTATGTGTTTTTTAAAAAAGTATGTGTTTTTTAAAAAAGTATATTTTTTTTAAAAGTATGTTTTTTTAAAAAAAGTGTGTTTTACGCCTTAAACTCTAAAAATACATTTTTTTGTGCTATAAATACAGCAAAAAAGGCAGTATAACTTATTTGTAGTTAACAGATTATTTTAATATTGTTTTGAATGCAAACTGCCTTTAAAATTAACTAGTAAAAGAACTTTTTGAAAAGTTTGAAAAAAAAATGTAATAAATAATTTTTTTAAGAACTCTAATATCGTATTGACCCTCGTTCAACTTCATTTTTTATAGAAATAAATGACGGATACCTGTAATCAAAGGCTGAAAAATGATATTTGGATTTTCTTCTATCAGACCAGGTCAATTTCGGAACTAATTAACATGTTAATTGTTTGTGGGGCAGTTTTAAAAAATGTCCCCAAATGGGGACGCCAGGTCGCAAGAGGTTAATATGTACATTTTATTTTAATTGTAAAATTAGCATAATAATAATCTGATATACCAGACACACTGAAGTGCTTACATTACAAAATAATTTATATTCAAATAGTATGCCTTTAAAAAAAATTTGAAATTATTTTCTTTACAGGAAAGACATTACCAGGCGTAGCTGCATTATCTGATGCTTAAGTTAGAAGTCTATTTTAGAATTTCAAACTGCCCCTATCCCGAGTCTCCTATTCATGTTGTAATCAAGTGTTGTCATTTATGTATTTCAATCATAAGTGGGTATATTGATGTTGTATTGAAGTGAATATTAAAATTTATGTTCTTGCTGTTGAATTTTTCCTGTTTCTTTTTGTTTGAATTTACACATTTCTCATTCAAATTGAATTTTGATAGTTTTCATAAATTAAGCAATAAAAAATGTTTTTTGTAGTTATAACATGTAAAAGAAGCTTAATTTTAACGGTTCAATTTAATAATAATAATTGAAATGTATGTGATAAAAGATAGAATAAACTAGTGCAAACAAAATAATTTAACTCCAATTATGTGTCGAAAATATAAATCTACATTATGTGTTTAAAAAAAAAATTAAGTTATTTCAGTTTGTGCTGAATTATATCATTTGCCATTCTGATTTATCTTTTAGTATCTTCTTAAAATAATATAGCTTTTAAGTTGTAACTAGTAAAATTACTAGGCCTACTTTTGAGCTGTGGTTAATTTAGCTGGCAAGTTAGGCTGGCAATTATAAAAATGTTCTAAGAAAACCAAGATGTAAAAGAATATTTTTAAATGTAAAAAGGATAAATAATACACATAACAAATAAACACAAATTCTGGAACATTCTTTTTATTTAAAACATATGAAGAAAAATCTTTATGTAGAGGGAAAATATATTTATTCAATTTTAGAATCAAAATAGCAAGGTAGTACATGTTTACAAAGTTTAAAAAAAAAAAAAAAACGTTTTCCGACTAATATAATAATGCCCCTTATAGAGGGAGTGCGCGTTAAATATGTTCTAAAGTCCCGACGCCGCGTACGATGTCGCCCTTAAAAGTCGCGTTGGGTACCTACTCGGGTGTCGCCTCGTCACTTGACCGTGATTCTAAATTATGACGCTAGTTGTCAATCGCCCTCGTGAAGCTCTAGTGCGACGATAACTCAACTTACGAATGTCAACCAGCCACTGGTTAGTGACTGTTACGATAATTTTAAAACGGCTTAAATTCAGACTAATTTTGAGTAAAACTAATAAGGTATTAATATATTGCAGTGCAAAAGAGCTAGTTTATTTAGAAAATAATATTTAAGTGAGCGATACATCATTTCAGTTGCCAATCTACAAGTAATGGAAAAGAATCGGTGTCCGGCAAGTTATAAAATTAAAGCTTTCAATCGAAATGTATTATGACTTTAAAGTCTTGGAGGTTGTTGCAGTTATTGCACGAACTCAAGACCTAAATTAGTTAAAAATATCTGTTGAAATCGCCAAGAACAATTAAATTAGTCAAAAAGCTTATTGTCTACAACGCAAATGAATTACTAATACTTACATTGTGAAAAGAATTATAATTGCATATATGCTGACCTATAAATAGTCTACGCTGCTAAAAAGTTCGACGAATACTACGTGTCGTAGAGGGAGTGCACGTGAAATATGCTCTAAATTCCCACTGCCACCTACGATCTCGGCTGTTGCATTGGCTGCCTACTCAGGTTTCGTCTGGTAAACTTGACTGTGGTTCAAAATTACGACGCCCATTGCCAATCGCCTTCGTGTAGCTATAGCGTGACGATAATTTAACCAAAACAAAAAAGGATTATAATTATATAAGAGTATCTAAAAATAGCATTATATTTTTGCTATTTCAGTAGATTATATAGTACTATTATAGTTAGTATATTTTTTATAAATTTATGTTGTATATGTATTTTACTTTTTATACATGATCTCATAGATTTCAGAAAATTTGAAATATTTTAAAAAGTTAAGAAACGTAATCCTTGAAAGAATTAGATTTCGATAGCACATTTCTATGACATTCTTAAGTACAGATAAATGACAAATGTTTAATATTGAATTACCAATATTCATTTTTTGGATTATGTGACTTCCTCTAATTTACAATGAAAGTTCGTAAGTAATTCAAATTATATATTTAGCTATTTACAGTCTCTTTCGCACGATACAAGATTTTGCATATCTCATTATTATGAAATTCGATGTGATTCAAGTAAAATTTCAAAATTAGCTTTGTTGCAAATCAATACATAGATCTATATATCCGTTTACCTATTCGAAATTTATAATTTTCTCCTGAGATATAAATTAAAAACTTATCATCTGCACTCTCTCTCAAAAAAAATTCAAGCATATATTCTTCATATGAACATATTTTTCAAACAATTATGTATTTAAAAGTATGTCTTGTAAGTAATTTTGAAAGAAAAAAAAACGTTTAACATTCGATGAGAGACTGTGCTATGAATATTACAAACAAGCTCTGTTAGTTGTTTATTTGCCATCAATAGTTAATTCTAATATTTGTTTTCGGCAAAATATCTTGTAAAGTTAGCTCTGAAGTTTTTTGCAAGACCTCCGAAATCGGCTGACCCTCTTGTAGGCGCATTTAATCACATGAAGAGGGGTTGAGTTTTAAATAAGTGTAAGTAAAAAGGTTGAACCGATGAAAAATTAGCTTATTAAAGTTTTACAACTTTAGATCCTTAATAAAATAAGAACTTGCAAACAGTTTAAAACATACTAATATTCTTAGTTTTAATGAGTTAAGGAATTTGTAACAAAAAGTAAAACTATAAGTTCATTGAACAAACAATGCTCAATTTTTTTTTCAAATGTTGCTATCTAGGCAACCGTTCTATAAATACAAGCTCTTCTTATTAAAAATCAGCTATTGTCGATTGATAAATTTCAAAGAAGAATACCGAAAGAGATTTCGTGTTGAAACTATATTCACACTAAATCCCTTTACATTGGTGATTAATTTTCCCATTTCTCTATTAACTTATCATATATATGTATGTAGTAAACTAGTTAAGCATTACATATGCCCTATCTAAATGACTCCCAACACATTTTAACTTCAATATAACCTGCTTGATCATTTGAAAGAAACAAAAGATTTCGTAGTATACACTAATTCCCTTTACGGTATTCCATCTCATAACCATATTAGGCGACATACTACTCAAACCCCCTTACGTCTTATCGCATGTTGTAGTTAGCGGACAAGTTTACTATCTGAAACTGCCCCCTTTTCCCTGATTTCTGAAGTGTTTTAAACCCCCAATCGTGTTTGTAACCAATCGGTCTTGTTTCGTTTACTTTCAACGTGAAAGAACGGTTTCAAACGTTAGTTGAAAGCTTGTACTCATAGATATGCCAAGAATTGGTGGGAAAGTCGATGAGTGTGCTGTTTGAGGGATATTTTGCGTTTGATTGAAATTCGGCTGGACTGTGAATATCATTTCTTCTGGAAAGTAGTTGGAATTGAGTTTGTGAATATTTTTAAGGTTTTGTGATTGTGATTGGACTTATTTTTTACTTCTTCAGGATTCATAATGGAAGTTCGTAAGTAACTTTATTATTTTTATTTGTCATTTAGTCTTCTGTAAATTTCGTATCTGTTTGATGTTATTTTCTTTTCTCAATGATTTTACTGGTTGATCTTCATAAGCAGCTTTTAAAACATAAAAAAAATGTACGTATAGTTTAACAAAAAAGTATTAAAAGACAAGCACAAATTTTTTACAAATAATATGTCATGAAAATTAAATCGCTATGTCCATTAGGAGTCAAGGGCTACTTGCGAGAATTTAAGTCTTTGTTTTATTAATCCTTGATTTGCAATTGCAAAATATTGAAAATGTTTAGAAACTTCCAGAAATGTCCAATCTTAACATAATTTATTTACCTTAGAATGGAGAATGTCGCATCTAGTTTATTTTAAAAGAAAAGGAATTCGTAAAAGGTTACATTAAAACGTGTATTTTTTGCTCATGCATAATTTAAAATCAATGGGTGTGGCTTTTTGGAAAGTTTTTTTTAATTGATTGGTGGTGATCGATGTTACTACTTTCATGTGGATTTTGTAATATGCACTTCTTTTGCTAAAAATATATATACCATAGATAGTTTTTGAGAAATTTAAAAAATATCAAAACATTCCAGGTGAACTGTCACTTTTAAATTTCCACCACCACAGTAAGTCTGTTTTTTTTATCAATAATTACAAATTAAATACTATGAAAATCTCATATCTATAAGATAACAAATTACTATCGACAAGCTGGCTGGTAGAGAGAAATAAGTAAATTTTGCACATGTTTTATTATAAAGGACTGCCTGAGTGTACGTCTGGACGCACATACATAATATGTCTACAATTTAGCCGACGAACTACCCATTTAATTAGCATTGAAATTTAATTTTCTATTCATTTGAAATCTGTGGTCACGTCAACAATCGCATAAGAAACTTTGTTTATTTAAAAGAAAAATTTTTTTTTTTGTCATAAATATCTTTGGAATGACGTTATAAAATTAAGTGAGATTCTTAGATGGCTCATTATTTGTTTATTAAATAAGCGGTACATATTAGTCTACTTTCCTTATTTTAATTCAAAAGAATTTTAAAAAATTTAACGTAGGTATGGACATCCTGGTGATTTCTTTTTGTTCGTCCTCCTTGGAATTTTGTTCTAGGAGTACGATTAGAAAATTCTTATATTTCGAAATGATATCAAAAATCTTTATTTGTGTCCGTCTGCTTGTACGCTTTTTCGTCCGTCTGTTCCATGACGATATGTTTTAACTTTGGTCTAACAGTCGACAGTTCAATTAAAAAAAAAATGTCAGAAAGATAGACATAATTGCCAATCCGTACCATGCTAATTTCAATGAGTATTAAAATAACGGGAAATTAAGCTATTTTCTTTCTTTCAGAACTTCTTGTTTAATTTAGATTCATTATATTTTTATGTCTGGTGGTGTTAGATTTTAGTGGTTGGGATTTATGCTGACAAAAGAACATAATTTTCTGATTCGTTTTAAAAACTTTTTTTTTAATTCGCCGATGTTCGATTTCTTTTGTCCTTTGTTGGAAAAACTACAAAGTATTTTTTCCTAGGAGTTACTATTCCTTTAGTAATGATCTGCCATTCACGTCAAAATTTCTTAAGCATTAATTATTAACCTTCAAAAATATAACTTAATTCAACAAATACCTTAGCATAAGAGTTTAGATTTTTAATGCATCAAATTTTATATGATAAAATGACCCAAACTACCTTTTTTCGTATTCTGAACAGATTTTTACAATACAAGTCTACATATTGTATTCAATTCTTCAAAAGTTTTCGTTCGCCTATTGTCCAATTATTCATTTTATGCAGTAACGAATGGTTAATATGTGAAAGGACACATGATGTTTAATTTGAATTAGTAAATTATTACGTAAATTTTATCTTAATTCAGAAATCTACCAAAAACGGCAATAACAAGAAGTTCTTAAAGAACTAAAATAGCCTACTTTCCTGTTACTTAAACACTTTACTGAAATTCTTATCGGGAAACAACTAGGTTACTAACAGTAAATATATCATAAACACCCGTTTCTTCCCAAGATTTATACACATTAGAATAAATTTCACTAAACACAGCATCAAGCTATAATTTAAACTTCTTAAAGCCAAAATCAACTATTTTCATTAATTTTCTTTCGCAAATAAAATTAATATTAATTATCATCTGCTTGATTTATTTGTAGTTCTACGAATAATTAAATATTTATTTATAACAAAAAAAACCCCATGAAACTACTCCAAAATGCACTTAAAATAAGAAATGTAAATTAAAACTAAGCAGGATTATGTGCAAAAAAATATGCCTTGCCACTTACTTAATAAACAAATAATAAACAATCAAATAATCACATTCCTGACGTCATTCCAAACTGATTTAAAAACAAAATAAATTTTGCTTAATAATATTATTTTTAAATGGATAAAGTTTCTCATGCCATTTTTGAGTTGGCAGCAGCGTTTTAAATGACTCGAAATTGAATTTCAATGCTAATTCAATGGGAAATTCGTCGACTAATAATAGATTTATGTCCGTCCGATCGTACAGACAGACGGATAAAAAGTATGAAAGTTGGGTCTCTGAGGTCATATCTATCTAACAAAAAAAGAATTTTTAAGATCGGATGGATAGAACCGATTTTGGAAGGGGGGTACGGACACACGGACATACAGACGGACGGATAGACGGACATCGACCGCATGTCAAATACATACTTTTTCATTTTTTTAATTCTTTCGAATTAAAAAAAGAAAAGTAGGCTAAAAATGTAACCATAAAATGGCACGTGCATTTGTGACAATATAACGTTGTTTTTTTTCCCCGAAAGGTTAAAAAGAAGCTATACAGGACCAAAAATATCAAAAGCGATTCATTTTAGTTAATTATGTAATGTTGTTATGCAATTAATTTATAGTTTAAATTATGATGGATAATTAATTATAGTTTAATTAATTAAATTAATTAATATATTAAAAATAGGTGTGCGGTAAAAATGGTACGAAGAAAACAATTTCTGTTATGTATGTTATTTCTGACAATATTAACAATATAGGCATTGTTAAGGTAGGTAATTAGGTTGGAACATGTATTTTCCGGTTTGTGTGTTTGCTCAGAGACCCGCTTACACTTATTAACCTTCGCCAAGTAAGACAGCAGAAATTGTTAATTTTGTCTGACACCAAGATAGCGTTGTAGTCGATAGTGGGAAAAAATCGCTCCTTTAAAGAGCATTTTTTAATACTTTAAGTTATTTTCCAAGAGCAACCAATTTACCATTACAGGGTCAGTAAGTAAATTTAAATTAAAACTTCATTTTGGCGATATAGGAAAAATTATTCAATTTAAATGTTTAAGGGTAAATAATCGTTTCTTGATGTCTATTTCTAGCCCTTTTGTCTAATAACAGAGTATTAGGATAACTATTTATGTCTCGTAATTTATATAGCCGGTGAAGTAAAAAAAATGACACCTGAGCTGGAATTTCAAGCAAGATCATTTAGTAGAAAATTCAAACGTTCCAGAGCGCAATTTGTTTGTGGGAAAGAAGACAATACTTGGCGTAACTGTGGCATCACTGTAGGCGCGACCGTTCTAGAGACGAATTAGCTACCGGGTGGTTTGTTTGTGGGGTTTAAGACAAAAAAGATATATGTTAATAAAATTTAATTTGAAGGTTTTTGTCCGCATGTCACGTAGAAAACTACTAAACCTTTCATATCCAAGGATCTCAGTACATAAAATATTGTTCAGCAGAGCCGTTTATTCTATAAAATTGTGGTGTCGCCATCTTCATTTAACTATGAACACTAAACTTATCCTTTCGAACTTTCTGTGAAATTGTAGAGTCGCCATCGTCATGTAATTTAGACAACTAAACTTATCATTTCGAAATTACTACAAAGCCGAAATTCATGTTTATATTCAAGATTTAGAGCAGTTTAGGTATGGTCGACGTCACTGTGACTCTCTAAAGGCGTGACAGTTCCAGTTGTCCATTTAACATTACTGATTATCTATATACGATCTATATACACTGCTCAAAAGAATTAGGGGAATTCCTGGTTTAAACCCTTTCACCCCCAATGATTCAATTTGGAATCATCAGCTTGCGATTTTTTTTCTCATTAAGTTGAGCTTGCACTTATTTATCGTTAGATGGAAGAATCATGTCTTTTGAGGAATTAAATGATGTTGGTTTTAATTAAATGAAAATATGAAAAACATGGTGAAATAAAATTCACTCCGAAAAAATTTTATGAAATAAATTGACCCTAAATTCTTAACGCTTGCATTCTTAGTTGTTTGAAAAATTTATTTTAACTTTTTTAACATATAAAGTTTTGAAAAAATTATTGTAATAATTTATTCAAAGAATATGATTCGAATTTTTCCCCCTTAAATTTCAGTTTAAGAATTTAGATTTTTTCCCCTAATTTTTACCATATCATTCTGGATATATAATGAATCTATTTAACAAATTTTTAGATTTTTAGAATAAAAAAAAAAGGTTGGAACTGAGAGGGTTAACAAAAGTACGCGAAGTGCTCCCCTAATTGTTTTGAGCAGTGTATATCTACAGTACCTGGACAAATTATTAGACGCACTGTATTTTTTTTAGTAATGATGAAAACATACCAAAGAATGCCATATCATTAAAGAAGATGTCGATATATGTATTAAGTGTAGCAGATAGTATTTTCCATTCAATAGCTTAAGTTTAGGAACACAAATGTCCTTCTAAAGGTATTTTGTTCATCATTGATTGATACAAGAAATCTTGCAGTGCGTCTAATAATTTGTCCAGGGACTGTATATATTATCTATATCTTTCCAGTTACGAATCCAGAGTTCCACCTACCGTCCACCTACATTCCACTGGGCCTGAGCCAAGTCACTCGCAACAGCTACAACGGAGGCGTCCATATTCCTTGCACACATGCGGCCAGACAGATCAAGTACACCAGGACAGAGAGGATAGCCCTGTCCATGAAGAGATTCTTCTTCAGGAAGAAGCGGAGAAGCAACCTGGAGGCCACTTCCGACTTCATATTCTACACAACCAGCAGTAAAGCCCATCCGGAGCTGAGGAGAGTCTGTGCAAACACCATATCGTCTACTGAAAGGTAATTATTGACATATGAAGAGCTTAGTGGAAGAACGTGCTAAGTGACAAAAAGGTGAAAACGAGATAATGAGCTTCAAAGTTTTTAGTTTGCAACTTTTCTGTCATTCACAAAATCATAGTTTTTTTTGCATGATATTTTAGTTTGGTTCTTCAAAATGCTTGGTGGCTTTTGGCTTAACCGTAATTTACGTAATAACACGGAATTTGCAAAACGCGCTTGACACCTCATGCACTTGGAACGTTATTCCTACAAAGTGCTTCAGATTTTGGCAGTGGTTTAATGGAAGAACGTGCTAAGTGACATTTGTGAGGTAATTTTTGTCCATACCCGTTTCATAATTTCTGTACTAACCTTCCGATTTTCAAAATTCTTTTTCTGTTTGGAAGCTTCACAGATCTCTCTTCCTCCATAATGAGGAAGTTTAGAATTTTTTTTAGATTTTCGATTTGTGTTGTACTTCAGAAGAAAAATTTCGTCTAAAATCAAATTAGCATTAGAAATTTGAAAATAAAATTATTTGCCAAGTTGAAAAGTAAGCAAAGACGTCAAAATAGGACGCAATCACAAACGGTTCTTTTAGGTACCACATCACTACTTTCGTAACGCGGCGGCGTGCCTACGCTGAAGAATGTTGGATTTCCGTATATATGAATAGTAAATTAGGGAATTTTTGAAAGATTTTAAACCGCTGTAAACTCGTAGAGGGCAGGTAAAAAGCATAGGACCACGGAACAACTTGGGCACGAGCTACGTTTTTCGAGGGTTTTTAAGATCGCTGACTATGAGTAGCTGTAAATAAGTAAACATTGTGTATATTAAAGAAATATTTTGGATTTAGGAGTTTCTTAAAATTATAATTCGATTTAAAAAATATTTAAAAAAATGCTGAACTTCCCATTGTCACCTCAGCTTCAAGAACATAGGTCTTAGCTACAAAGAAGCGTTGGGTACCCGTTCAGATAAACACATCGCCACTTGCCCATGGTTCAAAATTATAAAGTCCTTCCTTCCTAAATTCTTCTATCAATTCTTTGAACATTGATCCTCCTAAAACTAAGATACATAACTAGTTTAATTATTCATTTCGTAATATTCTAACTTGTGTTGTAAAAGCAAGTTTATTCACAGTAGTTGCTACCATTCATTGGTTAAGGGGACACAGTATCTCAAAAACAGCAAAAATTGCGAATTTTTTTTATTTGCTAAACTTAAAGTTTGGAACCTTCTTAATAAGTTTACCAAGTTTCAAAAGTGTAGCTATATTTTTTTAAAAAAGTTATTCCGCTTTTTATGCGGAAAGGTAGGATAAAAATGCAAACGAATGAAAACTTTAAACGTATTTTTCTCGGTGTTCATTTTTCCTTGATGACAAGGTTTTCAAAACGCTAAGGCTTTTTTTAATTATTTATAAAAGTCTAAGAAATTTTGTAAGCAGTCTGTCAAATATGTTGACATTAAGAATTGGTATCAAAATGGTTTTCAAAAGTAATACTTTTTAAAAAAAAAAAAAATACTAAAGTCGAAATTTTCCAAATATGCTAAAAAAAATGGGATTTTCTAGATAAATATTTTTTATGAAACAACTACTGAAGATTTTAAAAAAGTTCAAAAAATTTAATTTTTTTAAATAACTTAAAAATTAAAATAGTTTTACATTTTTTTTGTCATATATTGTTTTTAAATATAGGTTGAACTAATAAAACACCAACTTTATAATGAATATGTCAAAATTAAAAAAAAATTTGAAAGTGGTACCCGTGTCTCCGAAAATTAATTTGGACTTGAGACTGGATATTATTTTTATATTTCGTTATGAATTGCAACATAGTGTTTTTCTGACTTACTTCATTGTTTAATGATCTTCTCCCAAATAAATCCAACTGCCCCATGTACTATTACGTTACATTTTTGGGTCATTCTGACAAGTAAATTTATGATTTCATAGTCATTTAAAAGAGCTACTTTAACTATGACCTACAAACAACTTAAAGCACAAGTGAAGATCTTAGTGGAAGAACATGCGAAGTGACAAAAAAGTGGAAAAGAGAAAATGACGATATATTGTGCTCTTAGATATGTTAAAAACGGCACTTACAAATCGTAAAAATTAATTATATTTAACTTTAAGTTTTTACTAAAAGGGGGAATCTTGCTATCTTTAAAAAAGGGAAAAAAGTGTTTGACACAAAAAAATATATATTTTTTAAATGCCCTCTAGCACGTTCTTCCCCTAAGCTTTTGTATTACAAACAAATGTTTGTATTTATGGATACACACATTTTATCGGTACTTTTCCTCCAATTTCGCGGCGCAAACCTCGCCAAACGTTATCTTTGGTGACAAACAGTAATTTCTGGCGACTAAACACAGTATACATAGTTAAAGGTTACTAACTTAAATATTCCGTTTGGCAGCGGTCGTGCATTTTTGGCGACTTTTTCGCTTGACCCTCGAAATGGAAAAGTACCATTTCCTAAAATAAAATCACCGTATAATTTTTGCTTTCATTTTTTTAGAAGAGAAATAATCTACCGACGCAGCCAACGAAGATCTTGCCTAACCTTAGCGGACTTTTTAAGAACACTTCTGGCTGTCGTTTGGATGTTAATGTTCACATGGATTGTCGTGTACTCAGTGGTCAGATGCCAACAACTCGAAGGTTGTTCTTTTCTACTCACCACAACCGAAGGATATGTCGTGTTGGCGGTGCTGCTCCTGACATTTGTCGCCGGAATCGCCGTTGTGGTCATCTTGGCGACTTGTAAACCAAAAGACTCTTCTAGAGAAGAACACAGATCAGTCTCTAATAGAGTTAGTCTGGAGACGCAAGTGTAATCTGTGATATGAAAGACTGTAAATAAAGTTAATTATTGTTTGTACGAAGGTCTATGTAATTTAATAAGGGGTATGGGAAGGATCTTGCGATGATTTTATGCAAATGTTTTTCTTGCAATTATGTAAGAATTTTATTGAATACTTGTCTATTTTTGCTATTATAAAAATTTGAAAATTCTAATTTTATGTTAAGTTAAAGCCATTAATTTTGCAGGCCTTTAATAATTTGGTGTACAGAACAAGTTTTCTATTTTATTAAAAAAAATAGTTTCTGTATAGGAGCAAAGCATGGTAGTAAAGTGATCAATTTCATAATTGGAATTGCTATTTGACACGTTTTAAAATTGCGAGGCCCGTTGTCTATAGTCTTCATGTAGCTATAGTGTGATGAAGTCCAGATACTGGGACTTTATATGATCATTAACCTCCTGGATTCTTTTGTATTACCGGATGATACAAATTTTAGTCCCTTTTGGAATAACGAAATTTTTCTTAGCTACCTTGACACTTGTGTTGAAGGAGCATCTGTTCTCAAGAACATGTAGTTGATTGTTGGTTGATACATATATGTTCAGGTTTGGTGTTTGATCAGAGACCCGCTTATAAACCTTCGTCAAGTAAGACAGACACAGACAGAATTTTTACTGACAAAGAGAGAGAAGTTATACCCAGGGCAAAGGTGGGAATCGAACCCGCACCCGGTACAAAACCTTTTAAAAATATACAAATAAAGATACTTGGTTGTGTGAAAGCCCCTCGCGGAGGCTAGAAATCTGTGGAGTCGAAAGTCCCGGTGGGGATGATGCCGCTGGGGAAAGGGTGGCCTATTGGGGTTAATCGCAGCCCATTACGCCAACAGTCTGCGCACTGTACCGGATAAGTGTTCGATTCCCGCCTTCACCCTGGTGTACTTTCTTCCTCTGTGTCAGTAAAAATTCTGTCTGTGTTACTTGACGAAGGTTTATAAGCGGGTCATTGATCAAGCACACAAGCCGGAAAATACATGTACCTACCTACCTACGATGTCGCTCGAAGTTCAGGTGGGTGCCCTCTCACGTATTGACCTCGTCACTTGACCAGGGTTCTAAATTACGAGGCAAAATTGTCTGTGTTAAAGCTCCTAAAGAAGGCTAGGAATAGACAGCCGGAAACTATTTAATTACCAAATTACAAGATTCGGAGGCTAAACATAGACAGCTGAAAACGTTTCTACCTAAAAGACAAGACTAGAAGAAAATATTTTAAAGACTTATTTCAAGTAAGTTCCTGTATTTTTTAAAAAATAAATTCTAGAACATTTTTTGGTAGACTTCCTTGGAGATTTAAGGAGAAACTAAACACGAATATATTTCCCCATCAAAATTAAATAATGTAAACTTATTCTTTGATAAGATCAAAATTCATGACCGCACTACCTTATCTCAAGTGCCCAACTACAAATTGAATGTTTATGAGATGCAAAATTTTCACAACTTTTCGATTCTTCAACACTTTTATCGTTTAAAGATAACGCTTTTGGTTATCGGGTATTTTTCTTTCACTCCTAGCTGCCAAATCTCTTATCCAATAACATTTAAAATCTTACCCCAATTGAACCTGATAATATTGATAATTTATAATAAGTGGATGAGTTAGCCTGTTTTTTCTTTTGATGCTGGGAGCTGGGTTGGGGAGCCCAGTTCGGGTATGGGCATTGCCAAAAAAACTGCCGTCCTATAAACAGTCTGTGCAGCCAAAAAGTCCGAAGAATAATAATACCCCGCGTAGAGCCCCGACGATGTTGCCCTTAGAAGTTGCGTTGGGTGTCGGCTCGTCACTTGACTGTGGTTCTAAATA
This sequence comes from Oedothorax gibbosus, assembly GCA_019343175.1. Classification (NCBI taxonomy): domain Eukaryota; kingdom Metazoa; phylum Arthropoda; class Arachnida; order Araneae; family Linyphiidae; genus Oedothorax; species Oedothorax gibbosus. The sequence goes on from CM033280.1 coordinate 20,766,655, forward strand.
ATGGCGCCCGTCACCAATAGTCCTCGTGTAGCTCTAGTGCGACGATATTTAACATAAACTAATATTTTGATACTGTGAAATTTTTATTTACGCATTCCGAGACCCAGACCATGCAACATAACAGTAGTTTTTTTTCTAATGAAACTTGTTTTTTTTTGTTTTACGTTCCTGTTGCTACAGAATTTATGTTGAACTTTAAAAACTGAAATGGTTCGGTAGAAGAGAGTATAAAAATACGATTTCGGTGGTCTTCCAAAAACGTTTTTTCAACACTTAATTTTAAAGACATTTTGTGCTTAAACTGCCTAGTTGTGCTTTCATAGCACACAAAAAATTTGCATTTTTAGGATTTAAAACCTCCGCATCCATTAAAGTCAATGCGACCTAAGCAAATATTGAACGTTACTATTTTTTTATTAAACTGAATATAACCTTCCTTCTCCCTACTCGCCAACCCTGGGAAGTGCTTGCTCAGTTTCCTTCGGATAGCTTCGCGATCGATGATAGTTCACAAATATATTTAATTTGCCCGTAAAAGAAAACGTATCATTACAGTCCGTATATTTTGAAATTTCGGTACTTTTCCATTTAGCCAATGCAAATTTAGTCAATTCGAGACGCTAGTGAAAGTGCAGTAGCCTTATCCAGTTATACACTGCTCAAGCGATTTTTTTCTCACTAAGTTGAGCTCGCACTTATTTATCGTTAGATGGAAGAATCATGTCTTTTGAAGAATTAAATAATGTTTGTTTTAATGAAATGAAAATATGAAAAAAACGGTAAAATAAAATTCACTCTCAAATATTTTTATGAAATAAATTGACCCTAAATTCTTCACGTTTGCATTCTTAGATGTTTAAAAATTGATTTTAACTTTTTTTTAACATATAAAGTTTTTAAAAAAATATTGTTATAATTTATTCAAAAGTAGATTAAGATTTTTTCCCTGTTTCTTACCATTTCATTCTGGATGCATAATGAATCTATTTCACAAATTTTAAGATTTTTAGAATAAAAAAATAAAAAGCTGGAACTGAAAGGGTTGACAAAAGTACGTAAAGTCAAAGTGCTCCCCTAATAGTTTTGAGCAGTGTATTATGAAATGTTATATTATCTTTATACATCTTTTTTCGGAAGAATAGATGAAAAACCTATAAAAATTTTGGATTTACCTCGAACCGAGGAAGAATCAGAGATTCTTTTATTGACGAAATTTGCACTGGCGAAATGGAAAAGTGAGGTATTTTAATATTTAACCTTTGTTCTATACCAGGCAGTTTAATCCTTTATCTTGGTCCCAAATGTTTTACTTTGGAATGTTAGTTTAATAGTTTAATCTAGTTTTGTCGTCGATTGTTGGCGAAATTTGAAAGCAACTATAGGGTTTCTCTCAGCTGTAGGCTAGACCTGTATCAATATGGTTTGGGTCTAGCCATTTAATTGAGTAAACCGTTCTTCGATAATATAATAAATTATGAGGCATACATAGTTTTTAGTGCTCGTGATGTCCACATATATTTTTATTATTTTAGTCGAAAAATCATCCTCGTATTTTTGACATAGGGTCTTCAAAAATAACTAGTTAAAAATTACTTTCCTTGAGTCTTGATTCTAGGGTCCGTGTCCGTGAGGACACGGACAGCTTTAAAGACGTCTGTTCGGTTAAATGACGTTTAGCATAGGACAACTGATAGTTAGCAGTTAACTGATAGAAAGCAGTTAGTATAACTGTTAGCAGTCAAAACTCATGTTCACAGCTTCGCATTGCATGTTCTGCGTCAAGCTTTGTAACTTTTAGTATATGTGTTTAACTTTGGTTTCATGTATTAAAAAGTGATATAGATATAGTAGCTCCTTACTTCTATTTTTTAGAATGGCTATTGATGAAATGGGATCGATAATATTGTAATAAATTAGTTACAGAAATAGGTTGGAAGAAATTGGCAGTTCTACTGTGTTTCCAAGCTAAAAATCAGAATAAAAGAAATTTAGAAACTAATTTTTTTATTGCTTCTAACGTCATAGATCTTATTTTTAGAATAGAAAAATAGAAATTCAAACTTTGGCCATAAAAAAATTGCGATCTTGAAGTTTTTATTTAACTGTTGTATACTGTGGCTTGAATGGTACAGTCTAAGTCGAAAAACTTGGAAATTACTTTTTTTAAAATACATTTTTCTCCCTCCCGCGTCATCAATATAGTCTCCACAAATTAAAACTAATTCCATCGATTAGTTTGTTTCCCTGAAAGCTTTGATTATTGACAGTTTACGAGGCAGTTTTCACCCTGTATTAGAGGTTTTCAACCTTAATCATTTAATTTATGCATTGGAAGTCTAATCTTGCCAAAAAATCCCCGATAGCCAGAGGAGTTCCCCTCATTTCCAAATGATAAGCTTTGTAACCCCTTCTGGTATCTCTCTTCAACCTTTCATAAGATAACTGATATCTTATCTTGAGATTAAAATGTACTTTCTGAGGAGGTTTCACATCGAGAATATTAGGCAACGCGCCACCCTCATCATCAGATTTTCGATAGGCTGATATCGGGCGAACCTAATATTTCCCCATTCTGGTACAATGAAGTGTCTCGAAGTAGAATAAACAAATTGTTGTTTACTAGAATATTGACATGAAAGTATGAATCACTCAATTGTGTGTGTTTGGCCTCAGTCTTTTTCTTTCATCTAAGCAGTTTAGCAGAGGGAAAAAATTTATCGATATACGATATATCATTAGTTGCGGAAAAAATGCTTTATGGAATTTGCTAATTATATCGTAAATATTTTCTTTGACTAATGGGAATGGCGACCAAACGTACTCTAGTATGATCTGTGATGAACACACCTACATCCTACGACACTGCTAACTTCCGTTTTTTCATGACTAAAGGTTTTGGCTATCTGCTACGAAATCTTTGTCCTTCTGGACATCAATGCGCTCTTCTCCCCTTGCGAAAATCGCTACGTAATTCCGTTTTGACTGCTTAGTGGTCCGTGGGGAGTTTCGCTCCAAGAGCCAGGTTCGGGTACGGCCATTGCCAAAGTAAAGTAACTGACAACCTATAATCGGCCCGTACATCCGAAAAAATTCGAATAAGTCTCCGTTTAAGGAAGTGCACGTTATAAATATACTCCAAATTCCCGGCGATGATACGTACGATGTTGCCCTTGAAAGTCGGGTCGAGTTCCTACTCAGATGTCGGCTAGTCACTTGACTGTGGTTTTAAATGGTCGTCGCTCGTCACCAATATCCCCCGTGTAGTTCTAGTGCAACGATAATTCAATAAATCAACCTAACCCATCAGACAACTATCCTTCAGGACATCAATGCGATTTTCACCCTTGCTTGTTTATATCAGTACTAGCTGTTATACCCGACGTTGCACGGGTAGAGGTGGAAAAATAATTTAACAGTCAATTTAACTATTTTTTTTCTTTCATTTTAGTTACATAAGATATGCAGATTACCCAGTAATTTTCCATTTAATAACCCAACTTGGATATAGTAATGATTAATATTAATTTCAAATATACCTTTGATAAGAATCTCAAATTAAAAAGAATACATATTTAAGTAAAAAATAATCAGTAAGAATTAAAAATGGAAAAACAGCTAAATCTTAAAAGGGTCTCAAACATTTATTTTAACGCAATTCAAGGGAGTTCTATAATAAATTAAGTAACTTTTTTTGGACACTTTGTAGATATAAATACAATATAAGCAGTACAAATTTCTACCATAATTCAATACAAATGCTGAAAAATTAAGAATTCAATGCATATGTATACAGTACTAAATCAATGCAGATATGTACAATAATTGAATGAAAATAAAGAGGGATTGTGAGTCCCATAGAGCTAATGCATTAGTTCTGGAATCACAACTTCCGCAGAAGTATTTGCTTTGTCATGTTAGCCCTTTTCCCCAGGTATGGGAATCAACATAACATCGAAATTAAATAAATTTGAAACGAAAATTTTAGCTAGTTATTTAATTATATATTTTTGAAATTTTAAAATGACAAAAATATACAGCAGATGGTGACACTATTTTAAAACTACATCAATTAATAATTAAATAACCGGATGTTATTTTCTTTTCAATTTTGTTTTAAATTGATGTTATGATGATTCCCATAAATGGTGAAAATGGGGTAGCATGGCAAAGCAATTCTTTTGCAAAAGTTATGATTTCAAAACTAATGTATTAGCTCTATGGGACTGACAGCCCTCTAAATACAATAATAATTGAATGAAAATAAATACAATAATAACGCTAGCAAATTTATACCCGTTCTTCGCACGGATTAAAAATTATCAAATCGTTCCAAATATGTGTACCATATAACCTGTTATAGGATCATAAACTTATGTTATTGTTCCCGCTCGTTATAAAGTATAAAATCCCGTTTCATTGCCTTAAAATTCCAAAATGAAAAATACGCTATAAAATGCACTCATAAATGTCATCACAATTCCCTCATAAATACATAAAACCTTTTAGCTCATTTGGCGTTTATTTATAAAAGAAATTGCCCATTTGGCGAGTTTTAGTTAATAATTTGGCAACGTATTTGGCGAAAAAATAAATACATAAAACACTAATATGCAGCTCTAGTGCGATGGCCTTTATTAACCATCATAGTTCAGTAATAGCTTAACTATACATTTATTGCTTAATATGCATACATGCAGTCGACAGAAAAATCAATGAAAAAATCACATCATATAAACCCACAATAAAATCCGGGAATGGAGACTGGCGGAATTACGTCACTTGAAACATGTCAATTATTTTTCAAATAATGAAATTAGTTTCTGAAGGTAATGACAACAGAATAAAATAAACATTTTCAATTTTAAATGTTTTCGTTAAAAGTTTTATTTAATTTTTTCAGCCGATGGCATCAGGAAAGTAAAAAAAAGATCGGATTTGAGCCAAAGTGGTGTAGTTTTTTCAGAAAATTCGAATAAAAACGTTTGAAAACGATAGAAGGAATGGTCTGATTCGAAAAATTCTTAGCCTATGTTTGTTCCGGAGATGATATGAATTTTTTTTGCCAAATTTCGTAACGATCTGTTGCGTGGTTCTTTAGATCTCGTGTCTTATACAAACAAACAAACGGAAGTTTCCTTTTATGTATATAGATTTTTCTGAGTATGCGGTCAATTTTTTTTTTATTATGGCAGACGGATATGATAAAAGTATTTGATCTCGACAAAATTTCCAATGCAAATTTTATTATTTCTAAAAATTTTTTAAGAATAAACTAAAGTCAGCCACTACATACGTAACAAACATAAAAGATACTGCTGCTGTTTAAATAGATACAGTCCAGATAGAACAAATAAATATTAAATAACTGCCGACCTATAAACGACCCGTGCAGCCAAAAATGTCCGACGAATAATACCCCGTGTAGAGGGAGTGCACGTTTAAGACCCTCCACAGTCCCGACGCTTCGTACGATGTCGCCCTTAACAGTTGCGTTGGGTGCCTATTCAGGTGTCGGCTCGTCACTTGACTGGTTCTAAAATATGACGCCCGTCGCCAACAGCCCTCGTGTAGCTCTAGTGCGACGATATTTCAAACTAAACCTAAACCCAAATAAATATTGACTAATAAACTTATATCTTTATGGAGAAAAAAACTAATTTTGTTTGGCATTTAGCCTCATTTTATTTTACCCATACAGCAAGAATATTGCTATTGGTAAATGCATATAATACTGTTTACCTTACTCGCTGTAACTTTTTCAAAGACGAAATGATGCCAATTGTTATCAATTGTGGCACGTGGAAAGAAAGCCTTGAACTTGAATGATATGAGCTGTCATAAATTCTAGAAGAACTTATCTTAAAATTGTTGTTTATTAATTTGTTCTTCATATTATCACCTTTATGCTTTTCTATTTATCAATATGCAGGTGATTATCTATTCAATTATCCCCATATATTCTCGATACTATTGAGCTATCACCGTAATTTCTGATTGAGAATTGTTTCTTTTGTTTGCTTCGCCAAACTGTTCGATCTTCGATTGTTGCGATCTATGCCATAATAGGTTAGGGTTAGTTTGAATTATCGTCTCACTAGGGTTATTAGGGACGTCGTCGTAATTTAGAACCACAGTCAAGTGACGAGCCGACACCTGAGTAGGTACCCAACGCAAATGCCAAGTGCGACATCGTACACAGCGTTGGGATTTTGAAGCATATTTAACGTGCACTCCCTCTACAAGGAGTATTATTCGTCAGCCATTTTTTGGCTGCACGGGCCATTTTATAGGTCGGCAGATATTTTTGGCGATGCCAAATGATGCCATTGATGATTTTTGGCGAAAAAATTAACTGAATTCATGTTTAAATGTGAGACTTATTTTAAAATTGGTCAAACTGATTTCGGGATGTAGCGTCTTAAAACTTATAGTTCCATATAGATTTAAATGTGTTAGCGTCATGCTAGTTCTTCTGAATAGCACTAAAAGTATTAGCAAAAAGAAGTTTGCTAAAATAATTACTATTTTAAAGAATAAATATGTAATATTCATCGCTTTTAAATAAAAAGAAAACATTTCATATCAACACAAAATCAAAGAATCTTTGTGAAATATATTTGACGTCATTTTAAACCGATTTATGGCGTAACAATAAATTTATCTTAATTTATTGTTTAAAAGAATTAAAGTTTCTCGAGCGATTGTTGTGAATGGCAATGGTGATTTAATTCTAATAAAAATGGCTTCTTATGCTTTTTAAATGAGCATTAAATTTTACAGTTTTTAAAATAATTGAAGTACTTCGAATTCGAATTCTTTTCTGAAATTTTCAATGTATTCTAATTTCGATGCGCTGAATTTTTTGACGTATCACACTTGTTCGTAGCATTTGTAGTTTGGTTATGAAAGTGGATGACGGACGGACAGACGGACAGAGAGATGGACTGAACGATTATAATACCTTCCACTTTTTACGTTATAAGCGTAGTGTGGAAGCTAAAATTGTTGAATATAAGTGTTAAAATGTAAACAACTACAAACTTTGATCTCCATGCATTTACTACGGTGCTTGCAATAAAATTGTCCAAGTTAATTTCAATTGAAATTTGAAGCTAATATCTTTTCTGTTAGTATTTCACTGAATTTATTCGCATCAGTAAAGACTACTTACAAAAAGTGTTTTATTAATATATTTGGTAGTTTTAGTTCTTTAAAAACTAACTTTATATCACATTGTAAATCTGTTGTTCCTTATATTAGGTAATCAGAGGGTTATAATCCACGAAAACTAAACAGAGTTCATTTATTACCTATATTATTATCAAAACACAAGTAGTATAAAACAAAACTAATAATACTCTATTACTATGGTCTATCAGTAATATTAATTGGTACAATATAAATTTTTTTTAACTAAAACTTACTTACGGCCATGTCAAACAAACAGCAGTGTTTAATTTGAATTTCTCTTTTAACTGTTTTATTTATTTATTTTAAATAGGGTTTCAGAGAAGTTTATTTAAAAGTTTCTTTTTGTTTCCTTGCAAGCGTATTTCCAAGCTTTGCTTTCGAGTTAGTTTTTCCTTTGGATAAAATTCAAAATGTGTATAAAAAGTTTTTTTTCTCTAATGGGGCTGCAACATTGGCGGTCAAGCCTTTGCAGACTCGACATATTCCCCAGAACTGAGATCCTTTTTTTGTGGCACTATCTACGCGAATCTCCCTACCAATTTTGACGCGCAGATTACAATGAATCTGAACTCTCTGTGGATGTTAAAGTATGCCGAGAGAACAAATGAATGGAGGATGTAGGAGTTTCGATTTTCATAACAAAATAAAGTTAAATTTGAAAAGAACTAGAGATGTGTAACACTACACGGCTTTCAATTACCATTCAATACATTTAAAAGTATATACCCTATAACCGAAATTTCAATAACATTAAAACCTAAACAACTCCTCTACAGATACCATTTGCGGATGCACGATTTTCTCGAAAACCTTATTATGACGTCCGACAAGTACTGGGAATTCGACTACCAAAGTCTGTAGGTCTTTTGGTTCGAGCTGTAGAGGGGTTTCAGACAGATAGACAGAAAGACCGATGTTCAAAAACCACTTTTCGGAATCAACAACTTGCGAAACGTGAAGAAATCTCCATTTCGGATTTTCGACCCCCGTCGCAATACTTTCATCACTTTATATTTTATATTAGGTTAGGTTTTGAATTATCGTCGCACTAGAGCTACACGAGGGCTATTGGCGACGGGCGTCGTATTTTAGAACCACAGTCAAGTGACGAGCCGACACCTGAATAGGCACCCAACGCAACCGTTAAGGGCGACAACACGCAGCGTTAGGACTTTGAAGGATATTTAACGTGCACTCCCTTGCACGGGGTATTATTCGTCGGACATTTTTGGCTGCGCGGGCCTTTTATAGGTCGGCAGTTGTTTTGGCGATGCCCGGACCCGAACCTGGGACCTTTCGCATGCTAGGCTAGTGCCTAACCGACTGGGCTCCCCAGCCCCTTATATAATAGGTAATTGAAAGGGAAAATATAGATCGCACCACACACACATCAACTCTTTCAATCAATAGTCTTTAAACTCTTAAAATGTTTGTCATTAATATGTACCAATACTAAGTCTCTAGTCTCTAGGTATACAGTAATTTCATGCAATTATCCTCGTTTTTAACGAAACCGTTTCTAATGAATTTCTTTAGGCAAAAATTTCTTCATACCTTTAGTTTTGTAAAAAATCCCGTAATATTGCTAGGGAACAGGATGTTATAAATTTTTTTTGAAATATCTTTATGTACAAATATTGCTCTATGCTTGTATAAGGATCACATATACTGTATGAGAAGAAAAAATGAAAAAGAAAATATTTATTTTATCATAAGTTAAGCCCAAGGGACATAAAAGTAAAAATTATGGAAGAAATGCTCATTTATCTGCTAGTATGAAACACGAATCTAAAATTGTGACATTCAGTTTTGTTTTGAAAATTTAACGTTGAATATTAAGATAACTTCAAGTTCAAAATAAACAATTTAAGCACATGCTATGAAACAACTTCTGTGCCTAATGAAGTTATCAAAGTTGATTAAAATTTAAGTTATTTAATAATAATAATCTATCACACCAAGTCATTATTTTTTTAAAATTAATTTCATGAACCATGTGAGTGCCGCTTTAAATTATCTTGCCTTTTTTTTAGGACGATTACTTTGAAGTTGACCTTTTTAAGGTGCAAAAAATGTTATTTTTTAAAATTAAATTTCTATAAAAATATTTTTAGGGAAAATTTATTTAACTCAAATTATTATCATTCGTCTACTTGAACCTACTAATGCCAAATATTCTCGCAAATAACGCATTAAATGCCTGATACTGTGTAAAAATATGTGTACAAGATGATGCAATAGGGGACTCGTAAGGTTAAATGGTTAAGAAATAAATGTTTTAATAATTTATTTAAAAAAATATCTAATTTTATTTAAAGTTGCACCTGGTGGGTGACGGACGCTGATTTAGATTAACAAACTCGCACTTGACCAATTTTCAAATATAAAACTGCTTAGAATTGATGAATCAAGTAGATTACGACAGCAAGTGACGTTTTATATTTCTGAGAAGAATAAAATCCTTAAATGTGACGAGAAAAATAAGCTGTCATCTGTTTAAAGTTACTTTTTTTTACTTTACATTACTGTTGTTTGTTCACGTTTATAAACTTAATTTAGTAAGAAAAGTGGCACTACTTTAAAAAAAAAATGTTTTGATTAATTTATATAAAATATAGGTAAAAAATATTATTTAGATAGATATTTAAAGCTAATAAATAATATTTTAATAAAATATAAGACGTCAAGCACGTTTTGTAAATGACGTGTTATTACGTAAAGTACGGCTAAGCCAAAAGCCACCAAGCATTTTGAAGAACCAAACTAAATTATCATGAAGAAAAAACTATGATTTTGTGAAGTAGAGAAAAGTTGCAAACTAAAAACTTTGAAGCTCATTATCTCGTTTTCACCTTTTTGTCACTTAGCACGTTCTTCCACTAAGCTCTTCAATTAATTTTATATAACGGTAAAGTTCTATAGAATTGATGATTGTGATAGACGATATGTTAAACTTGGCTCAAACGTAAAAACCTACTACTAGTATTTGACTAATTTTAAAAACTTTAAGTCAAAAGCCGTGTGCCCTTTTATTCAAGACTAGCAAATTTATACCCGTTCTTCGCACGGAATAAAAAATATCAAATATGTGTACCATATACCCCGTTATAGGATCATAAACTTATTATTGTTTCCGCTCGTTATAAATTATAAAATCCCGTTTCTTTGCTTTAAAATTCCAAAATGAAAAATACGCTATAAAATGCACTCATAAATGTCATCACAATTCCCTCATAAATACATAAAATCTTTTAGCTCATTTGGCGCGTTTTGGGAAATAATTTGGCGAGAAAATAGATATAGCTACCCACACCCATTATACAGCTCTAACACAATGACCTTCGAACAACCGACCAGCTTATAAATTATTTATAAAAGAAATTGCCTATTTGGCGAATTTTAGTTAATAATTTGGCGAGTTTGGCAACGTATTTGGCGAAAAAATAAAGACATAAAACACTAATAGCTCTAGTGCGATGGCCTTTATTAACCATCATAGTTCAGTAATAGCTTAACTATACATGTATTGCTTAAATATGCATACATGCAGTCAACAGAAAAATCAATGAAAAATCATCAAATAAACCCACAATAAAATCCGGGAATGAAGACTGGCGGAATTACGTCACTTGAAACATGTCAATTATTTTTCAAATAATGAATTAAATTTTTATAAAGTAATGGCAAAAGAATAAATAAACATTTTGAATTTTAAATGTTTTCGTTAAAAGATTTATTTAATTTTTTCAGCCGATGGCATCAGGAAAGAGAAAAAATGATCGGATTTGAGCGAAAGTGGTGTATTTTTTTCAGAAAATTCGAATTTTCTTCAAAACTGGAACAAATATGAAAAAACTAAGCCTCAGGTGCACACGTTAGTATTAAAGGGAATCTATCTTAAAAATTTCGAATTTCTGAGGGCAGTATAAGTAGGTCTTTTACGATCCGAACACAGACACACAGACAGACTCTTTCTTTTATTATTATAAGACTAGCAAATTTATACCCGTTCTTCGCACGGAATAAAAAAAATATCAAATAGATTCCAAATATGTGTACCATGTACCCTGTTATAGGATCATAAACTTATTATTGCGCTCGTTATAAATTATAAAATCCCGTTTCATTGCCTTAAAATTCCAAAATGAAAAATACGCTATAAAATGCACTCATAAATGTCATCACAATTCCCTCATAAATACATAAAACCTTTTAGCTCATTTGGCGCGTTTTGGAAAATAATTTGGCGAGAAAATAGATATAGCTACCCACACCCATTATACAGCTCTAACACAATGACCTTCGAACAACCGACCAGCTTATAAATTATTCATAAAAGAAATTGCCTATTTGGCGAATTTTAGTTAATAATTTGGCGAGTTTGGCAACGTCTTTGGCGAAAAATAAAGACATAAAACATTAATAGCTCTAGTGCGATGGCCTTTATTAACCATCGTAGTTCCAGTAATAGCTTAACTATACATTTATTGCTTAAATATGCCTACATGCAGTCAACAGAAAAATCAATGAAAAAATCATCAAATAAACCCACAATAAAATCCAGGAATGAAGACTGCGGAATTACGTCACTTGAAACATGTCAATTATTTTTCAAATAATGAATTTAGTTTCTGAAAGTAATGGCAAAAGAATAAAAGATAAACATTTTGAATTTTAAATGTTTTCGTTAAAAGTTTTATTTAATTTTTTCAGCCGATGCATCAGGAAAGAGAAAAAATTATCGGATTTGAGCGAAAGTGGTGTATTTTTTCAGAAAATTTCGAATTTTCTCTAAAAATGGAACAATATGAAAAAACTAAGCTCAGGTGCACACGTTAGTATTAAAGGGAATCTATCTTAAATTTCGAATTCCTGTGGCAGTATAAGTAGGTCTTTTACGATCCGATAACAGACCACACACAGACAGACAGACTCTTTCTTTTATTATTATAGATAAAGGCAATGAAAAAATAAAAAAAAACTATAGTGAGGGGTTAGTTATTAAGGAGCAAATCTTGGGACAAGGTTTCTCTTAGGATCCAAATATTTTATGAAGGTAGATAAAATCTAACATGATGCATTTTCTGGCCCTTCACTCCTTCACATGTTGTTATTGTTGAAACTTATCAATATTTTATTTACAAAAAACCAAAAAAATCGGGAAATGAGGCTAGTAAGGTTAATAAGATAAGAAGAGCACACAAGAAAAAAACAATATGATTATTTTCTTGAACTTTCACATGCCACTCAAAAACACAACCAACTTCCCAGGTCAGATGCCCTAGGAGATAAACAATTACCAACGGCAGCGGCGCCACCAAGTCAATCAGCGTCAAACGTTTATCTTGCAAAAGACCGACCGACGCAAGCAAGTGAAAAATTTCCTCCGCACGGTTTATTTCGCGATCTGCCTTTGGTGTCAACACAAGTCATTCCGAAGTCGAGTTAATAGCATCTTAGCGAAGTCTAGAAGTCTCTTTAATACGGTCCAGGTGAATCTCTTTTGTCTCGGTCATTCCGAAGTCAAGCTAATAGTCGCTTAGCGAAGTCTTTTTAGTAGAGTATCGGTGAATCTTTTCTTGTCTTGTAGCATGGCTGAGCTTGATTACCGTTCGTGTTTCGGTGCCGGTAGGGACGTTGAGATCGAGAAGCGGATGCTGGCCGTCCCTAAAGTGGACACTCTTGAAGATCTGGTCCGGGAACTGAGGTCGGCGTTCGATACCGATCGAGTCAACGTCGAGCGAGTGCAGGATTTGATGCGGGCCTACAAGTCCAACCCGAGGGAGTGGATCAAGTATGCCAAGTTTGACAGACACAGGTGAGGACATTGTTTCGCTAAAATGTTTGGTTTGGGATCAGGAACCGGTTGACCCATTAACGCCTTCCTTTCCGTATAAAAACGTTACCGTCGAAGCGGCTATCTTTGGCCATGGAGGGTAACTTTGGTCCACGCATCGGAAAAAGATTTGTTTCTTAATTTCTCTTCTTAAAATGATCCCATCTTAAATTGTTTTACATTTTTGGAAAGGTGGAAACATTGCCTTTCATTTCATGTAAAAAAAAAATTCTCATTCTAATTTTGGCAATACTACAAATGACGTTTGTATTCTTACAAGCATTTAATGACAATAATCTATTTCTTACAACTTTTGTCTGGAACACCTGAAAAAATAATGAAAATAGCTAAATAAAACACGCTATACTATTTTTTTTATTTATGGGGATGCATATTACACTATTTGTTTTAATCTAAGTTGAATACTTTTTATGCAATATTTAATTATTGGTCACTGGGAAACTTTTGCCGATGAATGCGGGTAACTTTGGTCCAAGATGTAAGGATTTCTTTATGGAACTTTGCACTTTCAAAAATGTATGTAAAAGTGTATTCTGCTTAACTATTTTTGAAGAAGTCTTACTTTTATGATTAATCATTTTCGAGATGATTTTTTAAAAAATTAAACGGTTTTAAACATTAAAAAGATAAAATGCCAGAAATGTACAACATTCAAAATCGCTGTCGATTGTGAATGTTGTCGATGTCGCAAATCGATGTCGAAATGTAAACATTTTCAAATTCATAATTACTAATATATTATTTTTTTCCTTTTATATTAAAATCGTTTTTTTATAAAGATATTTGTTATTAAATATTGCTTCCAAAAATAAGTTATTTTCCCTTATTAAAATTGAAGTTGACTTTTCTGTTAAGCGACAATCAATACTGGTATTCATAGTGTAATGTCTTACTACGATGCACTGCAATGTGAATGTTAAGTTATATACCATTTTAAATAACTATGTATCTTATAACTTTGTTATTTTTATGTTTAAACATTTTAATATTACTATATAATTCTGTAACACAGCCTTTAAGTATTTTTAAAATATGTTTCTTATGTAGTTCATGCTTGGACCAAAGTTACCCGCCCGGATCCTCACCGTGCCCAAATTTTTTTAAACTTACACCAATTTTTTTAAAATTTATAAAATTTAACAAAAATGCTTGGCAATTATTCCTAAAAGTACAATACTAATGCATAACGTTTTTTAAGTGTTTGAATCGTTTTTGTAGTTTAATTTTTCTTCTTTTATAAAAAAAACCCCTATGATTTTGGACCAAAGTTACCCGCACGGACTGTAACTTTAAGTTTTTAAAATCCGTTTTTTTAGAAGCTCGATTTTTGGGAACGCTATTGAATATTAGGATTTTGTTTGAAGAAAATTTAGGGGGTAATGAAATAGCGAAAAAATCAAACCGTAGTGTTTTACATACCTGGCCGCACCAAGGTAGGGTCTAGTATGCATGGTCATAAGATATAGGTTACGATTCCAGGTTAGTCAGAATGCAATATATGAAGGGTTTTGACATGGGCGTTATCCCATGCCTCCCAATTCTTAACGCAATTGTTCTTAGCCTAACAAAATCCCATAACATCACAGGGGTAAAGTGCCACATCGTTCTCTCCAGTAGTTCTGATTCAACTTCTTTTTTAGGCCAGGCCTTTTGTTGTTAGAGATTTCTGTTGTGTTCAATGGTATTATTTTGTACTCGTAGTATATGCATCAAATTTTGTTGCAGTTGTTTTAGAAGATTTTTTTTTTAAATAACTGAATCTATGAGGGGGTCGTCTTTAAATTGGAGAACGAGAATAGAGTGCAGTAAAAAGTTATACATAAAAAGTTATAAAGTTATACATATATCTAGGAATAGAAATTTGATTTTAGAAATCATCTAGTGTGACGCGGGTTAATTATTGGACAAAAATCCAACTTTTATCATAGCTGCCCCATTTATGTCATTTTCTAACCAGTAATTTTTTTCGTGATGACTATCTGACGATATATCTGTCTTCAACATATCAGCCATTGTTGAAGTTTACTATTTCCTCTGTAGAAGTTGAAAAAAAATAAACACGTGTCCAAAACTTACCCCGCCAATTGGGGTAATTATTGGACATTCGTTTTCAATTTGTTTGGCACAATATTTAGATTAGCTACAAGGGATAAATTGTGTGATATGGTGTGTACTATATTACTGTGTATTTGATAATTATTTAACACTCTACATGGCTTCTGTAAAAAAAATTATAACAGTGAAGTTTAGTAAAAGCTACCAAACATTTAAATTTCTTCTTTTTCCAAGTTCAAACATTGCGTAGATAGTGTTTCTTAATCACACAAACTATACCAAGTAAATTTAAGCATATTGCAATGCTGTCTGTCTTATCCAATAGCATGTCCAACAATTTCCCAACTTCGTCCAATAATTACTCCGTGACTAAACATGCATGTCATAATGTTACTATTCATTCCACAATGATGTTTTTCAGCACAAACTACCTTCGTAAACATATCTGAACCTGAGCATTACAAAATTCAAAATCATGTAAAAGAAAACAAAATTATACACAATTTGGAATCGATTAGACAAAAGTCTAAACCATTTTTTTTCCAAGCGCTTTGGATTATTACTATATTTTTGAGAAAAAGTATTAATCTAATCCCAATAATTAATCTGAGCATTGCTGGAGATGCAATTAACAAACTGTAGTTTGTTAGACGCAATAAATTATGATGCATTATGGTGGTTGGGCCCTGTCCAATAATTACCCCGGGTCACCCTATATCTTTACAAAACTTCAATTATTTACTTTTTGTAAAGATAGTAATAAAAGTAGTAAAATAGTAAATAAAAGCTAAAATAAATATAAAAATAATAGCTTTAATTGCCTCGCTATTGGAAATTTCCTGTGGCTGTTTATGATATTTTGAATAACTATTTTTAACTATTTGATTATTTAACTTTTTGACTATTTTTAATTATTATTGTATAAGCGTTTATATTGGTAAGTAGTGTTTACTAAAAAAACAACATGCCCGAAAATTGATTTAATTTCAAGTAAAGCTTTTTACACTGCCATTTAACCCTAGTTTTAGCAAAGTTGTACTTACGGGATGCATCTGAATGTACTTAAAGAAGTTTACTACTACTTCTGCTAAAACTAGAAAAGTACACGACTTCTAAAATTAGCTTATAATCATCGGATTCAATAATTAACCTATATCCTAGTAGACAAAATGCTCTTAGAATTGTATAATGTTAAACACTGGACGATGTTCCTTTTTTCAAACCGGGTACAAAACGTTTTCCATAACGCATAAAAAAAAGTGTGCACCCAAACTACTTTGAATTGCCAACTTAACCCATTTGGAGGTGAAGGAACTCATCCAATAAAAACCAGAATAATTGACATAAGTGATGTCCATTTTCCTTTCATGTTAATTCTATGTATTTGAACAGGCCGAAAGTTTAAGTGGCTGTCTTGGAGAAACGTCGATGGAGATTTTCTTCACCTATTAACGACGATTTGAAAGAAAATTTGCCACGCGTAAATATGCTTTCTGCTTAAGTTTATAGAAATAAACAAAATATATATATATTTTGTTTATTTCGATAAACTTAAGCAGAAATAACTGACCATTTAAATTGGAATTTTAACTAAACTAAATGAACTTTATGCTTAAAAAAAGATGAAAACGGCAATGAATTTGATCCTTTTGTTAAGAAAAAAAAACGAATGTCATAAGCAGTAAACAAGATAGTTTGGCCGGTTCGGTTTAGAAGGTATGAACTGCATAAACACAACACAAGAAACTGTGGCAAGAATCTTCACGGTATAACAACGTTTATTGAAAACAGATAACTCGGAAAGATGACTAGATTTATCACAGGCAGAGGAACATGAATGCAAGGTTGAATAATTAAACTTGAACAAAATGAGAAACAAAGCAGCAGCCCAGTTAACAAATCATCAACTTCTTATGTACATGGTTAACAGTTACAATTGCAGCTCAAGGGAACTTCCACGTGATGGCAGTAAGGTGGACTGTCACGTGGGGCTTTCACATGATAGATTGAACAAGCAGTTATACGAACAGAAGGGTAGCAAATGAACGCTGCGCTATATTTTGCATACTCTTTAATTTTGACAATCGGAAGACAATCTTGAATGGCTAAGCTGGGCACTTGCCTGAGAGGCTACATTGAACTGAAGGGACTGGATTTCCATGTTGGGGGGTGTTGGGGTAGGTACATATATATTCCGGCTTGTGTGCTTGATCAGAGACCCGCTTATATAAGCCTTCGTCAAGTAAGACAGACACAGAAAGAATTTTACTGTCACAGAGAAAGGAAATTACACCCAGGGCGAAGGCGGGAATCGAACCCGCACCCGTTACAGCGCGCGGACTGCTAGCGTAATGGTCCAAACCACTCGGCCATCCGGGCCCCATTTCCATGTTTAAGGCCGTGTGCGCTTACAAGGCATTAAGTGTTTCAAGGCAAACACAGAGAATTGACTAGTCTTTTGAAGCTATATAGTGCAAAAAACCGCAGAATAAGATTAATGAAGACCACAGTCCAGCAAACTTTATCAAGGATAAATTAAGTTACACGAAAAAAAAATAATCTTAAAGTTAACTCCCATTTTCAAATATAAACGTTAAAACTTTCACTACGCAGGATTTTTGTTTCCGCGTAATATGTGATAGGAATATCATTATCGAATCCTTAGTTATACGGCCGCCTGGACCTTTTTAGGAGTGAAAGTGTTAATGGTATATTTACAATGTCGCTGATAATGGGTTAATAATGAGTTTAAGAATTGCATTTCGTTTAGGTATTGATAATTAACACCTTATTTTCGTAGTACAAAGTTAGATGCACGCAACTCTTTTTATGTATATATTTCCCTATTTCGGTTTAAATGATTTTATTTAAATTTTAAATAGAATATTGTAACTGAAAATAAAATCTTTAAAATACAAAATTTGATACGGAATATGAACTAGAAATTATCAGTTAACATTGATAAACTCTTGAGATTTCACAGATGATGAAAGCTTCTCTTGGCCTCCATCATAAGAAATTTCTAGAAAATAACCATCGTTTTGCGTCCGTTGACGTCATGATTGGCCCATAAGGGGGCGTCCATAAATCACGTTATGCGATTTTGATTATTTTTCGACCCCCCAGATGATATTTGACTACTCCCCCCCCTCCTGTAATTTCCCCCTAGTAAGATTTGTTCGGCACGACCCCATCTCCTCCTTAGAGGGATTGCCAGTCCCATAGAGCTAATGTATTAGTTTTGGAATCACATTTTCCGCAGAAGTATTGCTTTGCCATGTTAGCCCTTTTTTCCTAGGTATGGGAATCAACATAACACCGAAATGAAACAAATTAGAAACGAAAATGTTATCTAGTTGTTTAATTATACATTTTTGAAGTTTTAAATTGCCAAAAATATACAGCAGATGGTGACACTATTTTAAAACTTTATTAATTAATAATTAAATAACTGGATGTTATTTTCTTTTCAATTTTGTTTTAAATTGATGTTATGATGCTTCCCATATACCTGGTGAAAATGGGATAACATGGCAAAGCAATTCTTTTGCAAAAGTTGTGATTTCAAAACTAATGCATTAGCTGTATGGAACTGGCAGTCCCTCTTAAAACGTCACGCGATTTATGGACGCCCCCTAAACTATCTTCTTACGTGTCGGAATTTCTTAACCGTTACAGTAAATTAATGACTAAATATCTGTTAAAAATAACGACATATTACAGGGAAGTGGGCATTTTTTTCATAACAACTAGGTAATTACATAGTAGAGTTAGGAAAGTATTATATTACTTGTAGTAGGGCCTCTTAATTTACTGCTAAAATTATAGGTTTCGAAGGGAGAAACTTTTCTTACAGACGGCAAATAATACATAGTTTCATACTTATTAGAGTTTTCTTTAGCTTCCACGGTACTTTTATACCGTAAATATACTGTAAGGTACTCGTATGACATGGTCTTCACTACCCAGTACAATCCTACACACATATGCGTTGCATAACTATACGTTTCAAACAAATATATATTTTAAAGTATGTTTTGCAAAGAACTTTACAAAAAAAAAATATATAAATCAATATTTGCTAAGGACCACATCACTGGAATTTGAGGTTTTAGGCTCTAAAAAATTTTTTTTTTTGCTATGGATGCACAAACAATTCTACAGTCCCTGGACAAATTATTAGACGCACTGCAAGATTTCATGTAAAATATTAATTACCGGGTGATATTGTACCGTTTTATTATTTTTAATTGATTTGTTTTTTATTTGTATATTATCCAATTAATTACCGATCTATTTGACATAAATAAAACAGCATTAATTTAGAAAAGCATAAGTCTATTAAGTTTTAAAGAAAAGTGAAATCAATGTTAGTAAAAGTCAATATTTAGTTGAGCCACCTTTAGCCGCTATCAAAGCTTTAATTCTGCGCGGCATGCTATCAATGCAAGACTGTACGGTTTCATGCATTTGAGGATGATGATTCCACACATAAATAATCTTATAATAAATAATTAATATAAATTAATCTTAATCATAATTATCTTAAAATAAATACAAATATGTAGTCTACAACAATTCTTTTAAATAAAAATCAATAATATTGTAGTTTAAATATACCATTATTGCATAAAAACTCTTTAAGAAACATAAAATTACTAAAAAAAATACAGTGCGTCTAATAATTTGTCCAGGGACTGCATTGTCAGATTTTTGCAATTAAGGGGAGTCGGATGGTTCTATTTCGCCCATGTTAATTTTCCTTACTTTAGGAACATTTTTCTTTGGAACTATATGAGATATCATTATGAACTTTTTTTTATATTTTGTTTCTTACATATTAATCTTTAATTTAAACTGAGGATATTCCAAAGTATAAAAAATAGTTTTACAGTGTTTTTTTTTAAAAATGTATTAAAAAACACAAAAAATCGGATTTAAAGTTATATAATTTTTTTTAGCAGAGATTTAAAATTCCTCAGTTTAAATCAAAGAGCTATTAATGGGAAAGAAATAATAAAACAAAATATATTGATATCTTTTATAGTTCCCGAGAAAAATATTCCTAACTGTTGAAAAACCTTAGATTTCAGGAAGCGCAAAAGAAATGTAAGGTTTGGGTAAGAACTGATGTTCAGAGTTTCTCAAAAATGCTTATAAAAAGAAAACCACTAAACAGAAATCGATAATCTTGGTCTTAAATTAAAGCTAAAGATGTGTAAAAAAAAAGAAAATCGACCTTTTTGACCCGAACACCCATCCGACTCCCCTAATAGTCCATTCTAACAGTTTTAAAACGTGAAAGGCTTTTAAAATTTACTACTGAAAAACCTAAAACTTTTTACAAGACATCATAAATTGTGCTTGACCCTCGTGGTTGGTTGGTTGGTAGACATATATATTCAGGTTTGTGTGCTTGGTCAGAGACCCGCTTATAAACCTTCGTCAAGTAAGACAGACACAACAGACAACACACACACATAAGTGGATCCATCTAATTTTTAGAGACAGAGGCCAACTAGAGGATCCCCAGAATTGGCTTGTCACCCCCAGAGGTATTGATTTGGTATGGGAACTTGGAGGACTTTCGGACCCAACAGATTTAACGAGCACGTACTCCGCATATACTCGACAAACACAAACATCCATGCCTTACCGGGATTCGAACTCGAACCCAGAGGCTCCAAAGGCTAGCGCCCTAACCGTTGCGCCGCCGGGTCGGCTTGACCCTCATGATACGTCATTCCTTACACAAATAAACGACTGATATTTTCCAGCTGCTTCGGTATCGGTATTTTTAAAGAGTTTGAACCATAGGTATCATAGTTATCAAGTATTAGATTGGCAGATCACGTGTCCTCCAATGCTAACGACGGGACGCGCAAGGAGACCAGAATAAGAGGGCAATAGGGCCAGTGTTGCCACCAGTTTTAGGAGAAAAACACTACGAAAAAATACCATGTAATTATAAAAATACAAAAACATACCATAAAAATACTAGCAAAGCCGTATCACGTTTTTTTTGAAGTCGCTAAAAAGATTCCAAAATGCAGCTAAAATGTTTCTGGTCTTGTTTTGTAATTTTAGAATAAAATGGTATTTTTTCGTAGTGTTTTTCTCCTAAAACTGGTGGCAACCCTGGCCCCATTGCCCTCTTATTCTGGTCTCCATGCGCGTCCCGTCGTTAGCATTGGAGGTCACGTGATCGGCCAATCTAATACTTTAACTATGGTATCTATGGTTTGAACATTCTTATTTACAATATGAAAGTTATTAAGAAAAACTGTAAAATGAAGTTATGGCGTGAATTCTTCAAAAGTAAGAAGAAATTATTTCCAGTTTGTAGCATTCTTTTACAGCCCCAACTAAAAACGAAATTAAAAATTACTAACACTGCTTTGATAATCAGTTTATTACTACTGATAGTTAATTAACAAATAGTTATACTATAAGAGTTTGAGTGTTACATTTTTTTATGGCTTCTGATATTTTCAATTTCAAATGGCAAATATTATTTACTAATTTTAACAAGATTTTAAATAATGAGATCAAGTATAATAACCAAGCAGATTTTTAAACTTTTTTTAATTGGCGGTTAAAATGTGCTTAAAAATGTAGGGTAAACTAATTAACAATAATTGCTTAACATATTTATTGATAATTTTCTTAGCATGTTAAACTTTCACCAAAAGAAATTTTGATAAATATTTTTAATGTTTGGGTAATTAATAATAATTAACATGTTTATTAATAATTTGTTGACATGCAAAAAGAAATTTTGGAAAATAGCTTCACTGTTTGGGTTATAATAAGCTAAAAAGTAGGTAATGATTTCATAACATCTCCAATGCATTCTATGGAGACTTAGTATACTGTTTGCACACATAAGTTTTGTGCTTATTATGTCGCCCAGCCGGTATGGTGGTTCCGAGTTCGAATCCCGGACAAGGCATGTGTGGTTGTTCGTCATTTTATGTGATAGAAATTCAAGCTGACTCGAAACATAAACCAACAAGATGAAAATTAGTAGCTCGATTTAATAACATTTAAAGTTAGTTTTAGAATATCAATTAATGCAAACCATATATCAATTAAACAAATAAACGTCCTTTCAATTTTACAACATCTCTTCGTCCATTTTTTAGTTTCCAATACCCACGACACGGTCACAGTTATTTTTGCTTCACTCTTTTCCAGACTTACAATGACGATCGCAGCGCTCTCTGGCGCCCCCAGATGAGTTGGACAAAGTCTGATCTCTACAGCATGGATACATATTTTTTTATCCAGAGTGCATGCGGAAAACGTGCTCGTTAAATCTGTGAGTTCGAAAGTCCTGTGGGCGGTCATCGTCATAGCACATTACCATGAGTGCAGGTTGTCTAGAGAAGAAAAAAAATGCCCCTCCCTTCCAGCAACGTTCCTAAATTGAGGAGGTTGCATCTCTCAGAGTAGAACTGCCACGGGCGGGTAAACTACAGTAACCACAATAATGGATTATACAATTTTTGCTTTGAAATAATTGAAGAGCTTAGTGGAAGAACGTGCTAAGTGACAAAAAGGTGAAAACGAGAAAATTAGCTTTAAAGTTTTTCGTTTGCATTCAAATCTGTTGAAAACGGTACTTGTAAGGTGTAAAAAATATACTAAAATTAAAGCTTAAGAAAAAGGGGAAACTTGTTATCGTTAAAGAAGTTAGTAATATGTACATTGACACAAAAATCTCAATTTTTTCAAAAATGTCACTTAGCACGTTCTTCCACTAAGCTCTTCAATTATAGTCTTTCCCAATGTTTAACTATATGCTAGAGTAATTGAGTTTTTGCAACAATGGTCTAAGTCATTAAGCTAGTTACAGCAGTTTACCTGCCCATGATAGAGAAGTCAGACAATCACCCTCACGGGTACTCGGAGCCTTGTGCCAACGGATGCTGCTGCGCCCCTCTTGCCTCTCAGGCTATGGCCTGAAGGCACACGATAGCAACAATTTATTATTATATGTGGTTGTTATAAGAAGAGTAACAATTTTTTTTTAATCAATATAAAATAACGCGCACTGTAAAAGTAGGTCAATGATCTTAATAACTACAGGGTCATGTTTATGTTGGCTGCAACGGTCTTCATTCATGCTTACAGAGAGTAAACAACAATTGATGGGAATCAGGCTAACGTGTTTCTTAGAGTAAAAGTGTATTGATAAACTTTCGGAAGATAAAAAACAAATAAATTCTAATTTAAGAAATTATAGCATATAGGAAGAGAAGAATTCGGAGTAGCTGCTAACATTTTTAAATATAGTTACCGAATGTTCTAAAATTTATCTTATCTATTCTTAGATTTAAGAAGATTAATATTTGTTTTCAATAATATTTTTGTCAATGTATTTGCAAGTTTCACTTGGTTAATTCAATTGGCTCTTGAATTCTCTCTTCAAAATTAAATACTTAGCATATTGCACACTTTAACATCTACAGAGAATAATATGAGCGTCGAAATGGGTCCCCAAACATTGGCTTTCAGTTTTGGGGAATATGCAGAGTCTGCAAAAATGCTGATCTGCCAAAAAAGTAAAAGTAGCCCCGTTAAAAAAATAGTTGTTTAATTGCAATTTTAGTGTTTGATACATTTTTTAAAAGAAAAATTCCTGATATTCTGTTCAGCACAAAAAAAAATTGGAACAAATGACTGAAATTGTACATTTGCACAAGACAATCAGACCGATCAATAGTATGTAAATCCATACCGTTTAACCGAACAATTTAATCCATGTATGCCTTATTACAAAATCAAGCTGTTAAAACAAAATCAATCTTATTAAAACAAAATATTGGTCGAAAAGCATAAAATTAATAACATCCCAAGCGTAATGCTACGCAACGATTTGTTGGTCCTTCAAGGAGTTTATTACTTCTGGAGGGAACTTCCGAGATGTGGTATACAGCTCAATTCAAAATACAGAACCAACAAATAAAATATAACTATTATCCCTCCACCCTCGTCTTTAAAAAAAAATTAATTAAAAGTATCTGAAATGATTCGTTAATATCTTAAGTTTTTCTTCTCTCATAGGTACACTCGTAATCTTGTAGACGAGGGCAACGGCAAGTATAACTTGATGCTCCTCGCTTGGGCCGAGGGTCAAGGCAGCAGCATCCACGACCACGCCAACAGCCACTGCTTCATGAAGGTAGTACACAACTGCATTCTACATTACTTTTTTTAAAAAATCCTTTAAGCTAGTAATCCACTCACGCTATAGCTGGGCTAGTGCTTTATTTTGTGACGTATCTGCTATATCCAGCTTGGGGGAGAGATGGAAAACATCGTCCGGTGGAAATAAAAACAAATACTACTGCGCATGACTTGTACAACCATATTTATTGAGTTTTTAAAATTTGCATTATTTATTTTTTGTTACACATTTTTTTGTTTGTTCATACAAATTTGATGCAGTTTCAAAGGCGAAAAAAAGCATATTTTTAGTTTATTTTTATTTAAAGGCAATTTGCTTTCTTCCTAGCATTTGTTTTAAAATGTCAAAGGATCAGCATGAAATCAATACGTAGTTCTTATTTTTCAAAAGTAAACAATGATATTACTGTAAACATGTTTATGTATAATTCAAATTATTACTAATATTTGATGATTTTACTATAACAATTAGTTTCCTAATAAATTATTATGTAATGAATTCATAATAAGATTCATATGAGCATAATGCCCCTTAGTTCATAATATAGACAAGCATAAATAAAGTTAAGAAAGTTTAACTCTCTTGTAACTAACTGCGCATGCACAAAAGTTATTTCCAACAGCGCGCATGCGCACTAGTGACAAGACGTCACAAAATGAAGCACTGGCCCAGCTATAGCGTGTGTGGATATGGTTTGCCAATTCCTTACCTTCAAAATTTGAAAGTCTTTAATGAGTAAGTCTGTCTATCTTAATTTCGGTCTGCCCCTTGTTCTGGTTCCTATTACCTTTTAGTTAAAAATTCTATAAGTTAGTTACATTACTCTTAACCATTTAAAATTGCATTACATCCAACCATCTAAAGTACTTGACTGTGTTCTAAATTAACACCGCCCGTTGCCAATATCCTTCGTGCAGCTCTAGTGCGTCAATATTTCAACTCAACTCTATCATTTAAAGTTATGTTACATCTAACCATTTAAAGTTACATTACGCCTAACCATTTAAAATTACATTGCACTTTATTTGTTAAACTGCACTCAACTATTGAGTTACACTGCACCTAACCTTTTGAAGTAACATTACAAGTAACTATTTAAAGTTAAATGAAGTTATTAACTATATTTTAAAGGTAACTTTCACCTAATGATTTAAAGTTACATCACACCGTACCATTTAAAGCTATATTACTCTTAACCATTCAAAGTTATACATTACACCAAACACCTTTAAAAATTTACGAAACGAATAGAATTTAGAAACTACTGCATTGTCTTATGTGTGTAAAGTCCTGTTTCATGCAAATTCTACGAGTCGATATTGTACGCAAACAGCATTCTATTTTTATGGAGACTTTAGGTATATTTTATTTAATAAATTAATGCAAGTAAATTTGGACAGCATACATTTACAACATATTAAGGGTTTCGTTTGTTTTGAATAATATATTTAAACAGAATTGTGTTTTGAAACATGTGAAATTCGAACGTCATGTTGTTAAAAATTCCTAAAATGCGTTTTCAACACGCAGGTGCTGGACGGAACTCTGCACGAAGTGAGATTCGCTTGGCCGAACGAATCTGAAGAAGACCAAGAACAAGAAATGGAGAACATCGGCTACACCCACCTCAAAACCGATGACGTCACTTACATGAATGGTATGCTGATCATGGGTCGCGATTGATTTAAATTAAAAAACACACACAAACGGTTATAAAAGAACTAAAATTACCTACTTTCCTGTTACAAAGTTCTTAGTAAACAAATAAAGAACAATCATATTGTACTGCATTTTATGACGTCATTTCAAACTGACTGATGACAAAAATAAATTTTCCTTTATTTTTAAATTAATAAAGTTTCTTATGTCATTGTTGATGTGGCAACAGCGATTAAAAGGACTAAAAATTAAATTCCAATGCAAATTCAATGGCAAATTCGCCGACAAACAGTAGACAGATATCCGTCTGGGTGTACAGACAGACGGACGAAACGTATGAAAGTTTGGTCTTCGAGGTCATACCTTTCTAACAAAAAAGAATTTTTAAGATCTGAATGATAGAATAGATTTTGGAAGGGGGGTACGGACAGAAGGACATAGTCAGCATTCAAAGTGTGCCAGACCTTTAGATTTGATTAGATTCGATCAACTTATGTCCTAAATTTGTCTACGGCAGAGATATCTCTAAAAAAATCAGTATTGAAATCTGTCGTTAATAGCCCGCACCTGTTCCCGGGTTAATAAAAGCAGGTTGCGGTAGTTGTCACGACTTTGTTTAAGCTTTGAACCAGTATCCTGTGACTCTATACAATCTGTGCCATCGTTTCCTTGCAGATACTTTGGGTCTTCACCGCATGGAGAACCCTAGCCACACGCAGACCGCCGTGAGTCTTCATCTGTACTGCCCCCCGTTCGACTCGGTTCTGCTGTTTGACCAGCGCACGGGCCACACCACCCGCTCCAAGGTGACTTTCTGGAGCAAATACGGAGAGAGGACACCTTTCGTAAGTATAAAATCTTCACTCCCAAAAGAAATCCTATTCATAAATTCTTCATATAAACATATTGTTAAACCAATTATATATTTAAAAGAATATTTCGCAAGTAATTTTTAAAAAAATAGCGTTTAACATTTGCTGAGGGCAACGTCAATTTAGTGGAATTTGAGGTTTTGCGGGTCAAAAATATACATTTTTGGTGTACTAAGCCGTCAACTTAACCTTTCGTAATGGCTAAGCCTATGAGGGCGTGTCCGAGTGTCCGATCGCTGGGATTAGCTTAGTGAAATGCATAGGGGGTAAAAGGTTTGGCGCGATTATCGCTGTTTTTTTTTATAAAAAATCTAGCTGTGTTTATATTTTTTTAGGAAGAATAGTAAAATATTTATTCTTTATAATATTAATGGTATTTTTAATTTTCATTAATGGGACGTATTTAAAGTCTTAAGAATTAATAAGTAAAACTCATATTTTTTTAATTAACTTTTAATTATTCATTAATCTATACTTATTTTGGGATATTAATTTTTTTAGATTTAAAAAAAATAATGCAGTTTAATTTTTAAACAGAATTTGATTATATTTTTATATAGTATCTTTTTTTAGTAGTTATGCGAAAAAAAGCTACAATTGCATATAAAATTAATTAATCGTAGTGATTAATAAATCTGCTTAAATGTTTAGGTACAGTAAACTTGGTAATTTTAGGAGTTGCAAATTTGAACCAATTCCAAAATCTCTCCCAACTGTCTAAATAAAAAAAAAATGCAAAAATATGGTAATATGTTAATTTGAAATGATAACAAAACGGGTTAGGACACAACAGAGGCCATAGAGAGATTCTAATAATGGAATGGAAGAAGAATTTTGAACTTTTTACGTACTTTTATATGACCAAAAAATATGACCCGCCAAATTTCGCCAAGCAGCCATGGTTGCAGAAAGTCCGATCGTCAGATGTCAATCGTACCAATTTGACTGGTTGAAACTATATGGGTATCGGCGATTGCCGCCAATCCCAGCGCTCGGACACTCGGCCACGCCCTCATAGCCTTAGCCATTACGAAAGGTTAAGTTGACGGCTACTGTATAAATAAACAAGCTGTCTGGTTTTTTTTTTGGATTAATAGTAAATTCTCATTTTTGTTTTTATCCAAAATGTCCTAAAAATTAACCGCTGACAAAACTTTTTGCAAAACCTCCGTATCTTCTGGGAGCATCATTTTTTAATACAATTAATAAATCTGCTTTGGCTTGGGTATTTTCGGAAAGCTTGAACATTCTAATTTATAATAGAAAAGTTAGTTGTAAGAAAAAAATGTAAACTGAAGTTGTGAAGCGAATTCTACAAAGTACCACGTATGCGTACCTCTGAAGCAAAGACTATACAGTAGAAATCCAATTGCTCAAAGCGTTGCTGAAAATCCGAATTTCCGAAAAAAATTCGAACTGGTCCAGCTCATTCCGCCATGGTCTAGCTCTGTTCCATAATCGTTCATCCTATAATATTGTATCGTATATTTTTGTTTGTTAAGCTTTAGTAAGTTGTCGGATTACTGCTTTGCTAGAAGCATGTGCTTATTCCAGTCTTTGTTAGTGGTTTTACATCTTTAATGTATTACAGACTAAGGTTAGCACCTAATATATAGATGGTTCAGAATACAAGTGAACCAAATCCACTTTTTGCCATTTTAAAATTAGCAGAGCAATTGCATGCACCAACTATGTAGAATTTCAGTGCAACACTGAAAAAGTCATAGTTCAAATAATATCAGCTAGGACTAAATTTTTTTGGAAATGTTGAGAGTAATTTTCTGATAAAGCTTTAACTTCAAACCCTGGGCTGTGGGGAGCCTAGTGGTCAGCGTCTGGGTCTCGAGATCGGAAGGTCCCGCGATCGAGTCCCGTTACCACTGAAGACCCACCGAGTATATGCGGAGTACGTGCTCGTTAAATCTGTTGGGTCCGAAAGCCCTGTGGTCGGTCATTGCGCAGTTTACCACGGGTACAGGTCCCTGGAGACTATTTCTCTCCCCTTTAGGGACATGTCTGAATAGTGGAGGTGGCGATAGATGGCAGCAGCTGTCTTGTATGTGTATGTCGTGTCCGTCCTTCTTGACGAAGGTTTATAAGAGGGGTCTCTGTGACCAAGCACACAAGACTGAAAATATGTCTACCAACCAACTTCCTACCTCTGTACTACAAACAAGCTTTTGATGGACTTGGTTTACTTGTATCCTAAGCCCGCCATATTATGCTGAATCGTATGTACCCGTTCAATAAACAAGTGTCACATATCCATTTTAAAACTGACGTATGATTTGCTTTACTTACGTTCCTTTGAGCCTTGAGACTTCAATAATCAGGGATACTAAACCTAAATATTTACTCATCCTTCATTCAAATCGTGTGAGAACTACCGCATTTTTTTAAAATCGAAGGTAACAGAGATATATTATTCTTAACAAACACTTCATATTATCGGGTCATTCTTATCTGTTTTTGACGACATTTTTCGATTTGTCCTTGTCCTTTAATATCTTATTGTGCGTAGTCAGTGCATACTCAATTGAAAAATTGTCTTCCTTGGTTTCACTTGAGGCGCAGTACGGTAGATTAAAAATTTGTTTCGTGTTAGGTTAACAATGAATTGTTTTCTGTTCCAGTTGTTTTGAAGTTGTGACATGTGTTGTGGATTTCGGAAAGTCATTCTTTTTGTAAATTGAAAAGCTTTACAACAGTTATATACAAATTTTAATTATTTAAATTAAATATACTGGAATTCTGCGATTCTCTAAATATTAACTGTAGATTTTATTATTATTTTGATTGACTAAGATAGTTCCTTTGTTCAACTTGCAAAACGTAAGCATTTGTTTCAGTTATACTTTTTAGTTTTCAAAGATAACGAGTAAGTGTAATAACTTTTCTCGCTTTCTTTGCTACTGTGGGTTCTACTTTGAGTTGACTTGAGTTTAGTATAATTCAACGTATTTGGGGCTGGGGAGAAAAGTCGGCTAGGCATTCGCCTAGCATGCGAAAGGACCCAGGTTCGGGTCCAGGCATGGCCAAAAAAACTGCCGACCTATAAACGGCCCGTGCAGCCAAAATGTCCGACGAATAATACCCCGTGTAGAGGGAGTGGTATATCCGCTAAAGTGCGTACATGTCGCCATTACGGTGCGTGGTGCTATCAGGTCGGTCATGATGTGGTTCTAATACGACGCCGTCGCCAATAGCGCTCGTGCTCTGTGACGATAATTCCAACTACTAAACTAAAATTCACGTATTAAACAGCGGTACTTTCATTTTACGGGAGCAAATCTCGCCAAACTGAATTTTCTGGCCACAAAACCCAGTGTACATAGTTAAATTACCACAGTTAAAGATTACCATTGGATAATATACCTTTGGTGGCTGTTGCACATTTTTGTAAAAAATGGTATTTAAACTTTAGGAGTTGAAAATTTGTTTAAATCTCATACTGTAAAAACAAGTTTGTAGTTTTCTCGCATACCTCTCGGAGAGTAAAAAATAATGTACAGTAGGACTCCAATTATCCGAAGCGTTGCTGATTATCCAAATTGCAATAAAAATTCCACCAGACCATCTGTTACTGTTTGTCTTTGTTGGATATCATGCCTAGTGATTTTTTTGGAACGACAAAAAAAAAAAAAAAAAAAATACAAGGCAAGACATCTAACAGCAACGATCAGTAACAAATAGGCCGGGTATAAAAGTTTATCTGTCGCATATAAACTTTTGGGAAACCAAGCTTCCAACATAAGTTGAATAAAAAAAAGTTAATAACTCAAACTACCATAACAGCACCTTACACTTTGGTTTTGATTGGGTTGATGACGACCGAAACTAGAACTACATGATCGAACAGCCAATACATTAATTAATTGCTTGAATATACTTTTTTTCCGATTAACTCCAAACATCCGAATTTCTGATTATCCGAATGGGGTTAAGTGTTAATTTCTTCGGATAATTCTACTGTCCAATACATTTATTTGAATGAGAAAAACGGATTTTCACTCCTTATACATATGAGTACCATGAACAACAAACAAATCGCAAGGTTATATTTCTTGAAATAGATCTCCTCGATAGCTTCCCAAGGTTTGTCTACACGAGTTCCAGAAATTTCCAAAACGATCTTTGAAAGCAGATTATTGAACTTTGATTTGTCAACATTTCCTACTGATATGTCGTCCTCCTACTTTGTTTATCGTCGAGCAAACAGTCTTCTGTAAACTTCCATTGAGATATATTATTGGCCTTCATTGGTTGCTCACTGTAAATAGGCTACCACGGGCTCTTATCGAGTTTTGATTTCCCAAATTTGGTCTTGTATACTCACGTAGATGAAATACAAGTAAAGGGTATTGAGACAACTCGGAATGTTATATTAATTTTTTTAAATTAAGTTTTTAATTTTAATTACCTAATATACTTAAGAAAAAGAATAGCTTGGATAATGAAGGTGTGGCGGTGGTGACCGGTGTTGTATAGATGAATAAATGTTGGCATTATCAGAAGGTTTTTTAAGACATTTAATATAACTGACCGCAGCACAAACTACATACAACAACCAATAACAAGTAAGTATGGTTCAGAACGTCACAGGTCCTTTTGGCTTGAAGATAGGAGCAAAAGTGATGTCGTCTTGTTCGGTTCGAATCTCACTGGGAATGAATTTGTCCCGCCTTTATGATGCAGGGATTGCTTAAAAGAATATATAAGAACTTATACTATTGGGTGAGAAATTTGATTGACAGAACTTAGGTTTTGGTTTGTAATTTTGCAGGATTCAGGTGCAAAGATAAGTACCGTGTGCAAAAGTTTTACTTCCCAAAATGGGGTGCCGAAACAAAGAAAGTTAATAGAAATTAAATTAAATGAGATTCACCACAAAGGTATTGCGATGGACTCGAAAGTCCGAAATGAAGATTTTGTGTTTACTACACGTTTCGGAGTGAGTGCTGATTCTATGCATAGATAAAAAAAGTTTTTGAACATTGGTTGGTCTGTCTGTCTGAAACCTTTCTACAGCTCTAACTAAAAGAGCTACGGACTTCAAATTTGGTGCATGAGTTCCCAGTACCTGTCGGATGTCATAATAAGGTTTTCGAGGGAATCGCGCATGTGCAAAAGGACTTCGTGGCTACGTAACTAGTGTTGCACACCCTTAGTTTTTTTAAAAGTATTGCTTAAATATTAATGGACATTATATTAGCGAGTTGCCTTCTGTTCCAAACTAGGGAATTCATATAATATAGCATAGTCTGGTGTTTACTATGGATGCTGAAGTTTCTTTTCTCAACATTGATATTAATTCGGATATACCATCTTACAAAGACGATTTCTTTTTTTTAATGTATTTGAGGGAAATGAACCAGCTAATTATGATCTGAGGGACGGGAACCCAGTCGTTAAGGGCGCTTGCCTTTGCATGCGCGAAAGGTTAGGGTGCGGGAATTACCAAAATTACTGCCGAACTATAAACGGTTTGTGAAGCGTCCGACGAATAGAACAAATGCACGTTAAATATGCTTTGAAGTCCATATACGCTGCGTACGATGTCGTCATTAAAAATAGCGTTGGGTGCCCACCCAAGTGTTGGCTCTTCACTTGACTGTGGTTCTGAAATGCAACTCCTTCTCCAATAATCCTCTAGTATCTCTAGTCTGAAGACAGCTGCGTACGATGTCGCCCTTAACGGTTGCGTTGGGTGCCTACTCGAGTGTCGGCTCGGCACCTGACTGTGGTTCTAAATTACGACGCTCGTCTCCAATAGCCCTCGTGTAGGTCTAGTGCGCCGATAATTCAAACTAAACTAGTCTGAAGACAATTCAACATAAACGTTTTGGCATTCTGCTGACTGTTGGAATTCCATTAGTATGAAATTTAAACTTTAAAAATGATGTTATGCTATATCCAAAGCACATTACGACACTTGAAAATGAAGAATTTAACTAAACCCTTTATGGGATTCGTTATGTGAAAGGTAAGATAAAATATTCTTGTCTGAGGACAGAGCCTTAACTCAGCTACGTATGCTTCATAATTTAGAACCGTTTTTAAGTGACGAGGTTGACAGCGGATATGGAACCCAACGGAATGTTGGGAGATATCGTACGCTTACCCTTTCGAGACTGAAGTCTTCACGCATTTGACGAATATGTTTGTCCCAGTGTATAAGTGGAACTTTTTTTTTACTACATGAAAGGTTTCATTATCTAAAGATCTATATAAAATCTAAATTTATTTCGAAGCGAAAACTTCATTCTTTCTCAGTCATGTTTATAATTGAAATGCATATTACAAAGTCGAACCAAATTTGACTGACAGGATCTTCTTAATCCTGACAACACTTCTATTTCGTCTTTTATTCACTTGATGGCAACACTAAAAAATCTTTAGTGGTCCCGTAATTAATCACGACTATACTTTCATTTTAATTTCCTTCCAACAGATGGCGACACACAAAAGTCATTACTTTTAAACTAATTTTCTTTTCCTATTTTAGGGAGTTTCATCTGTCAAGCCTGATAACGAAGAATTTGAAAATAACTGAAAGAGCTTGTTTGTATATATAAAGATTTTCCTTTCAGTCTGATATAAGAAATCCTTATTATTTTGCTATTACATTTATATGAAAAAGGATTTTGTAATGGATATTACATAATAAAATTTATTTTTTTAATCTGATAACTGTTTGACATTATTATTTGAAACTAAAATTTATACTTTGTGTTTGATCATTGTAAAAAATTTCGATTTATACGATAAAAACATTAAGGTTTATTTAATATTGAAATTTTTGGTTGATTCATAACATTGATACAAAAAAAAAATGTATACAGAAATATCAGATTTGTTTTAATAGTCAAACTCGCAGGGCTGTCACTGGTAAATAGCATTGAAAATAGTTGCTATAGTAGCCTCAGATGTAAAAAAAATAGTAGCCAAAATAGTAGCCTGTGGGATACAAAATAGTAACCAAAATAGTAGCCTGTGGGATACAAAATAGTAGCCATAAGAAAGACGCGATTAATCATGTGAAATGCAACATTTTAAAGTTCAAATGGCTGCAATTTTATTTAACAAGAAAACAAGTTATACAGAGTGTCTACCAGATTTGTCAAATCTAATTTCTTGACTTTTTCTTGACCTTTTGGGGATTTTTTTAGAAAATTTCTTGACCTTCTTCAGAAATGCTTACAACGGTTTAAATGATCAATTCCGAAAAAAAGGCGAACCAAAAATTAATACTTGATGCAATACATTACAAATTGCAGCCGCTACTACAAATACACAAGATTTTTTAAAAATTAAAACATGTTTGAAATATATCACTTTCAATTTTCAATATATATCCTTATTTAATATGGTTCATACATTTGTTAGGCAAAAAATATCCATGCACTTTTCCAGAAAAATTCAAGGACTAGAAATTTACTAGCAACATAAAATCTAAATATATAAAGCGTGTATAACTCTATTTTTTTTAAAAAAAACTAAAATTATTCTAAAATCAGAAACCCCAGTACTGGCCGGAAGTAGAAAAAAAAGGTTCAAACGTAAACAAAAAATATTTTAACATTCAAGCTATTCTTGTTATCACGACTCACGGACTCCGCGAATCGAACACTTGATCAGAAAATATATTCTGGTTGTCAGACTGGGCCTGAACTTGAGCTACAGAAGTAACGAGATACTCTTCCGATCACGCAGTGCCAGAGAACTGTCAACCATTCTGATGCAACGTGACGTTATCGGTAGATTTCTTTAAAATTACTAGGCAGCAAAATAAGTAAATCAGGAAGCATTATTGGACTCTTCTTCTAATGGAAGGTTGCACTAGCTGGTTGAGATTTGAAGACATCTTAGTGTAATCCAATCTTAATTCATCTTCACATTTTGATTAAAATTTTCATTATTAGAATCGGTTATTTGAACTTGTTGTTTATTGAAATTTAAGTTTAGTTTCAACGAATTACGGCGTCGCATTTTCGCGACGGCCAATAATTTTTTTTTCGCATTTTCGTGCAACTCGTGAAAAATGCGACTACAGATTGATCACTGTGGTGTTAATCATTATGAGGTAATTCGACGTCATTAGTAGATTTTGCAAAAATTACTAGGCAGCAAAATAAGTAAATCAGAAAACATTATTGGACTGCAGAATTTTGGTCAGGTAACAATCATCCTCCATAGGTCAGGTAACAATCATCCTCATCCAATATTTGAAGACATCTTAGTGTAATCCAATCTTAATTCATCTTCAAATTTTAATGAAAAATTTCGTCTTTATTATTAAAATATATTATTTAAACTTATTATTTATTGAAATTTAGTATAGTTTTTATTGATATATACCGAGAATGGAGGAAATAATTTTTTTCGGTGGTGTTAATGTCGTGGAAAATTAGAGGTCTCCTGACAATTGCAACTTCTGCGCGGGCATGCCCATACAATTTGTACAGGCATGCTCGTGCATAGAGGTAGGTGCACGCGCATGCTTGTACAAATTGTATGGGCATGCGCGCGCAGTGTTGCAACAAAAGTTGCCTAGTCTGGACAAGGCGAAAGAAAAGTAAAGTCGCTACCCAAAGCGGCATGTCGGGCGGCAAACTTATGCGTGCGGCGCCGGCGGCCTAAAAGTACCGAACCTGGAATGATTTTGTTTCACTCCCGCTTTTTGACACATGATTTTTTTGTCTTAAATAGTCGCCGATAGTTAAAAATAGAAGTATACGCGGAAATAGTCGCCTTTAATCCAAATTTTCAGAAAAAAGTCAACATAGTCGCCTTCCCTTGAAAATAGTCGCCAGCGGCAGCCCTGAACTCGGTTACAACGACTTCTTTTACAACACCATAAACGTTCGGTCCCTTGAATTGCCCAGACTTTAATGTTTTATTATCGTGCTTTTATAACGACAATTTTTAATTAATTCCTTGGTTTTATCTCTAAAAATATACATTTATGTGATATACAAAATAAATGCCTTTTTAAGAAATTCTTTTAAAAAACAATTTCGTTTTCACTATATAAATTTTATTCTCCAAATGATGCGAAAAGTCGCTAAATTTGAAATCTATATCTGATAAAAATTATTCAATAGATAACTCATTAATAATATACATTTGTAATAGGTATTTTTCATGATTTCCTACACTTAATATTCAATCGTGTTTATAACGTCACAAACATCGCAGTTACTTAAATGGCGCTATAACCAGGTTACGCTGTATAATATATCCGAAAATTCGGTAGATTAGGATTGCCAAAGCTTGTTAAACAGTTTTTAAAGATTACAATTAGAGAATTACTAATTAAAAAATCTGCGCTTTAACACAAATAATATTTATAATTCAAACATCAATTACCTGTTTCTAAAATTGTGACACTAATGATATCAATAAAATGTCTTAATTCCAACTGTCTTATTATTGCGTGAATTATATCAGTGACTTGTATGTACTATTTATATTTTAAACGACATTTAGGTGCAAAATTTAATATCGTACTTATATTTTTTAATATTTAAACTTATAGTTTTCAATCATATGATTAAACAAACATGAATTGAATAAGAAAATAAAAACAGTATACTTCATAATTCATTTATTAGCAAATATATATAATATACTTTAATTTTGCCAATATGCATCTTTGGTAAAAAAAAAATTCAAAAAGCTTATATAAAAACTAATTGAATCATTTATGTTATCAAAATATATAATCTGCTATCATAGTAAATCTTAGTTATATATATATATATAAACACATTGCAATCACAGCACAACTGATTTGCTATAAATTGTGTTATAAATCTGTAACTGTTGTATATTTCATATCACCACATATAAGCTTGTAAAAATGCTATCGAATAGTTCATTTTCATGTTCTTAAAATATATATTTATAAAAACTATAGATTTAAGCATATTGCAATTATGACACACATATGGTTTGCAATAGATTGCGTTATAAATCTATAAATGTTGTAAATTTTATATCACAACAAATATCTATTTAAGCTCTTGTAGCCAGAAAGGTTTTAAAAAATGCAAGCTTTGTATTCGGATCAAGAGAATGAAATTAAAAATCAATAAGAAATACAAGGCAAAAAAAAAAAACCAATACAAGAAACTATTGTATACAAAATAAGATACATTTTACGAACATTTTTAACTTAAAATATCCATACTATAAAATATATCTACTAATTGTACAGGTATTGAAATAAATTTACACATGTATGTGTGTGAATTGGTATATAAACGATCACAACATTTTCTTAATTGATAAATTATATACAAAACTAAATAAATCATTTAAAGGAATGCAAGAAAAATTGTTAAAAAACTTACATATTGGAAAAACAAGAAATATAAAAATAGATATACATCTTAAAATTCGACATACAAATAAAATTAGTAATGTACCTTAAAGAATTTGCCACCATTAGCAAAATGGAATATCCAGTATCAGAAGGCACTTGGTCTTTAATTCTAGCCCCATGTTCCAAGCAAGCAAAGGAAAAGCTACTAACCAACATCAGAGCCAAACACAAAATCCAAGTCAATAGCTAAAATCGATAACCGTCACTGGGATCAGTCGATGGTATGGTGGTTTTTATTAATGTAAGAGAATGTACTTGTGTAGAAATGAATTTAGGAATTAAATGGCAGAAGCCTTTAAATTTGGTTCCGTTAATAAATAAAAAATAAATTATAAATTTGAATTCGTTTTTGTAAATACAAGCTCCAGAAATGTGCAAGTTTTTCGTAATTTAGTATTCATTTCTGCTGAGAAGAGTCCACATTTTAAAACTTGAATATTTATTTGAAACCATAAAGTTTATCAAATCTTAGGAGAGTCATCCAACTTAACATTGTTCTTAAGTTTAGTTCCTAGAAAAAAAAATTGTACGAGTCTTCTGGAAATGTTTGAATGGATAGAAAACTTTGTATAAAAGAACCGAAAACTGTATGTTCTCTAGGAAATGTTGCTATTAACGAATAAGAGAGAAAAGCCTAGCAGTAATTTTGTCACTGATTTGGCACTTTTGGTAGTAATATATACACACCTTTTTATGAAATAAAAACTGCGATTAATATAATTATATTTAAGTTTTAATTATAATCACAGATTACAGAAACCCCTTTTAACTAAAACACTTTTAGTGAGTAAATATATATATTTTGTTCAATATATTTAGTTTTCAAAACATATCTGTTAAGACCGGGGATCGGAAAGTTACTTTTACTCTGTTACAGTTACTTGACATGAAAATAACTAGGTATAGTTGCTTAATATGAAAACTAACTAATTACAGTTACTTTTAAAAATGTCAAGTTATAAAGAAATAGTGAAAAAAGGAAAAAGTTAATAAAGAAAACTCCATGATGTTAAAAGTTAAATTTTAAATAATTAAGCTTAAGACGAACTGCCGAAAAGATAAGTGAAGATCGATGCAAGAAGTAACTGAAAAGTAACGACATTTTTCATTACTGCTAAAAGTAACTAAGTTACAGTAATTTTCTGAAAAACTCAAAGTTGTTACAGAAAAAAAAACTGTTACAAGTAAAGGTTACTCCAATCCCCGGTTTTGGCAATAACAAAAGCAATAAACAATAAAAATAGGTCAGAATAACACTTTAATGAGTTTTCCGAAATTAACTTGTAACATTTATAGGTTATGCAGTTAAACCCAATAACAAATAATTATATCAACATCATTAAAATTTAAAAAAATCAACAAACTCTTTTCAACAAACCAACAGAAGCAGCTACATTTCAACACACAAATAAGAACCACCCCACCATAATCCAGGTGAAATTAACCCAGCAAGACCTGTCGTAGCCTGGACTGTGGTACATCAGAATCACTGTCTTCAGAGCTACTTTCAGACACAGATGGGGATGCGGTACAGCGGGGGGAGCAAAGGTACTGGAGCAATGGAAGACGGTATTTGCCGCAGAAGTCGACGAACTTGATGTGTTCGACGTGCATGTCAAAATAAACGCCTGAAAGTGGATACAAGTTGGTTTAGATACTATATCTGTTATTATATATAATAGAATGCTTTAAATATGTTATATAATGTCCTAATATTCAGTTCTTTCTTAAATAACTCTCAATTAATGTCTTGCCGATCCATCGAACAGTTCCCACATTCTAATAGTGTCAATACATTATTTCCCAGAGAAATTGCAGACTTTGTTTTGACCTTCTGATCCACTCCTTTCATAACCATTAAAAACATACACACTTTTTAATTAGACTTCGACACGTGAGGTTGTGTGTTTTTCATCGGCCGTTCTAGACCCATACTAGCCATAAAGTCTTACATTTTAATACTTTAAATATTTGATATGAAATAATAAAAATATTGGACGTCCAATCTCCCTCTATTTCTGGAGTTAACTAAAGAACAAGTATGCTTTTCTGTGTGAGGGAAAAATCCCTTACATATATTTATTATTTACTGTCTTTAAGTTATATAATAAGTTCATAAAAATTTTGATTACCAATTGCTGATTTAAATAAGCATATAATTAATCTTTCAGTATAGAACAACAATACAAACTCTCTTGCAATTAGTACACTTTACTCCTTCCCATACCTAGGAAGCAAATTCCTAAGTAAGGATTCACAATTAGAAATGAAAAGCATGGCTTTCCTTGGGCTTATGAGGGGTGTAGGTGATACATAATATTTCTGTAATAATTAGTAGCACCCTTGCATAGCATTTTTTTATTATATAGTTTACTTTTAACAACCAAGACAGACAAGTGTTTAATAGAAATACGTTATCATACAATTATATATATATATATATATATATATATATATATATATATATATATATATATATATATATATATATATACTATAATATACTATATACACATACACATACACACAACATACATACATACATATATATATATATATATATAAATATTTTCATTCATAAAAAAACTATTTAACCACATAACATTTATGTTTGATAACTGTTTTTTTCTTGTAATATCTATACATCATCTTCATGTCAATAAAGACTAAAAAGGCAGTCATTACTTTAAGCAGGGTCCTTAGCTGTTAGGCATTACGAAAAAGGGTGCGGTATGCCTCTAAACATATTTTAACACCAAAGCTCCGCCATTAGTACGACTGAATAATAAATCGCTACGGCACAGAATGAGGTTTTGATCCTAATACAGTGTATGATTGTGGCTTGTTTTCGTGATATACAATATCTTTTATGTATTAACAAATCCTTGAACTTTCATTTACACACTCTTAAAATTTACAAACATTTAATTTACACATTTTTCTGTACTTAAAATCTTTCATTTATGCACTCTTCTATTTTGCCAAGCTTAATTTAGCTGCTCTTCTATTTTACGAACCTTTCATTTACACACTCATCATTATAGTAATCACTTAATTAAATAATGCACAAGCATTTTGTTACTGAACATACACCTTCAGTTTTACTTATGAATTTTAGGAAACAGGACAAAATCGATGGGAAAATAAAATAGAGCATCCAACGGAAAGAAAATCCAGTGAAAAATGAAAATGTATTTGCCCACTTAAGTCTTTACGATTACATCACATCGACAAACACAAGCAGAAACCCAAATGTGTTCAAAACATTCCACACAACGAACAAGAAACAGGTCACGCTCCACAGACCTGTACTTACCTTTGCATTTCGGATTGACACACCTACACGCACTCTGCAGGTACCGAGACAGCTCGTGAGGCAGGTCTGCGGCCGAGTAGGGGAGCTTGTGGAGCTTGACAGTGCGAGCCGAGAGCTCGCGCAGAGAGGGAGGATCGTATGTCAGGTCTTGAACGAAACGAACTACAAGGGGGTTGTCACGGAGACTCAGCTGTAATGAAAGAGAATTTGGGTTAATTGTGATTTTTAGGCTGTTATGTGAGAAATTGGGAATGGAGTTATATAACTAGGTAACTGCAGCCCCACAAATGAAGGAAAAGGCAAAGAGAGCAAAGCAAGTTTAAGAAACATAATACAGTCGAACCTCGTTAACACGAAAGTATGCTTAAGATGAACTGAAAGCATTTCCCCGACCTATAAAGCTTTGAGCTAATGCTAAAAAATCTCTTAACGCGAAATCGCTTTAGGCGAAATCCTGCTTAATCCGAACAAAAATTAAGGGTTTGACATTTTTTCTTAGTGATTCAAAGTTACAAAGAACAAATAAAGCAAAATATTGAAAAAAGCCGAAAGTGAACATTATAAATTGTCTTCTACTTCTGGGAAAATCACAAGATGTCCCATGATTCGTCAGTTTTAATCAAATTGCTGTTGCTTAAAAATTTTCTATAGTATGTACTAGTTCAAATGAACTTTAGTAATTAAATCACTAATTCTAAACATAAGTTACATTGTAAAATTATAATAATTTTTTAGCTACTTGAGTTTTCCACATAGCAGAGGAATTGTGTTAGCTAATTGTGTGTTCACCTCAAGAAATGATAACTATTAACGAATATATTTAAATCGTAGAAATAAAAGGATTATAATAAAAGCCCATTTGTTAAAAAGTTCTTCTCCAGATGTGAATAAAAAGACTTTAAAATACTATGTTTCCCAGTCTGCTTCTTTTATGACAATCCAATATTAGATAAAAATAACCAATTTGTTATAACAACACTTGCAAGCTTATGTCAGGCCAGTGATGTCACAAGTA
Source organism: Oedothorax gibbosus (assembly GCA_019343175.1). NCBI lineage: Eukaryota > Metazoa > Arthropoda > Arachnida > Araneae > Linyphiidae > Oedothorax > Oedothorax gibbosus. The sequence goes on from CM033280.1 coordinate 20,808,200, forward strand.
AAGTCTGAGCAAAACCTTTATTGACTCTAACATTGTCAGAAACTTACTATTTGGCAGGGTTGCAATGTTGGAGATAAATATTGCTGAATCTTTCATTCAATATTAACTCCCCAAAGATAATCATTCATAAATACAGTATAACAACAGCGAACGGTGGTAACTGAGCTCAGTGACGATGTCACACAAGTAGTCTGAGCAAGAAACTTATTTTGACCATATCAGCTACACAAGGGCTATTGCCGATGGGCATCGCAATTTAGAACCACAATTGAGTGACCTGACTAGTTAACCAACGCAACTTTTAAAACCCACCTTATATGCAGTGTTGGGACTCTCAAAAAGCATATTTAACGTGCACTCCGTCCACACGGGGTTTTATTCCTCAGAATTTTTGGCTGGACAGATCGTTTATAGGTCGGCAGTTATTTTGCTAATGCCTGGACCCAAATCTTTGACTTTTCGCATGCAAGGTAAGACCGAAAAGCCCCTCTAACGTTGCCAGAAGCTTAATATTTGGCAGGGTTGCAATGATGGAAATAAACATTGCTTGACCTTTAACTCAACACTAAAGACAATCACTTGAAGAATACACGGGGAAAACAATTTCATTGCATAGGAATCTTCCTGTATTCTGGCGTGCTTGGCGGATATTGGCAACAGGAAACCGGTATTTCTCTTGGTTCTTCTTTCGCAGTACAAACGTGTGACTCATGTCCACTGATCTCTGGTAAGAATCAGGGTAGCCGTGAGAGAAACCCAAAGTGAGTAACTGGTTTCCTTACACCAGTTTAGGCGATGACTTGTTATGGTTGCTAAAGAATCCTGATGCAGACAGATTCCTATGCAATTAAGTAGTTTTTCCCCTATACTCTTCATTTATAAACAGATATTGACCTCCACTAGGCCTTTAAGGGTGACAATCTGAGGGGGGAGAGTGGTCAGCTGGTTGTGGTGTAAGGATAGGGACCGGAGACGTCGCAAGTTGGAAACCGATGCAGGGAGAGACCGGAGCCGGTTTTCACACAGGGCAAGGGATCGAAGTTGAACCAGACGACCAACTTCAGGCGGAAGTTCTTTTAGCTGGTTGCCACCAAGGTAGAGGATTTCTAAGCTGTGAAAATTATTTTGAATAGTGTTAGATCAACGTTAGAAATTGAATGAAAAAATGTAAGATAAATTTGTGATACAAACTTTAAAATCTAGGAGCAAATGCACATTTTCTGGGAGTATTTTTTAGAAAAATATTTATTGAAAAATGCTATTTTTTATGTAGTTGTACATATTTTATGATCACAGAAGAGAATTTCGATGAATTAAAGATCAAAGATTGAGATGATTAGTTTCGGCAAGATCTTTGGGAACCACCTTAATAAAGATAACAGCGACACTTAAAAAATGTTGTTGTGATAACTAACGATCAAATTTATTTTTGAAGTCGCAAAATTTTAGGCTTTGTTAGCATTTTGCAACTAGTGGGCGTTAATTTCGAACCCTGGGTATCAACTATATCTATATAGTTGATACATTTTTGTAAAATATAGTTTTGTTAATACAGGATATAATTATAAGAATTTTCGAAAAGGAAGAAAAATTTGATACCTTTCGAGGTAGAGAATCTCTAACCTAAGAAGAGTTTTGTTAATATAGGTTAGAAATGATTGGCACTTTTTAGAGAATTCCAAGAAGTATGTTGGGTGGAGTTAAGAAAAAATTCTGAGGAAAGAAAATGAAGAATTTAGAAAAGCTTTAACGAATCTAGGTATAGTAAAGTTTAAAAAAAAAAGACAATTATTCATAAAAGGGTGTTTCCACGGTGTCAAGACATAAAAAAAAATTGTGAATCCTATAAAATCATGCACACTTAAACCAAAGATCTGTCACTCAAATTTCTAACCCAAAAAGTACAAATTCTAAAATATTTTTTTAACCAATCCCTGCATAATAAGAGCAGGACAAATTCCTTTCCTGTGAGATTCGAACTGAGCAAGACGCGAGATCTACTCTTACTTTCAAGCCCACAGGAACTGTGATGTCCTGAAGCTCAATCTTTACTTATTGTTCCATAATTGTTATGTAGTTTGCACTGTGGTTAGTTCAATTAAAAGTCTTAAAAATCTTCTGATCATCAACATTATTTCTGTCTAACACCTGGTAACCACACCTTAAGACTTTTTTTTAAAATTAATAATAACCTTTATTATTACAAGATAAAAAAAATAACAAGGAAACAATATAAAAATACTATGGCACGCCAAAGGGGGGAACGTACAGGCAAACAAAAATATTTATAGTTATGAAAAGAAATAAGATGGAACATAATGTGGCAATTATCTGGTATACAGATATGATTAAATTGCTTCAAATTAATGTGAAAAATAGATCCAAGTCGTCGATATTTATAAAAAAATCCAAAAAATTGTTTTTTGTCAAAAATGCATAATAATTTTTTAATTTTTTAGGAACTTCATTGTATAATTTAACGGCAGGATAAAAGAAATGTTTAGTATAGTAAATATAGCTTTGGAGAATATTGGAATTTGAAAAATTTAATTTTATCTGGTATTATGAAAAGTTTCTTTACACTCACAAAGTGCTTCAACAACCAAGTAGGTTCAAGTCTAAAAACAGAATGAATTCAGAAGGCTTACTTGGTGAGTCTCCCGATATCAGCAGGCAGCTCCGTCAGTGCATTCCCACCCAGATACAGCCCTTTGAGTGCCCTCATCTCCGTTACCACAGGCGGCAGAGCATTGAACTGGTTTCCGCCTAGATTTAGCTCCTCTAATTGTGGCAAAGCTAGGGACATTCTTTTGGGCAGATCCTATTGTTAGAATGGGATACAAAATTATTATATATTTGTATTTAAGAGTACAAAGTGAATAGCAAAATTTGTGACAATACTTTTTATTTAAAGGTTTTAAAGAAAAATACGAATAGTTTAGTATACACAACAAGGAAAAGTTTTTAGAGAAATCTAAAGACATACATGAAGGACTTCTTTTAGTTTGGTTGCATTGTATGGGAAATTAGCATAAAAGGGTTAATGTTATTCTAGCTTTATAAACCTGACGTTGCACAGGAGTACCCTTAATAACAGTGACTTGTATATAGCAAACTTATTTTATGCCAATTGATCCCCTCCCCACTGGACACCAAACCAACAGGATATTATAACCCTTTCATACTAAATTCATCATTAATTTTTAAAACTAGAAAATTCAAATGGACCCAGTCTCTTCTAGGAGCTTGAGGGCTTCCCTAGACTAGTGCGAAAATGCATAATATACAAAGCTAGAACAGTTATCCCCATTTTAGTCATGGGACAACGCAGCAAATATCTCTCAATCCTCTACAATAAATGTCACAATTAGTTCTAGACAGCGTATGTACCATACCTGACCCAAGGCAGAAAAGGAAACAGACATGCACTGTCTACTGTGATTGAAATTGTTTGATAAAGTATAAACTGTCCACTACTGCATTCGTATTTCTCCATTTAATTGCATTTTTAACAACATCAAATCGAGTTGATAAAGCAGATTAAGAATTAAAAATTAAATAATGATTAAAAATACAAAAAATGTGTTCAAATGTCAATTTTACATAATAAACTTAAACTCGCATGATTTTATGTGTTTGTATAATTTTCACTTGAGCTAAAATTTCTTTTAAATTGACAAATTGCCATAAATCCCAAGTTTACAATAATGCACAACGCTATTCCTATGGAGAAATCAGACCTCACTTCGCTTTTCTAGACCCGCAGGGTTCGAATTATGAAAAATTACTCCTTAAATGATGCCTTCAGTAGAAAAAAGGAACATGTCCCAGCTCCACATATTGTCTCAGCTAAAGCTAACTTGAAATTACTGTCTCAATATCAGAGTGAGTCTCCCCATAACTTAAATGTATGCAACAGTATTGATAGGCATCTACAATTTTTATATACAGTATAACCTGTTATTCGAGGATTTGCTATGTTTGTGACATCATAAACTAGTAACGTTATACACAAAGTTGAATATTAAGTGTGTAGTTAATCATGTAAATATGTATTATATACCTATATTATTACTTATATATACTTATATTATTAAAGTTATAAAAGCTATTGAATAAATTTTAACCCTATGTGCTATTTGCAGAAGTTTAATTTCTTCTTTTCTGGTGAATATTTTTTTGGCGGAAAATAAATTTAGAATGACGACTTTTCACATCATTTGGCAAATAAAATAAAATTTAAATTGGGAAAACCAAATTTAAAAAAAATATTTTTTGGCTAAAGTAAGTTAGAGATCATCAATTAAGTCACCAATCTGGCAACCCCGCTAAATCTGTTTTACGACAACTTTTGGCGACAAAAAATTGGCGATCGCCAAATATTGTGCTTCAAGCAAAATTTGCCAATTTTTGGCAACCATTACATCGCGTGGATTGAGTTAACGCATTTTCTGGATCATTTAATCGTTTTTGTCAGATATTTTCGATCTCGTTAGTATTTTCAGCAAGTATTTGTTTTCACTTCAAGGTGGCAACAGACTTGGCTTACGCCAGGTTTGTTGTCATTTTGACTTAAAACGACAAATTTTGAATTGTCGCCAAATCCGGGAGCTAAAACTCACTTTAACCTATTTTTTTAAGAAGGCATTTTGATAGCATTAAAAGCGCATATTTTTGGTGTTACAACCAATGAGTTATGTACCTGTAGCAGATTGTTCCGTACAACCAGCGAGATGAGATGTGGTAAAGCTAAGATGGAATCCCCAATTTCAGTAAGAAGGTTGCTGCTGAGGTCAAGATGGCGAAGGGTTCCAAATAGTGTGATGTTGTCAGGTACAAAATCTAGCCTGGTAACGGAAAAATATAAGCTTAAAAGATTTAGCTGCTACAGGGCACACTGTTTGGCAAACAAATAGAGTTAAAAGTTGTCAAATAAATTTCCCACACTTTGAAAAGTTGTCAAATTGAGTCAAGGAAACTCTAAGGATTAACCCAAAATGAGACACTCTATACTAATAAGTAATTTGAAACTAAATGTTTCGATTTCATTCAGTGTAAATGAAACATAAAATTTCAGTTATTTAATTATTCCCTTGGCAATTTATTATGCCAACAGTATAAAATCGTAGAAAGGCAAAATACGATTAAAAAAAACAAAAAATAATTTAATATTTTTTTTTTACTATAAATTCACTTATTTTAATAATGTGCCCCTTCTATTCACCAACCTGTTGTGTTGAAGATACAAAAATCTCGCCTCCTTCGACTGCTCCTTTTCTTCTTGCTTAAAGATCTGGAGATTTTGATGAAGCGACAACCCATCCATATTTAAGTAGGAAAGATCCAGGGACAGTTCGTTCGCGAAATTGTGGTAATAAGTCCAGGAAGAGACATTCTCAGAGTTACGTAACTCGTTCGTAACATCGTCCTCTGTTGGAAATCCTTCGGCCATTATGGTTCAAAGTTACGATTTAAAGTAGAATCTTAAAAAAAAAAATGATATAGTATTAAAAATATTTTGTATTTTTACAAATTTAAGGGCGTAAAAAAGGTATTATAGTACCAGTTTAAAAATAGTCATGTTGTTTACTTGATGTTTGTTATCAAAAAGAATCTTTCAAGAATTCGAGAGGACGCGGTTACGGTTATCACTTAAATTATGAGTTGCAGTTTGTTAAAGCAGAATGTATTGTCAAATAGCGTCATACAAGTTAACATAAATGTAGGCAATGCTTCTATTCTAGAATAGAGGTTTTTAGAAAATATAGACGCGATTGAAAAATTAGGTACATCTTTAAAAACAGAGGTTAAAAGTGCATAGTTCTTTAGTTTATACTTCAACAAACAAATGATTAGGTTATCAAATTAATGTTATCTACACATTTACGCACTAGATGGCGGCACTACCTACTAACAGAGGCATATATCAAATGGCTGGAGGTTTTGGATAAAATAAGCTAGATCTCCAATATTTTTTTTAATGTATGAACACATATGTAGCTTATGCTCAAAGAGTTGGGACAGGAATAAGATCTATTATGCTTATTTTGTTATCAAGAAAATTGAAGTAAAAAAATAAAAAAGGAACTTTTTAGACTTTTATTTAGAAAAATTTAAATAAATTAAAATTTTAGGGCATTTAAAATAAAAATCGTGTTTAAATATTTTTTTTTATTTCATAAGTAAATTATGGAGAGTAGATTATGATAGAGTTGCTTCCGGTTTAAAACCAATAGAAATTAATTTCTAAATAAAATGCCACGATTGCTTAGGGTACGTCCATAAATTACGACTTTAAATAAGACTTTCAGATCATTGTTTCAGATGGTTTCACTTTAAGCTTCCACGCAACATTTATGACATATAAAGTGGATTCTTTTAAATAAGCTATTTCCGCCCGTCACCCATTTTCATTTCCCAAACTAATAATGCTACAGGCAAGTGCGATACGTTAAAATCGCATTGAAAAACTAGAAGTCATTGAAAATCTCAGAAAAAATTTGAAATTAAAAGTACTTCAATTATTAAAAAACTGCAAAATTTAATACACATTTAAAAAGTATAAGAAGGCCATTTTCTAATTCTTTTTTAAATCATCATTTCCCCTCATTCATCACACGAGAAACTTTATTAAAATTAAGTGTTTTTGTAACAGTAAATGTTACTTAGAACAGCTTCCACACACCATTTATACACCTTAGAAATTAAATTGCCAAAAACGGCCTTTAGCAAGTTCTGAACCAAAAGTTAAAGCCAAAAATTAACCCTTTTCATTAATTTTCTTTCGCAAATTTAATTAATGGTCTTTACCATTTTCTAACATATTTTTGAAGTTCGAAGGATAATTATGCGATTTTTTTTTTGCCCTAAAAATATAAGCGAAACTTGTAATAACATCCCTTAACTTTATATTATTTTTAAAAATAAAAATAACTCGATTTTTAAGAAAAAAGACATTCTCTGTCGCTTACCTAACATAAAACTTTTAGTCGTTATAATTACCCATTTTCATTAACTTTCTTTCGCAAATTTACTTAATATTCTTTATCGTTTGCTAAATTATTGGGCAGCTTTAAAAATTAATATTTAGTAAAATTGGATGCTCAAAAAGAGAAGCAAAAATTATCATAACAACGTTATTCTTCATATTTTTTAGAAAGTATATAGTTACAATTTTCGAACATATTTCGAATAATCTATGAGGTTGTTTCACGGAGAATGTGACAATAGCTCTGCGGTTTTGTTTTCATGTCTCTCGAATTACTGTTGTTTTGGTAGTCACTTAAGTTTGGTTCTAAATAATGAGACTCGTCTACATTAGCCCCCAACTGCGACGTTAACTTTTGCGTTAACAACGACGTTTTACGTTAACTTCGACGCTAACAATCACGAAGTTTCCGGCAGCCAGTCTAGCCTTTATCTCTGAGTTTAATTCATTGTTTTCAGTGATAACTGATCCAAGATACTTAAATTCTGTCAATGTTTCAAAACCGAGCTCCCTATTTAAGGTATTCGCTGTTGGTCCATTTCTTTTATCCATTGCTATATATTTCGTTCCCCGCTATTTTTACCCCCGGATACTATTTCTCAACTTCACAATAAATTTTTGATGTCACGAATGCGACTTAGAAATAAATTCATTTATATTAGAATCAATATGAATCTCTACTTTTGTATGTAATTAATTTTTTTTAAATGGGTATTTAGAGTTACTTGAGGGACTTTGGAGACATATTTTTTTTTAAGTAATTATAATTTTTATTGGAATATTTAAAGTGGTAAAACAGGCAGTATTTTCATGAATTATTTTTTTTATTTATTCCAATTGCTTTTTAATTCATTTTTAGAGTAAAAATGTGCAGGTATTATTTTTATTTCCTATTTAAATTATGTATTCGTTTGCTTGTAAATTGAAAATTAATTTAATTGAACAATAAGAAAATAGATTTACACGGTCGTCTACTCAAAGCTTAAAAGTATTAACTTCTACATCTATATTTATAATAAATCAATTCGAAAGAATTTTCTGCCAAATTTAAACAATGTTTGTACAAAAACTCATTTTTAAATATCAGAAAACCTTTGTGCTTTTTATCACAATTTTCTGTTTTTGTTTTAATAATGAGTGCCAACAATGAAAACAACGATAATAATCGCTTTTGTTCATTTCAGCTTCGTCTCTTGCGTGCTAAGTTGCTCTATAGAGTTTGTCTACTTAAAAAAAATATATTTTGTACAAAATTGCTTAACTGTGATACAAGGACTGCTAATTTTTAGGAATTCATCTTAGCTACATCTCGGTATGTTCTTTTTTTCAAAAATATTTTGTAATTAAAATTTTTAGGACTAGAATTTTAAACGATGAAAATTTCATTCAGGTAATGGCAATGTTATATATACTGGTTATTTCCCTCAAATACAGTAGCATTCCAAAGTGTTCGTAGACTAGGATTTTTACAACAAATCTGAAATTTTTATTAACAAGGTCCAATTTCAGTATTTTATGAGAAAAAAAACTATTTTCAAAGCAAATTAAGTTTTCCTCAATTTCAGGATCATTCATGTTTCAGCATGCCCATAGTTCCTTCTTTTTTTTTGTGCCGATAAGCTGTCAACTCCGACAAGGGCAGTCATTTAAATTAATTTTTGAGAAATTCTTAAATTACGAAATTGTTCCAGGTGTACGAGCTCATCTAACCTTCCAAACTGACTGGAAATGGGCAAAAATGTATGGTTGTTTTTCCCGCATAAATTTTAAATTACATTTATTTTAAATAAGATATTTGTTCAAAAAAATCCGAATTTAATTTTATTTTTGAAGAGATGGTCTTAAAATAATTCCAAAATGAAAAAAAAATTTCATTATTATAAATATAATTTTATTATTTTTGAAATTTAAGGTTATTGAAAGAAAGACTGACGCACAAAATACGGAAAAAGCCGGGTCTGCCGCTCGGAGGGTTTTAACTAACACTGCCGTTTCTCAAATGCACCTACGATTCAGTTACAGTTTCATAATTCACAACTTTACTAAAAAAAGCATGCTTTAAGAGGGACTGTCAGTCCCATAGAGTTAATGCATTAGTTTTGAAATCACAATTTTTGCAAAAGAATTGCTTTGCCATACTATCCCACTTTCACCAGGGATGGGAATCATCACAACGTCAATTTAAAACAAAATTGAAAAGAAAATAACTTCCTTTTATTTAATTATTAATTGATAAAGTTTTAAAATAGTGTCTCCATCTGCTGAATATTTTGAGGATTTTAAAACTTTAAAAATATATAATAATATAACTAGATAACATTTTCGTTTCAAATTTGTTTCATTTCGATGTTATGTTGATTCCCATACCTGGGGAAAATGGGCTAACATGGCAAAGCAATACTTCTGCGGAAGTTGTGATTCCAAAACTAATGCATTAGCTCTATGGGACTGACAATCCTTCTTAAAATATTTTTGCCCAACGGCACTTTTTGTCAATATAAAGCAGGTATAGTAAAAGCTGTTTTACAGAACACGTGCCAGCTTGTATATAGTAAAGATGTTAATCTTGTGAGCGTAGAAATATTATCTAACTTTGATTATGATTTTTATAACTCCTCCCAAAACATGTTGTCGATTTAATTGTGTAGTTATAGAAGGTTTTTTTGTGAGTTAATGTCTCACTGGAGATACTTATGGCTCTCGACAACGGGCCTACTCGTATACTTTTAAACACAAAAATCTCAAGACAGACACCTGTGCAAAATAAATTTTAACCCATACATAACAAATTTATCTATGGACAGGTAAAACAATTCTGTTAATTGCATAAATGGTGTTTTTAGTTATTTATTTAAAAACATTATAATTACAAATTTGATGTAAAATGAGTTTTTGAAGTTTAAGTAATATTTTCGGTTTTTTTTAATAACTCAACGTGACTATAAGACCCTTTGGTGTGGCATTTAATAATATAATTCTCCATTAAAGTTTTTTTAGATTAAAAAAAAATGTGCATTTTTATTGTTTGCCTGCTGAAGTTAAAAAAAAAACAATAAGTTTATTAATTCGCACGTATTGTTTTTTCAATAATTCTACCAAAATAATTGCTGTAATGTCAAGTTAAAGTTTGCAAGAGGCAGCCAATTCATCGATTAAGTCAACTATACAAAATAAACGCGGATTTCCATGATAGTTAATCTAAATGGTTAAAAATATTAACATACACCTGTGCTTATAATATTTTTTCTTTAATTTTTCCCCACATTATTTTTATAATCAAAATTATTGACTTTTCTATTTAATTTATTGTTTGTAAATAGTATGAACGGTCTGTTTTAGTTATTTATTAAGAAATAATAAAATTAAGAAATATTTATACAGTTTTTTGGGAGCATTAGTTATATATTTTTTAATCAATCGATGTAAAAATGCGCCTAATTTGAGATTTGTTGACTATTGACAATTTTGTAGGTAAAATTAAAAACGGTTGTCGTAAATGTTCATTGTTTGCCAGGTGAAAGTGCATAAAATATTTACTTTTTTTGTTAGTATTTTAAATATTTTGTATTTTACTTTTTCTAGCAAAACAAGTTGCTTGCAATTTTTTTTGTTTTAATGAAAGTGTAAATGCAACCTTAAATTTGCATATTAAATTATACAATAAAAATTTTACATAACGGGTATTTCACGTGTATCTTTAAAATAGGTGTCCTTAATATAGGCTTAACAAGATTCCCTTCATAGAAGAACTATTTAAAATGATATAATCAACCCCTCCCCAGTCATGCTGATTTCAGCATTACCTTTTTTAAATTTAAAAGTCTAAATGGCCTCTTCGAGGTGTTCGAAGGCTAACCTCATAGAGCCTTGTGAAAATGGGGAATAGCAAAACAGCTATTCTTGGTTTGCTAATTCCAGCCGAATGGTCTTTTTAGAAGAAAAATCATTTTCCTCCAAAACAGCAGTTTTACTTTGTTCACACTATACCTTCATATGTAATATTTTGGCATTGTTTCCGTTGTTTCCTTTTCTAATTTCATCCGATATGTACTTCAAAATCACAGTTGATCACTTCACTTGCTGCTGATAATTCGCCAGAACTGCCATATGTGGAGAAAATTAACTGTTCAGAGAAATATTCGGCAGAGCTAGGTTAGTCATCACCCTTCTTCTCCTGGTACCATTGTAGAAAATCCGTATCAATTCTCAATAACACGACTCACTATGGAATCCAGCCTTTCCGTAGACATCAAGTCTGTACAATACATGGCTAAATACAACGAACGAAGCAAACATTCGTTACCATTTTATGTACCATTTTAGGATCATTTTATACAAACTCCCCACTTATCCCCAAATATTATCCCATAACTACATTATTTATATTTGTAAACATGAAAACGAAAATCGAAAATAAAATTAGACTCGAGTTGCATAAATCTGACCATGCAACCAAAATAGATTAATCGAAAAGTCAAATAAAATTGTTTCCTATCTTTTAAATCAAACAGGTTTTACATGCTTATAATCAATTGCAAATACAACAAGAAGTTCATAAAGAACTAAAATAGCCTACTTTCCTGTTACTTAAATACTTACTGAAGTTCTAATCGGGAAAAAAAACTAGCTTCCTAAAGTAAATATCATCAACAGCCGTTTCTACACTAGATTTATACACATTAGAAAAAAAAATCGAAACACAGCACCCAGCTATAATTTAAACTTCTAAAACCAAAATCAACTATTTTCCTTAATATTCTTTTGCAAATTAATTAAATATTATTTATCATCTGCTCGTGATTTATTTGTAGTTCGAAGAATAATTAAATATTTATTAATAACAAAAGTAATGGAACTACTCCGAACTGCATTAAAAAATAAGAAATGTAAATTAAAACTAAGCATAATTGCATGCAAAAGTATGCCTTGCCGCTTTCTTGGTAGATAATTAATGAATAATCAAAGAATCAAATTGTGCTACATTTTATGACGTCATTCCAAACTGATTCATGAAAATATTATTTTGCTTCAAATATGTTTAAATAAATAAAGTTTCTCATGCCATTGTTTATTTGGCAACAGTGATTTAAATGACTCAAAATTGAATTTCAATGCTAATTCAATGGGAAATTCGCCGAAAGATAGTAGATTTATGTCCGTCCGGACGTACAGACAGACGGACCAAAAAGTATGAAAGTTGGGTATCTGAGGTCATAGCTTTCAACAAAAAAAGAATTTTTAAGATCCGAGGGATAGAACCGATTTTGGAAGAGGGATACGGACAGACGGACAGACAGACAGACGGAAAGACAGACATACGAACAGACAAACAGATGGAAATCAACCGCATTTCAATACCTACAGTGATTTAAATGACTCAAAATTGAATTTCAATGCTAATTCAATGGGAAATTCGCCGACAGATAGTAGATTTATGTCCGTCCGGACATACAGACAGACGGACAAAAAGTATGAAAGTTGGGTATCTGAGGTCATAGCTTTCTAACAAAAAAGAATTTTTAAGATCCGATGATTAGAACCGATTTTGGAAGCGGGGTACGGACAGACGGACAGACAGACAGACGGAAAGACAGACATACGAACAGACAGATGGACATAAACCGCATTTCAATACCTACAGTGATTTAAATGACTCAAAATTGAATTTCAATGCTAATTCAATGGGAAATTCGCCGACAGATAGTAGATTTATGTCCGTCCGGACGTACAGACAGACGGCCAAAAAGTATGAAAGTTGGGTATCTGAGGTCATAGCTTTCTAACAAAAAAAGAATTTTTAAGATCCGAGGGATAGAACCGATTTTGGAAGAGGGATACGGACAGACGGACAGACAGACGGAAAGACAGACATACGAACAGACAAACAGATGGACATCAACCGCATTTCAATACCTACAGTGATTTAAATGACTCAAATTGAATTTCAATGCTAATTCAATGGGAAATTCGCCGACAGATAGTAGATTTATGTCCGTCCGGACGTACAGACAGACGGACAAAAAGTATGAAAGTTGGGTATCTGAGGTCATAGCTTTCTAACAAAAAAAGAATTTTTAAGATCCGATGATTAGAACCGATTTTGGAAGGGGGATACGGACAGACTGACAGACAGACAGGCGGAAAGACAGATGGACATCAACCGCATTTCAATACCTACAGTGATTTAAATGACTCAAAATTGAATTTCAATGCTAATTCAATGGGAAATTCGCCGACAGATAGTAGATTTATGTCCGTTCGGACGTACAGACAGACGGACAAAAAGTATGAAAGTTGGTATCTGAGGTCATAGCTTTCTAACAAAAAAAGAATTTTTAAGATACGATGATTAGAACCGATTTTGGAAGGGGGGTACGGACGGACAGACGGACATCGACCGCATGTCAATACCTACTTTTTAATTTTTTTTAATTCTTTCGAATTAAAAAAAAGAAAAGTAGGCTAAAAATTACTGACCAATAACAGGTCAGAGGCCCAGCAAGTTGGTCCAAAAGTCTCCAACTATTATCGAGATTCTCCTTAAATTATCGAATTCCAGTAAAATTAATGCTGTAAACACTGCACAATGCTATTTTAAGGAAAAATCTTAAACACCCTCGGTTTGCGAATTTTCGCACGAGCGTGTTCCTTGCATTTATTTCAAAGCATGGATATTTGGCTCCTTACTTTGTATATATATGTATGAACTTTTATCTTGAATTAAAAATATTTATCAATTAACACATTTTGAATCAAAAGTAAAACAATTATTATTTAATAATTCGATGTTTTACAATAATGTTTGTTAACAATGAAAGTAAGTAAAAAAATTATTTTATTCATTTTAGCTTCTGCTGAGAAGTTGCTTTGTACAGTTCTTCTTATTTTTCTAAAGATTTTGCATCCGAATTGTCTATCTGTGGCACTAGAAATGCTGATTTTAAAGATTTCATCTAAGCTACATCGGTACGTTATTATTTTGTAAAATAAATTTTTGTATAAGTTTCTGGGTTGAATGTTGTATGTGTCAACTTAAAGTCCATTGAAACAATGTGTGTTTCTACAAATAACAAAGTATTTTTCTTACTATTTTTTCATGCATTTAGTGTTTCTATTTCTTTAGCAAAACTGTTACCTGGAATTTTTTAAAAATCTATTTAAAGTTCATATTTTCCGCAAGTTTGCAGATGTAATGAATTATATAATAAGATAGAACTAACGATAGACTGATGTCGTATATTTATTTGTTTTACGATGTAACTGTACTCCAGAGCTGGCGTCTTATATGTTTTGTAACCATTATAGAAGAGAAACGAAGCAAGATATATTCTCCCGGTTGTAGGAAAGTAATTCTACTTTAAGATGATTTCTTCGAGGCAGACATCAAGAACAGTACTTAGAATATGCATCCTTAATTGGCAGACGAAGTAGTTGGGTAAGTGATTTGTTTGCTTGGACGGTGCGCATGCTAACATCGTTCAAAAATATTTCAGTCTTATTGTTTATTTAAAAAATGGTCACTATATTCGAATAATTATGAAGTATAGATATATTATATATATATAATATATATAATATATATATATATATATATATATATATATATATATATATATATATATATATATATATATATATATATATATATATATATATATATATATATATATATATATATATATATATATATATATATATATATATATTATATATATATATATATATATATATATATATATATATATATATTATATATATATATATATATATATATATATATATTATATATATATATATATATATATACTATTGTCAGTTGTCACTCAATAAACTGTATGCGGAAAAGTGCACAGCCGTAACGATACATGTAGGGTCTATTGCTTCTCGTGACTCTCTTCACCCCCCTTATACGACCATCGTTTTGAAACAGCGTAAATCAGGACTCATCGGACTACGTAATTTCCCCCTAATCATTAGCAGTTCAATTTTTATGGTCTTTTGCGAATTGCAGCCTTTTTCGTCGGTTAATGTCATTCACAATCTACTTCCTTACTGCAACACAGCTTCTTAGTCCTTTTTTTTTAAAGTTCTCTTTCCATTGTGCGCCTGTAAATAGGTTTGTTTTTCTCATTGATGAGTGCTGTGAGATGGACGTTCGATATCTTGAGATTTTTTTTCACTTATCTCTTCAGAAACGCCAGTCACGTGAGTTTAGCTTAGATACTAGACCGCAATATTTTTCGCGAACTAGGAGTTTAGCCTCCATCGTTCCACCTTTTAATAATGCGTTTAAGGAGAGTCGGATGGTTGTTTGGGTCAAAAATTTCGATTTTCCATTTTTCTTTTATTTTTAATCTGCATTTCTATAGTTTTAATTTAAGTCCAAGACTATCGATTTCTGTTTAGTGGTTTTCTTTATATAAGCATTTTTCAGAAACTCTGTATATCAGTTCTTACCTATACCTTACTTTTCTTTTGCGTTTCCTGAAATATAAGGTTTTTCAGCAGTTAAGAACATTTTTCTCAGGATCTATAAAAGATATCAACATGTTTTGTTTCATTTCATTCCCATTAATCGCTCTTTGATTTAAACTGAGAAATTTTTTAATATCTCTGTAAAAAGTATTTTTATCAGACTGTGATATATCCGCAGTTTAAATCAAAGAGCTATAGGTAAGGAACAAACTATAAAAAAAATCATAATGATCTCATATAGTTCCTGAGAAAAAGATTCCTAAAGTTAGTAAAATTAACACGGACGATATAAAACCATCCAACTCCCCTTTACAGTTCGAAATCCTATGCCACTAATTTAAACTATGTCTTTACATTTTGATAGACTTTGATATAGGTAACAAATCATCCTTTTTTAAAATATAACTGGGTAACACAACTGGAGTCTATACCACTACACTCTTGTATTTGAAGGTAACCTTTTGAGCTTGCATCGAACAAAGACTTATGTAAATATCGATAACACTCATCCAGTCCCCGTGTTCCAAAACCGGAACTTTAAAATTCACTTGCAACTTTTTTTAGGCATAAATGGTATTTTTCGGTTATTTATTAAGAAATATTATAATATATAATTATTTTAAATAAAATGAGTTTTTGATGTTTTTGATATCTTTCCGTCTGATAATAACACAACGTGCAAGAAGCACCCACGGGTGTATTAAATAGCTTATAAGTTTTCATAAAAGTTGATCTGTATATTAAAATAAGCCTTTAAATTTTTATTGTTTGTTTGCTGAAGGTAAAAAAATAGTTTATTTATTCAAATATTTAGTTATTGAATACTTCTGGCAAAAGTGTTGCATGTAATGTTCTTTTTATTATTATTTATTTAAAGTTTGTGTGCTCCAAGCAAAAGTGAGCAGATTAAATCAAATAAACTATATAAAAACAGATTTTCACAACCGTTTACGCAAATGGTTAAAAAAATTAGCTTCCAAAGTTTAAAATATTTTATCCAATTATACTCCCATATTGTTCTAATAATAAAATTTAAAAGAATTTTCCAACAAATTTAAACAATGATTGCATAAAAAAGAATTTTGAATTAGAAGAAAAGCAAATCTTGTTTTATAATTTACTGTTTTACAATAATGAGTGATAACAATGGATACAAGTGAAATAATGTCATTTTCGTCATTTCAGCTTCATCTCTTACGTATTAAGTTGCTCTGTGAAGTTCTTCTGTTTTTTTTGTTTTTTTTAAATATTGTGTTTTTAAAACGCCTAAATCTAACTCAAGGAATGCTGATTTTGCAGGACTTGCATCCTAATTGGTATGTTATTTTTTAAATCGACATTTATATAAGTTTCAGGTCGATATGTTTCATACGAATGTATTAATATATACATCAATTTCGGAAAAATTAATATTTCTTTTGAAACAATGGTGTTTCAATAAATAAAAATTATATCTTGCTTTAAAAAAACCTCTTTTAAATTTATTTCCAAAAAATAGTAGAGGAGAAAAGGACTCATTGGGAATATATTTCTTTATTCATAAATATTATCTATTTCTATACATAATAAATTTTGAAATAAAATGCCTAAAGTGCCACCAAATATAAGCTTATGTACACTTAGTTAACCTTTTATGTATTGACGGTACTTAAAAAGCTACTACTTAAAGTACTACTTAAAAGTACTACTTAAAAAGCCTCTGTTCAACTTTTCATTGTTCAATTTGTAGATAAAGGGAAAAGATTTAACGTTTTGATTGACATATTCGGTTTTAGCTCGGTAAAGTCTACAAAGGTAAAGTAAATTCGTCCTAAAGCTTTAACTTTAATTATCCTGCACCAACTCGTGATGCCCCGACGGTACTTATTAGTACCACTTCAAAGGACGTTGTTTTACTTTTTATTGTTCTTGCGAGAGAAAACAGATGGTAGCGGGGCTTTTTTAATGCAGTATGTGGCAGTGTATAGCTATCATATTAAAATGTTCAAAGACAAATAGTTAGAATTAAAACTTTATTCAGGGCATAAAGGGTTAACTAACAGTTTTGGAGAAACAAAGAAAATGTATGAAAATATTGTAGGTGTACAATTACCTCTGACGGCCACTGTAGTTCTTCAACTCTACAGTGTTACAACTCACAACATTATTAATTAATAATAATATACAAAATATTTTTCGTCCAGGAATCTTCTCTGTCAATAAACTGCATGAGTGGTAAAAATTGTTTTACACACCACCTTGTATAGTTAACAAGTTTATTTAGAGACAGAAAAAATATTGGATTTTGTTTAAAATTTATAAATCCTCCAAAACAGCACGTGGTTGATTTTAGAGTGTAGTTGTGGAAGTTTTGTTGAGTTAAAGTCACACTGGAGCTATACACAATCGTACTTTAGAACGAGGTTCAAATGGGAAGGCCAACAACTGAGATTTATAGATATTAATTATTAAAGAACATAATATTTCTATATGAAGAGTTGCAATCAACTTGTCTACATATATACACTGCTCAAAACAATTAGGGGAGCACTTTCTGTACTTTTGTTAACCCTTTCAGTCTCAACTTTTTATTTTTATCTTAAAAATCTTAACTTCGGGAAATAGATTCATTATGCATCTACTATGAAATGGTAAAAAACGGGGGTACAAAATCTTAATTTTTTTAAACTAAAATTTAAGGGGAAAAATTGGTATCATAACTTTTGAATAAATTATAACAATATTTTTTTCAAAACTTTATTTATTACAAAGTTAAAGTTAAAATCAATTTTTAAACATCTAAGAATGCAAGCGTGAAGAATTTAGGGTCAATTTATTTCATTAAATTTTTTGGGAGTGATTTTTATTTTACCATGTTTTTCATATTTTCATTTAATTAAAATAAACATTATTTAATTCTTCAAAAGACATGATTCTACCATCTAACGATAAATAAGTGCGAGCTCAACTTAATAAGAAATAAAATCGCATGCTGATGATTCCAAATGGGATCATTGGGGGTGAAAGGGTTTTAACCATGCATTCCCCTAATTCTTTTGGGCAGTGTAGTATAAATGTTCTTTTTTAGTTATTACGATATTCTATAACGAAATTTTTCAAGTGTTTTGAGGCAACAGCTATATTTTTGGTTTTTTAATAAATCGTTGTTAACATACAACTAAGATGAGATCTATTGACTATGTTTGTATTTATTGAAATTTTTCAGCTAAAACTAAAAAAAAAAAAATGCCATAATTTTTTATTGTTTGCCAGTCGAAAGTGCTTAAACATGCATTTCCTTCCTTTATTATTTTAAAGATTTCGTTTTTACTTTTTACTAGCAAAATAAGTTGCCTTTAATTTTCTTTTTTGACTTACGGAAAATGTGAATGTAACCTCAAATTTGCAATTTAAGTAATTAAACATTACTTATCTTATAAACCCGTTCTCGCATCTGCTTCCTTAATATCGGTGACATATATATTATGCTATGCCGATCGATCTCTCCCCCCTTTCAATGATAAACACCATTCAAGATAATATAACTCCCCCTCCTAATATAGGGGTTTTAGACTTTTATAAAATGTAGATGTCCAATTAGACCAAAAAGGAGTTGGAAGGCTTCCCCGTAGACCCCTGTAAAAATGCATATATTACGAAATAGTAAAACAGCTATTCCAGTTATGATTGTTGCAACCGGATGGTCTCCATTTTTTCGTTCTCTGAAGAACGAAAATCATTTTTCTCCGAAACTGCAGTTTCATTTTATATACACCATATAATATATATTTATGTATACTATTTTTGCATTGCTTACGTTTTTTTTTCGAATCGTAATCTCGCGCAAAGAAAGTGCGACATATTTCAAAATATCCCAGTTGAACACTTCTCTGGCTGCTGCTTAATTCGTCAGAACTGCCATATGTCGAAAGACATGAAGTTAGAAGAAAGCTAGAAGATATATTCACATCAGAGCTAGAATAATCATCTTCCGCATAAAAATATCCTTTCGGCTTTGCCTTTTCTACACTGATCAAAACAATTAGAGGAGCGCATGGTTAAAACCCTTTTACCCCCAATGATTGCATTTAGAATCATCAGCTGGTTATTTTTTTTCTATAGAGTTTTTTTTGTGTCGTTATCTGAAAGAATCATGTCTTTTGAAGAATTAAATAATGTTTGTTTAAATTAAATGAAAATGTGAAAAACATGGTAAAATAAAATTCACTCTGGATTAATTTTATAAAATAAATTGACCCTAAATTCTTCATGCTTGCAATTTTGGATGTTTAAAAATTGATTTTACCTATTTTTAACAAATAAAGGTTTTAAAAAATTATAACAATAATTTATTCAAAAGTTAGGATTCTATTTTTTTCCTTAAAATTTTAGTTAAAAAATTAAGATTCCCCTACCTTTTTTTACCATTTAATTCTGGATGCATAATGAATCTCTTTCACAAAGCTTAGATTTTTGGAATAAAAAATAAAAAGTTGGGACTGAAAGGGTTATAAAAATTACACAAAGTGCTCCCCTAATTGTTTTGAGCAGTGTCCACAGTAGGATTTTTGTTTCTTGTGGTTTCTGAAAAAACCGGGGTTTTTTTACGGGGATGGATGCAGGTAAACCCCCTTCCTCATTTACCCGAACATAGAGTAAACTGGTAGGTAGGGTAAACTTGATGTATAGAGAAGAGCAAACTCTATTCGATGGATGAGTTTCTCTACAAATCGCCCCACAATTGCAGAGATTAGTGGAAGAACGTGCTAAGTGACATTTTTGAAATATTGAGATTTTTGTGTCAATGAACATATTACTAACTACTTTAACGATGACAAATGTCTCCATTTTCCTAAACTTTAAAATTATTATATTTTTTACCCTTTACAAGTACCGTTTTCAACAGGTATGAGTGCAAACGCAAAACTTTGAAGCTCATTTTCTCGTTTTTACTTTTTTTTGCCACTTAGCACATTCGTCCCTTAAGCTCTTCAATTTATTCCTGGACATAAGTAGACTCTTCAAGGTTGTACAATACATGAAAAAATAAAGAGAACGAAATAGACTTGCTCTTCTATGCATGTCCAATATTTGGGAATATTTAATGAAGTACAAACTCCCCACTTATCCATAAAAAATTCCTTCATATTTCCGATATTTCTATTTGTTAACAGCAAATAAAATCGAAAATAAAATTAGAATCGAGTTACGTAAATATGATCAAGCATAAAAAAATTATTGAAAAAAAAATAATATTTACTATCTTATTAGTGAATGAACCAGAAATTATTCCTTTATTCATTGAGATAGAAAAATAAATGTATACTTTTAGGTACTGAAAAGGACTCAAAAGGTTTAAAGTAAAAACTCTGAACTATGTTATAGTATATCTATCCCGTATTACTCTTCATTTATGACGCCTTTATTTAAATACTAAAATGTCAAGTCTTTTCTATTGTATTTAAACAATGGTTATATATAAACGAAGTTTGAATCATAAGAAAAACAATTAATGTTTTATTTTCAGCTGTTTTACAATAATGTATGCTGACAATGAAAATAAGTAACAAAGCTTATTTTTGTCATTCCAGCATCAGCTTTTGCCTAAGAAGTTGCTTCGCAAAGTTTGTCTGATTTTAATAAATATTTTGTACCCTAATTGCCAAACTGGGAAACCAGAAATGCCGATTTAAAGAAAATCATCTTAGCTGCAACGTTATGTTATTATTTTGTAGGTACAGTAAATTTTTTAAGGGTTATATGTAAGTTTAAGGATTATATGCATTATACGGAAGCATTATAAATACATGAATCCTCAAAACTTTCATATAAATGATGTGTGTTTCAATAAATTTTATTTTTCTTTACAAAAACTCATTTGAATTCATTTACAAACAAATAGCAGAGGAAATATCTTATTTGTATGTCTTATCATTATTATCTCATCTTATTTGTTTATGTGTTTGTTTTAAACTATAAGTTTTTGTTCTCCTGTACGGGATTTTTTCCTCTTGACGTGTCATAGTATTTTTATATCGTTTCTTTTGTATTTTTTGTTCTTGTAATAATAAAGATTATTATTATTAAATGGTAACTCATGGAGGTGCTTTATCTACTTCTTTACTTTATAAATATTGAAATAAATTTTCTAAGAATTGTTACTAGTTAATTAGTTAAGTAACGTATATTTTGAGCAATTTTAAAATGTATCCGAAAATATCCTAGGTGTAAAAACACCATTGACTGCCACTGTAATTTATCAACTACACCAATGATTGACTGATAGTTTAAGTTTTACAACCAACAACGTTATTATGAAATTAAAAATAATAAATGACATTACAATATTTTTCGTTCATGAAGTATCTCTGTCAATAAAATTTATGTGTAGCTAAAGTGGTTAGACAGAAACAGCTTTAGAGTAAGCAGCAAATTTAGAGGGCGGATGATTTTTTAGCATGATAAAAAAATACTCTCAAAGTAACTTCCACAATAGTACTTTAAGGTATAGTTATAGATGTGTTTGGTGATTAACGTTTCACTAGAGCAACACATAAAAAACTAAACTCCTCGGCGCAACAGCCCATTAGTGGGCCAAGGCCTGCCGTGCCCATTTCAGCTTTCGTGACCTAGAGCAACACATGACTGTCTTAATTTAGAATCAGGGTCAGGTACAAAGGCTACGCCTGAGCTTGTTAGACATTACCGTATGTGATTTTTTTTTTGTACGAACAGATGAAAAGTAATAAAGTTTTGGTATTGAAATTGTATAAATGTTATTTTTTTAGTTATTTTTTTAAGAAATACAATAAGTTGTAGATTTAAAAAAAATATATATTTTTGGAGTTTGTTATATTTTTAGTTTATTACTTAATCAATGTGCACTGAAACTATTGTGAGATTTATGAAACCAATGACCTTCAAAACTTTATCTAAAAAATGACGTATATAACTATTTTTTTTTGCATCTTGAAAGCACAAAATATGTTTTTTTAAAAATCTTTTCAGGTATTTGTGTTTTTATTTTTCTAGCAAAACTCTTGCCATGTAATGTTCTTTATTTTTACCTATTTAAAGTTCGTGAGATTTTGCAAGTTTTCCGATGAAATGAATTGCTAAATATGATACATAGAACCAATGATAGATTTATGTCGTATACTTATTAGTTTTATCATGTCACTGTACTCCAGAGGGAGAGTCTTATTTCAATGCAACTGTCGTGTAGAAAAGATATGTAGCGGAAGATATTTTCCCAATTTCAGGGAAACTTATTGTATTTTTAGGTGATTCCTTCGAGGCAGACATGGAACAGTGCTTGCAGTATGCATGCTCACTCGGGAGCCGAAGTAGTTGGGTGAGTGGTTCCTTTCTGCATGCCATCATCGTTCGCTGTGCGTTGGGTACGGAGGTATGTGTTATGGATAATTTTATTTCACCCAGCTTTTACAGTAATACCTCGATTATCCGTCCCTCTGTTATCCGGAACTCTCTATTAACCGAACAAACAATTTCTAAAACAAGGTCATTTTCGGTTGTTCACCCCCCCACACACACACACAAAATAAGTAATTTCACAGAACTCCAGATAGATAGTATAGATATTCCAGAACAGATATTAAAAATATTCTAGCACTTTCTCTTTGCTAGGAAGTCTCATTTTCATAGTTTACACTGCAAATCCAGAGCGGATTTTGTTGTAGAATATGGTGATTTTTCGCGTTGGTGAATTTGAGGTACGCAGACTTTGGCGATCCTCTGTAATATATGTTTTACTATTTAATGGAGAATATATTTTATACGGAATTTTCGATTATCCGACCTACCTCCGGTCTCAATTAAACCGGATAATCGAGGTTCTTCTGTATTTCAAAGCGATACTCACACATCGGCCTACAAAATCGATTCTAAAATATTTCATTCCTCATATTTATGAAATGACTGGTGAACAAATATTCATTTGTCGAAGCGAATCACTAAAATATCTTTGCAAAAGAATTGCTACATAACACAAAATTATTAGTCCAAAGAATCAATTTAGAGAGAATTTTACCCCGAACGCTGTTTTTACTGCATCCAAAGTACATGCATAAAGAAACTGGTTTTACAGAAATATAAATGTTAATGAAATTTCAATAAAAAAACATTCTTATTTTTTTTATAAATTGATAATACACAAGTATAAATGGATTAAATTTATTTTTGGTTAGCATGCAAATATTTCCATCTCAGAAAAAAGTCATTTTTTTTCTTTTTACCTCCAGTAAGGCCATAACACATTCTGTTACAAGCCCTACTTGTTTATTTCAAATTTTTTCTGCAAGCACGCCATTCACAATCGTCCTAGTATTGCTACCTGAAAAGATATCTCTTATAATTTAGACATTCTATGAATGCTATCTTGAAAAACCAATGAAATTCATATTCTTTCTTTTTGTTCAGCACATTGCTATCTTAATATTCCACAGAATGAACATTTGGTTTGTGTTGCTCCTTTCTAAATCCTCCTTCCTTTTCTAAATCCTGCTACTTCATAGACTTTATTTCTTATGAGTTTCTTATGAGTTTATAAACCTCACTTGTATAGCGAGCTTCACTAGTTTTCTGAGCTTCCTTTGCAAGCGATTGTTAGTAGTTTCTCTTGTCGTTCCGGGGTGAGCATTTCTCGTTTTTGTGAAAGGCATTATACTCCTCTTATTGTCTTTTCCTGACTTGATCAGATTTGGTTATCTTTATTAGGACTTTATTTTCTTTCGTTTTTCCACTAATTTAAGTGTATCACCAGAAATCCATTCGGATATTTTTTTCTTATTTTAATTCCCAGAACTTCTTCTAATGTTTTGTTATACATTTCATTGCATCTTCCAAATCATCATCGTTGCCAGAAGGTTCGGTTAATGCAGCAAACTTGATGTTTAGTTCAGGTCTTGGTTTGTTTTTGAGTTTTTCAACTTATCAATGTTGTACCTTTTTTTTACGTCTTTTGAATCTCTTATCAAGTTTTAGTTTCAAGGTTCCAGTAAGTAAAACGCGTGGTCGAATGCACCATCCGCTCTTCTCTTTACTCTAACATCGAAAAGTAACCTCTTGTATTAAGTATTTATTGCAATATGATCAATTTGGTTACCATACCTTCCGTTTGGAGAGATACATGTAATTTCATGGATGTTTTTGTCCTTGGAAAAACTACCTCCAATTATAAGATTGTTCATCTCGATCGCTGTAAAGAGTTCACCGCTTTCGTTCTGATCGCCGATTGCTACGATTCCAATAGCTCTTTCTTCTTCGTTAATTTCGTAAATTTCATAAGAACCTTCAGCTGATAATTCTGTCATTTATTGGTACCCAATTCATTAGACTACGTTTTGCTTTCTTACTTAAGAGGGACTCTCAGTCCCATAGAACTAATTCATTAGTTTTGAAATCACAACTTTGGCAAAAGAATTGCTTTGCCATATTATCCTATTTTCACCAGGTATGGGAATCATCACAACATCGATTTAGAACAAAATTAAAAGAAAATAACATCTGGTTATTTAATTATTAATTGATAAAGTTTAAAAATAGGGTCGCCATCTGTTGTATATTTTGGAATTTCAAAACTTCAAAAATATATAATTAAATAACCAGATAACATTTTCGTTTAAAATTGGTTTCATTTCGGTAGTAGGTAAAAAGGGCTAAGGTAAAAAGGCCTAACATAGTAAAACAATACTTCTGCGGAAATTGTGATGACCAACAATGCCGAAAATTAAAGTTTTCTCCAGCTGTTTATAAATACAATTGGATTCAGCTATTAACTAAATTTTTTTGGCTACTTAATACTCAAAAATGCGAAATAGCATAATATTGAATCGCAATTGAAATATTTTTCATTAATTTATTTATGTTAAAATTATGACACTATAATTCGACAGAAAATATAAGTCTTCAATATTATTAAAAAAATAACTAAATCAAAAGAATTAAAGAATACATCAAAGAAATGTAGATGCGGTATATCCGGCAGATTTTAAGTCCATCTGTCTGCATGTCTATTCGTTCCTCCTTTTAATTTATTATCTAACTATCAGATTTCATTTTTTTGCTCGAAGGTATGACTTGTTGTCGGACCGTTTGTTTATCAGTCCGCAGATTTGTTTATCAGGAACTTATTTAATATTTGCCCGCTTTTCTGTTCGATATTATAAGAATGTGAGAGTGTTAAAGTAATAGAAAAATATAAAATTTAAAACCCTATAAGGGACACAGACGTATTAGCCTGTCACCTGACTGTCAGGTTTTCCAGAAACACATTATTGTTTAAAAAAATTAAAAATTTTATAGTTTTACTAAATTTTAAAATTTGAAGTCTGAAGGAGTCAATTTTCAAAATAAGCTTTAGAAATACAATAAAAAGATTAAAGAATTTAAATTTTATGTTAAAATTCAAGTTTTGTTCACATGCAGTGAAAACAGGTTTCCGCTTCAGCCAATTCACTTTTCTGTCGGAGGGTAGCAGCTCATCTGGAATCCCAAAAATAGTTCTTTGGCAGTTTTCGTATCAAGATCAACATAGGTATGTAGCATTTAACTTTCGTTATACCATTTTTTAATTTTAACTTAAACAATTTACTCCAAATCTTTTGAAAATAACTTTATAAAACCGTACACCAAAGTATTTGTCTCTTTTGTTTTTCGTCTAAGCAAATATCAGGTCCTGTTATTTGTTAACAAAAAGAATCATTCAATTTTTTGGATTGGTGCAGAATTCATCTTGCAAGTTATTTTTGTATTTAAGTAATTTTCTTTACGAAATAACTTTATTCTATTATACTGTTTTATTGTATAGAATATATAATAAAAGAGTTTTCGTTTATTATAGTTTACATTCAACTCGCTAAACTACTTAAGCTGATTGTGATCTCTATTTCTTTAAAAAGTCGCTTCAAAGACTGCGATTGGACCTAGGATTACAAAAACATCTTGAATTTCTTCGCATCTTATCCTCCTCCAAGGGTAAGTAGACTTTAAAAAAATATATATATGAAGCAGTTTTAAGGTCCTGATAAATCAAAGAGTATCGCTGCAAGATTTACATAACCTTATACAGTTTTGAAATATTGTGATTAGTCAAAACTACTATTCTAATTTAGGGTAGGTTAGTTTGAATTATCACCGCGCACTAATGCTAATGAAGGTTATTGGCGACAAGCGTTGTAATTTAGAACCACAGTCTAGTGACGAGCCGACACCTGAGTAGGCAACCAACGCGACCGTTAAGGGCGACATCGTAAGCAGTTTTGGGACTTTGGAGCATATTTAACGTGCAATACCTATACATGGGGTATTATTTGTCAGACATTTTTGGCTGCACGGGCCGTTTATAGGTCGGCAGTTATTTTAGCCATGCCCGGACCCGAACCTGAGATATTCCGCATGCAAGGCCAAACGTCTCAACCAACTGGGCTCCCCAGCCCCCTATTCTAATTTAGAATATAGTTAAGCTGAAATATAACAAAAATAACTTTGTGTACAATAAAAATATTTTGTAATTAGAATTTTAGAAATTTTATCTGAAGTGTGGTAAGTGTTTCTAACGTATATTGTGAAAAAGTATTAAGAAAAATGGTCCTAACTACATCGCAGCATGGTTAAAACAAATAATAATTTGCATAATAAGCTATTTTCCCACTTCTTTAGTGCCATGTTTATACATAAACACGGTATAAAATATCTACTTATTAAACTAAACTAATAGCCGTGCACTAATAACAATTATATGAAATTCAAGATTATTTTTGCAAATATTTTTTTAAACTTTCAATCAGTATTTCTTAGCATTTAATACTTAAAATGCTGCTGTTAAAATTAGAGTATTACCGTTTCGTGTGATAAGTATTAAAAAGAATTAAAATATTATACAGATCGTTGTAAATAAAAAAATCTTTCCTTGTACTGATAATAGGCTAAATCCTCTCCAAATAATGCACTCAGTTAAAATTCCCTTTTGGAGGCGGTTGAGTTAGGTGCCTACTCAGGTGTCGGCTCGTCACTTGACAGGGGTTCTAAATTACGACTTCTATCGGCAATAGCCCTAATGGGGTAACCTAACCCTTTTGGGGGATCTTTACTATGTTTGCCTTTCTCCACGATCAAGGGAACTTTTCCTCAGTCTAGATCAAGTTAAAATATGCAAAACCGTAGATGAAATTTCTGTATCCTATTTGATAACTTTTAGAGGAATATTATAATTGCCTTTTGGTTTTTTTAGCTCTTTAACTGCATCACATATTTATAGACTTGCTATCTCTCCAGTCTCAATGTCTAATTTTAACTTATATTTAAATAGAGATTTTATATTTGTGCCTATTGTATTATTTATTACTAGTTCCGTTAAGCAATTCCTGAAAATGCTCCTTTCATCTTTTTACTTTCTTGTTTTCTTTTGTCATGAGTTTACCACTTTTACATTTGATAGCACATTCAGTGTACGCTACTCTGCCGCCAAGTTTCTTATGAGTTTATAAACCTCACTTGTATCGCGAGCTTCACTAGTTCTCTGAGCTTCCTTTGCAAGCGATTGTTAGTAGTTTCTCTTGTCGTTCCGGGGTGAGCATTTCTCGTTTTTGTGAAAGGCTCCTCTTAGTGTCTTTTCCTGACTTGATCAGATTTGGTTATCTTTATTCGGACTTTATTTTCTTTCGTTTTCCCACTAATTTAATCACCAGAAATCCATTCGGATATTTTTTTCGTATTTTAATTCCCAGAACTTCTTCTAATGTTTTGTTATACATTTCATTGTATCTTTCAAATCATCATCGTTGCCAGAAGGTTCGGTTAATGCATCAAACTTGATGTTTGGTTCAGGACTTGGTTTGTTTTTGAGTTTTTCAACTTATCAATGTTGTACCTTTTTTTTACGTCTTTTGAATCTATTAACAAGTTTTAGTTTCAAGGTTCCAGTCAGTAAAACGCGTGGTCGAATGCACCATCCACTCTTCTCTTTACTCTAACATCAAACAGTAACCTCTTGTATTAAGTATTTATTGCAATATGATCAGTTTGGTTACCATACCTTCCGTTTGGAGAGATACATGTAATTTCATGGATGTTTTTGTCCTTGGAAAAACTACCTCCAATTATAAGATTGTTCATCTCGATCGCTGTAAAGAGTTCACCGCTTTCGTTCTGATCGCCGATTGCTACCATTCCAATAGCTCTTACTTCTTCCGTTGTTTATTTTCCAATTTTAGCGTTTAGATCATCCATTAGAATCACAAAATCATATCTGTTGTAGTACCAGTGTTACATATCCCTCAAATAATGCGTTGCAAAATAATTTAAACCAATTGAAGGCAATTGCGAAGGCTTTTAATAAATATTAAACACATTAAGTACAAGAAATATGCATCAAAATATCACAGTAGTATTAGTTTGAAAGTCTGAAAGACATCATAAAATTTCCAGTTCAATAAGAAGTTCCAACCTCCCAAGAGGGGCAGGTGGTAAAAGAACAAAACTTACAACAATGTAAACTCGAACATGAAAATTGGCGTTAAAACAAAACAATCAAATTTTTAAAGCCGCCTTCTTAGCACAGCACTAAATCACGTTCTGGAACACGTCCATGGAAAAACCAAGCAAAAAAGGTCCCCAGCACACATCAGACCGTTCTTTTGAAGAGCGTCGACTGAACTGTCTTCACTTTACTTCGGACGTGGAGATCGGAAGTCACGTGACGACACCGCCTTCGTCACAAACCTCCCCCCTTACAGAAATGAAATAGAGTCAAGATGAGTTCCGCAGGAGGCGTTGACAAAAGTTCAATGGACATATAGAAAGAGAAAACCATTAGTAAGGCAACACTATCTGCCTCAACCTCACCACCTTACCCAATGGGAGGCTGGTTGGCACAAAATAATCAATATACACTCTTATTTCCTATTTCTCAAATTGTAAGAATGAGTTACTTTCGTAGTTAGCATTGTGTGTTTTTCACCCAATAAGTGATCTTTACGTTTTGGTGCATATTTAAGTCGATCGATATGAACTTTAAATTTAGAGGAAAACTCGTTATCAAGTAATTGTATTATGTAATTAAACCTGTTTGTTTTCTCAACCACCTCATAAGGTCCAGTAAATCTACTTTTAAACTTGTCCTTGGACTTTAAATATACCGTATCTCCAACTTTTACTGACCGGTATTGTGAAATAGATTCCTGTTTTAAATTTTGTTGTGCTTGCTTTCGCTCTAAACTGTCATAAGTCTCACCGTAGATCTTGTGTAATGCTTCAAGAGTATTAGTTAAGTATTCTGTGTGATGTAATGTGTCTATTTGAGTATCACTTACAAATGTGTCAAAGAGTAAGGACAAATTTCGGCCAAAGTGAATTAAATTAGGGGACTGACCATGAGTAGAATGTGTACTGCCATTATACAAGCATTTATGGATTTCAACGGCAGTCTCAAATGTAACTCCTTCCTCAGTCAAAGACAGAATCGTATTTTTTAAAGAAGTA
Organism: Oedothorax gibbosus; assembly: GCA_019343175.1. Lineage (NCBI taxonomy): Eukaryota > Metazoa > Arthropoda > Arachnida > Araneae > Linyphiidae > Oedothorax > Oedothorax gibbosus. Next base: position 20,838,141 of record CM033280.1, read on the forward strand.
TTTATTTGCTCCGATTGAGAATTTGACTGAGGGTGAGCACTAGTTGAATGATTAAGTTTAATACCCAACGCAGAATTTAACTTTTCAAATATCTCAGTTGCAAATTGTGTTCCTAAATCTGTGAATACAAATGAGGGTCTTCCAAAGGTACATACATATTTTACAAAACATTTGGCTATCGTAGAAGCCTGAATATTTTTTATACAATACAATTCAACATGTTTAGAAAAATGATCAATAACAGTTAACACATAATGTCCACAAACGGGTCCAGTTATGTCCAAACTAATGAATTCGCCAGGAAGCGTTGGATTCCACACCACACCAAATGGCGATTGTTTCGCAACCTGGGGTTTAAGCGACAACACTGATCACACGAAGCAACAAAATTCTGTGTGTCAGAATATGAACCAGGCCAAAAATACCGCTCTCTTAAAAGTAAGTAGGTCTTATCAACCCCAAAATGCGAAACATGCATAAGCCTAAGTACGTCTTTTTGCAATGATTTAGGAACCACAATTAACTTAGTCACCTTTCTATCTTTATTTACGTTACAAACATGCAAATACATCAATAGCTGCGTTTCAGAGTCTACAAAATATTTATTGTTCTTATTTTTACCTTTAAACTTTTTGATATCACATTTAATATGCTTAAGTTCTAAGTCATCTTCTTGTGCTTTTAATATATCCTCAAGGCTAATATCATTATTTAAGAAATTAATATGTTCAATACCTTTTACAAGAGTTTGTGAATCCTCTATAGGCAAAACCACATTACCTTGCTCAGAATCTCCTTGACTGGCAGAGAAAGCACCAACCGGAGGTGATCGCGACATATAATCTGCCAGTGCATTTAAACGACCTGGTATATGTTCAAAGTTAAATGAATACTGAGATATGTCCAGGAGCCACCTAGCAATTATGTTTGCTGGCGATTGTAGCCTCTGGTAGTACTGCAAAGGTTTGTTATCAGACAAAACCGTAAATTCCCTCGAATGCAAATACTCCCGGAAATACAAAATTCCATGGTGTATAGCCATTAATTCAAGTTTCATTGCTGGATACGACTGTTGAGCATTATTGAGACTCTTAGAGTAATATGCAACAGGTAATAAGTCACCCTCAAAATTTTGCATCAAAATTGCTGAAATCGCAACACTTGAAGCATCAGTATTTAAATAAAACTCTTTGTCCCAATTAGGCTGTCTCACAAACGGTTTCTGAAAAAAAATTATTTGTATGCTATTAAACGACTTTTCTTCTTTGTCCGTCCATACAAATTTAGAATTCTTTTTAGTCAACTCGTTCAGCGGTTCAATAACTTCTGCGTACTGTGGTATAAGATGCCTATAAAACCCACACATTCCAACAAACCTTTTAATTTCTTTAACGGTTTTTGGAGTTTGAAAGGAAGTTATCCTATTAATGTTGGACTGTATCGGCTTCAATCCCTCTTTAGAAATAGAAAACCCCAAGTAATTAATTTGTTTAAGCATGAATGCACACTTTTCTGGAGAGAGGGTCAGGTTGAACTTAGCAAGACATCCCAAAATCCTATCAATTTTACTCAACATTTCCTCAAATGTGTGGGACCCCAAAACAATATCATCCTGGTATGCCTTAACACCCTCTACACCAGACTCGCGTAAAACAGAATCAATAAGCTTTTGAAAATAAGATGCTGCCGTTTTTAATCCGAAAACTAGTCTTTTAAAGTGAAAATTGCCGAACATAGTTGTGAATGCCAACTTCTCCTGTTCAGTTGGGTAAATCAATCTGCCAATATGCCGATTTCATATCCAACACGCAAAAATATGAATAACCAGCTAGGGACCGTGTTATCTCCTGTATACGAGGCAAAGGGTAGGGGTGAGGCCTAATTAAACTGTTAATCAATCTGAGATCCAGAGCCAATCTGTACTTAGGACTTCCTGACAGAGTGACCTTTTTAACCAAAATCATGGGGCATGCGTAATCAGAATCGGATCTTTCGACAAGTCCAACATCTATCAAACTCTTCTATCTGAGACTTAGCCTCAGCCTGTAACGCCTGTGGAATAGTATACGGCAACGAAGTGATAGGACTTTGGTGTCGTAAATCTACCCTAGGAATAATATGATCAGTATGACCAAAAGTCTTAAGATATTTAGAGAATACCTCACTATGCTCCAGCAATACCGTCAACACTCTATTTTTCTGTTCCTTAGTTAAGTGGCCAAGTTCAAAGTCAGTAGCTTTCAATTCGCGTCTCCTCATTTCTTTGACCTCATTCGAGGCTCGGATAAGATTTACACTGCAAGTTTCTCTTTCTGAATCCCTTATGCTAAACTCGGCGTTATCGTACCTAAGCACATGCCCTTGTTTAAATGCATATGTTTGCATCCAAGATTTACTACGATAACGTAAAACTCCGAACAAAACACTTTATGCACTGCAACGTGAATTTCTAAATGTACATTTTTACTATTAGGTGTAAACAAAACATCTGTGCCATCCACAAAATGTTGCCTAATACGCAACTTTAAGACCCTAGTCTCTCCAGGTCCAATAATTTGTTTGTTTACTAAAGACGCCGGCAACTCTGTCACTACCACCGTATTAACTCGTTCAGTACATCCAAGAAAGGGAATTTTAAGACCAGATAGGCTGATGAATTGTTCCTGCAAATGAATGGAGAGATTGTTGTCTCTAATGAAATCACACCCAATTATACCACTTAAGTTATTTCCCCGAATGTCTTTTGATACATAAAACACCTGTTTTAGCTTTTGACCACCCAACTTCAGAGTTAGTTCTACGCATGAAACAAATCGGACACCCGATCCATTCACAGTCTGGATCCTGACCGATCTTGACAAGTATTTTGGTTTTTTGACTTTGTTTAATGTCTAAAAAGGTATCATATGATAATAGGCAAATTGATGAACCAGTGTCAATTAACAAACTGAAACTTTTACCTTCAAAATCAACCTTCACGAAAGGTAGCATGTTATCCTTAAATTTATTTTGGTTGTATATAGAAAAGTTAGCCTCCTGTCTATTTCTCAAATTACAATCTGCCAAACCTACCTCAGAAGACCAAGTAGCAGATTGATTTTTTACCTTGGGCCTCCATATACGTTTAAAGGATTCTGACCTCTTGGCCCGGACTCGCGTGAGGAGTAAGCTCCATGCATAGGCCGTGTGAACCTTCCATAGCTCTGCCGAACCTGATTTCCCTGATAATTATTTTGAGTGTTGAAAAAACCAGCATCCCGGGACCAAGTTCGATTGGGTACATTTAAATGGTCACGCCTATATATAAAACACCGAGACATAGTGTGTCCATGTTTATTGCAATAAAAACACACCACCTCGTTCACGTGATCCCGCGTACCACGAATACCCGGATTTGAGGAGTAACCTTCACGATCAATTTTTAACGCATTTATTTGTTCCTGCAAATAGTTAATTTGTCCTACAAACACGGAATTTTCACCAAAAGGAATCATTTTGAGGTATACAAGCATTTACCCTCTCATTAACCTGAAGTTGTTTGGTGGACTGCAGTGCGACTTGTATTTTACTGGCCAATTCCACTGCCTTATCAAAGCCATCCGGAGCAAATTTAAGAACCTCGAGCTGGTATTCAGCTGGTAACGCATCAATAAATCTGGTCAGCTTAAGCCTGTCTATAACCGGACTTTGCAAATCAGATCTAGACATGTCACTCATCAGCCTAGACACGGCAGTATTTATTCTATGTGCCAACGCCCTTATAGGTTCATTAGGTAATAACTTTAAGCTGGTAAACGAAAGATGTTTTTCCGTCAGAGACTGACTATCCGCGAAAAAATTCTCAAAGTCCCCGCGTAATTCATCAAACGTACAATTTTTCAATTTTGGGGAGTCAACCAAATACCTCAATGCGTTACCTTTTAATCTACTTTTTACAATTGTAACTCTTTCTTGATCAGACCACTTGGCCAAATCAGCTAGTTCAGAGAAAAGTCCAAAAAAATGCTGGCACGAGTCACTCTCCCCATCATACGAGGGCAAAACACTGATTACTTGAATGTTATTATGAGAATTCTCTAACTTATTTCCTTCTATGCCACCGGTAGCCATTTTAATTTTACCACTTCTTAAGAGCATAAAAAATTTACTTTGCGATTAAAATTAGTACTGTAAACACTGAAACACAACTACTGAAATAACACACATAAAACAAATAACCCAGGAAAGAGGAACTGGTCTTTAGGCACCAAGTTTGTTGTGCCAGTGTTACATATCCCTCAAATAATGCGTTGCAAAATAATTTAAACCAATTGAAGGCAATTGCGAAGGCTTTTAATAAATATTAAACACATTAAGTACAAGAAATATGCATCAAAATATCACAGTAGTATTAGTTTGAAAGTCTGAAAGACATCATAAAATTTCCAGTTCAATAAGAAGTTCCAACCTCCCAAGAGGGGCAGGTGGTAAAAGAACAAAACTTACAACAATGTAAACTCGAACATGAAAATTGGCGTTAAAACAAAACAATCAAATTTTTAAAGCCGCCTTCTTAGCACAGCACTAAATCACGTTCTGGAACACGTCCATGGAAAAAACCAAGCAAAAAAGGTCCCCAGCACACATCAGACCGTTCTTTTGAAGACCGTCGACTGAACTGTCTTCACTTTACTTCGGACGTGGAGATCGGAAGTCATGTGACGACACCGCCTTCGTCACATCTGTGTATTTCATCTAATCATCTATCACCATCAATGTAGATGGGATATATTTTTTACTAGTTATAAAATTTATTTATGCTTTTATTTGTTATTTTCCAAGATGTTTGTCAATATTTAAAATGTACTAAAGTTATTTGCCATTGTAGCTGCATCGAGTTACTTCGACTTTTATACTACTGATTACGTTGGAATCTGGATTAGTGGTGCGAACGCAGTGGTAAATCAGCGCCATCTAGCGTGTGGATGATAATTGAAGTTGCGCGTGTGGTAACCCCAACAGGCTAAGTTAATTAAAAACACAAAAGTTTAATTTTCCCCGAAAGTTTTATTCTTGTAACACATTTTAAACACATTTTAACAATGGCAGATCGAAACAGCGTTCCAAATTAAATACATGTATTGTTGTTAAATATACCTATGTTTATAACACTGTGTGCTAACAATGAAAATGAGCCAGATTTTCTCATTCTAGCGGTAGATCTCATACACGAAACTGCTTTTTTAAGTTAGCCCTTATAAAGTAAATTAATTTATCTCCAAAATGGCTCAACTGAAGAACAGATTGAGCAAAATCTAGTCTCTTAACACATAGATATGTTGTTCAGTTTTATTTAAAGTGAAATTTTATTTTTTAAAATGTAAAAATTATTTATAAAATTGAAAATTTCAGAAATTCCAAATTGTAATTGTCTTTCACCACTCATTTCACATTTTTCAAATATTATTTCTTGTTATCTTGTTTCTGTCTTCCTTGAAAGGAATTAACATTTCAATCCTCATTCAATAAATTCATAGAGTAAAATAATTTGGAAAATAATATGAAATGAGTAAACTTGAAATATCATTCCGCTTTAGAGCATTGCGTTGAAATTTTCTTTATTGATTTACTTGTAAGTAATTGTGCATCACTGTTGTGATTTTGAGCACTTGAAAATAACCCTTAAACAACACACTACAAAATATATTCAACACTTGACGTTATTCGTCTTAGCAAATCTTGGCTCCGATTTTTAATATTTGTTATCAAAAAGAAGCATTTAAATGTGCAATTAATACAGAATTTATCTTAATTTTCTACATAATTTCAATTTTCTTAAAAAATTACACAACTCTGATATATTTAAGTATGTATTGTACATTAGAAACAAGTTTTTATTCATTACAGTTCACTGTAAAGTCGCCAAATCGTATCCTCTGAAATTCTAGTGCTACATCAATTGAGATCTTCAATTCTCCAAGTGGACTTGGGATCACAAACATATATTGAATTTCTCGTATCTCATCATCTTCATAGGTTAAGGTTAGTTTTTAAGGTTAAGTTTTTAAATCTTTAGCGTTTTAAAAAAAAATCTTATTAAAATCTAGCCAAGCTGTTCGATGATTTATTAACATTAATGATGTTATACAGTTATTAATAATTTCTTAGTCGTAATTACTATTCTAATTAAGAATACAGTTAAGCTGAAGCACATCAAAAATAACTTTATGCATACAAACAAAATTTTTTTGAATTATAATTAAAAAAATGTCCTAATTACAAAGTATCAAGGTTAAAACAAATTATAAATATTTACCTAATATGCTGTTTGCCCACTTCTTTGGTGGTATGTTTATACATGAATAGAAAATAAAAGCTTATTTAACTAATCTTGTAAACTTGCACAAAATAAAAATCATATGAAATTAAAGAGCGTTTTGGCAAATAATTCTTTAATTGCTGATCAATATTTCTTGGTATCTTGCATTTAAAAAATTCTACAATTTCCAAATTTAATTATTGCTGTTTGTATCGATAAGTATAAAAAAAAGGTTTTTAAATCTGACACAAGTCGTAAATTTAAAATTTTTTATAAAATGTTGATTTCAATAAATAAAATAAAAATGTAGTTATAAAGCGCAAACGTGAAGTTTCAAAGATGTTTGGGGAATAATATTTCTGCTTTTAGTTAATGACTTTCTAATCTATTGTTGTTAAGTGTAACTCTGTAGAATTAATTTCGAGAAAAGGAATAAAAGTTGCTATGTGCGATTGTGCCCGCTCATTGGTAACATATGATGTACACTTTGATCTTATTCTGTAGTATTTGATACTCTCAGTATGTCAGGTTGTTTGTACTAGTTATATACTATAGATTATAGACTTCTCCATGCGTTTTTTTCGTTAACTGCTCTAAAGATTGATCGAAGCATATTTCTTTCAAAACTCAGTAGTCTGTTTTGCTTCTATCTTTTTTTATTGTCCAAGTCTCGCTGCCATAAAGGATTACTAATCTGAAAAGGGTTTTTGGATAAGTTTATTTTGGTATTAAATTGAAAGGAATTTCGAATTAAGTTGGTTTGTCAGACCAAAGTAATATCTATTTGTCATCAAGAGTATGTTCCTAATATTAATTTTTTGTTGTTTTTAATGATAACAATCGTGGCTTAGTATTTAAACTATGCGACTCCTATAAAAGCGTAGTTTCCAATACTGAGTGGTTTTGCACATTACATACTTTCGGGCTTACTACCATAAATTTTGTTTTTGTTTCGTTAACTGCAAGGCCCCATATCTTAGCATCATTTTCCAGGACGGTAAAAGTCTATCTTTTCCTGTTTTGTGCATCCAAATATATCAATGTCATCTGGATAGGCCAGAAGTTGAATAAATCTATGTATAGAATGGTTCCTCTAGTTATTAATTCTTGCATCTCTTATCACTTTTTCAAGGCAAAATTAAAATAGGATGCAAGATAGTTCCCTTGCCGAAAACCACCCTTCGTATAGGAAGCTTCTGACACATCGGACTTAATTTTAACTCAACGTTTAACACTTCGTAATGTCATCTTGACATTATTTGTTTAGCTTGTAAGGTATTCTGATTTCATACATCGCTTCTAACAACCTATTTCTGTTATTACAATCATAAGTTGCCTTGGAGTAGACAAACATATGGTATGTATCAATTCCATGCTTCATTGTTTTTTCAAGAATTTGTTTTAAGTGAGTGTATCTGGTCAACAGTAGATTTTCCCTAAAAAAATCACATTGGCGTTTACCTTTAATTTTTTTCAACTTAGGGAAGAAGTCTACGAAATCGAACATCTGAAAAGATCTTAAAAGCCGCCAATCAGAAGTGTAATTCCACGGTAATTGAACCAGTCCAACTTGTCTCCTTTTTGGTGGATATGGTGAAAATTGAACCCTCTTCCCATTCAATGGGCATCCGTTTTTTGGGTCTACACATTGCAAATGATCTTTAAATGATCTTTTCATATTGTTCTTTCCTAATGCATTTACATTAAAAGTTTTTCCCTTATGCCATCTGTGCCAGGAGTTATATTTTTGCTCAATTTTAAAAGCGCAAAAACTCCAATTCTCACCTAATGTATGTACATTAGTGAAATTTCATTTTTTATTTTGAATCGATCACTTCAAAATCAGTTTCTTTAGATGGATCATCGCTGATAAAAAGTACTACTTTAAATTGTTCGCTCCATCTATTCATTGTGTCTGTGTTTTTCATGTTGGTTCACCATTTCTCTTTCTGTGAATCATTGTTCAAGAATGAAAGTACTTTCGACTGTTATTAACCAATTGGAAAAATTTACGTGCTTCTTTTTGTGTCTTTAAGTTCCCAATTACTCTGCATTTCTCTACCATATAAATTCTTTTCTTCTTTCTATGCATCTTTTTTCTTTTTCCTTGTATTTTCTATTGCATTTCGAGCAGAGCGTCTGTCAATCCTCTCATTCTGTGTCATACTATTCATTTTCTCTTTTGTTTTTCTTAAGTTCTGGTATAACTTTATTTGCTGCATTGCTGATGTAGTACCAACATCCATTGGTTTTGTTGAGCTTATCATAATTCCTGTTGGCAAAGCCTTCTTGTCTTTTTTTAAGTAATCTTCTGTTTTTCTCTATGATTTTGGACTGTTTTAATTCACCGGAGTCTATTCTTTCAACCTCCTGGTGCCTGCTCTTTGTAAATAACCTGCTAATCTTTGTTTTCACTTTAGGCATCACTAAAACTGTCCAGAGTCGCGCCTCTTTATCCGTGAATATTAATTAGACTGCTTATGTTAGGAAAAGGTGTTTTAATAAACCAGTGACCGAATAGTGGATGGCTAAAGAGTACTTGGTATTAAATCAGGATAATTTAGGGAATTATTCAAATATCTTTAAATATGTAAACTGTTAGGTTGAAATTTAATTTAATAAGACAGTGACCGGATAGTGGATTGCCCAATTTAATTGGTATTAGTTGAATAATTGTATTATTATGAGTAAACCAATTTTAAAATTCGGATGGACCAGGAGAGATTTGGTATATTTGTAAAAAAAA